>CAJNRD030001120.1:16785414-16806816 GCA_905319865.3 Cotesia congregata
TATATATATATATATATATATATATATATATATATATATATATATAATAATAATAATAATAATAATATATATATATATATATATATATATTTTTTTAATAATTAAATTTATTTTTCTATTATTTTACTTCGCTACCTTGAACTCAACAAATGAACTAGCCTAGTAGATAATTACAAATGTTAAAAAAATTCTAAAAAAAAGGCCAGTAAAAAATTTTTCTACCTGACTAATTAGTTTTCCATTTCCCGTTTGTTTCCCGGTAAAAAGTAAAAGTAATTAACGCTCGACGGGAACATCTGTTTACATGCACTAACAAAGCGTAGTAGGTAGAGCAATTATAATGATAATCATAATCACAATCACTAATCATGATGCCGAGTGGTGAGCAACTGTGTGTACATTTTAATAACACCGTGCGTAGAAAAAGAAGGAGGAGGTGTTATTAAAAATAAAGCTTAAGGATATTTGGGTCTGCAAGTCACCGGGCTTGAGTAACTTCAACCCTCGGGCTCTACTCTGTTGCCTGGCCAGTTTCGAATGCGAACGAGGTGCCAACGTAATTAAAAAATTACAGGCCCGGGTTTATTATGCCCGTCGTTTTTTGTATTACGTGTGTTTGCCTGCCGGACAGGACGTCCTTTTATGTTTAATTTCAATAGCTCGACGGCGCCAGATAATCACCTACAACTTTTAATGTAATTTTTAATATAAAAATAGTCAATAATAATTATTCATTTTTTAAATTTAATTTAATAAAAAAAAAATTTATTATTTTTAAAAATACAAAATAAAAATTTGTCCGACAAATAAATCATAAAAAAACAATCAGCAAATTAAAAATAAAAGGTCATAAACAATGAAAGCAACATGAAGATTATTATTGCATTAGTGTAGGCTGGATCAGCAGATGTTAATTGTAAGTGCGCGATAAAACAATTTAACCGTCGATTTGGGATTTAACGTACCTGAAAGCGCACGAGGGTATTACAAGTATATTACACATATGTACAAGCTTACACATTAAATGCTCGCGTGCCGGGAAAAGGCGCGAAGGACGTAACGGAGATACAACCTCGATATGCCATAGGTACAGACCGATCCGCTCGATAAGGTAATTACTAAATGCTAATATACTGACCATTTAGTATTTGTTCTCTATTACACACATGTGCTTCATCGTCCAGCTAGAACACACTACCCCTCCCGCTTATGTTCTCTGCACGGAACATAAACATAAACTGTGCGCGATGATTGCGCCGGATCACTATCGCGCTTTAGTTGTCTCTTTAATATTTTTTCTCATAACTCAAACATAATAATAACAACAACAATAACAAAAATTTATAACTATTCAAAAATTTTTTTAATTCCAAATTGATAATAACAATAATAATAATAATTTTTACGACATAAAAGTTAACATGCATACAAACATAAACGATTAGCCGTGTCCTCCGTCACTAATGTTCTGCTTTATATTATTCGGCTCTACATATGTATTGAAAAAAAAAAAAAAAAAAAATGATTATTGATTGTACAAGTTGTTAATTTCTCCGATTTGTCGACACTTATTTCCGCTAATTACTCCGCGATTGCTTTGAAAATAAAAATCGGTGTGTGAATATGCATAAATGTAAGTGTGCTTACAAGAGAGTAATAAACACAATCATATACACACTAAAAACTCGTTATCATAGACTTGTATCACGTGATTGTTGCATGTTATTCCCATTGAGTGTTATTAAATACGATTTCCACTATTAGTCACGCATTTATTTGCATCCCCTTGTACGATATACTTATTTAAGCAGTGTGGGTTCGTGTCCAGCTGAAAAAAACCGACGCATCTATCGTCTAGAGCTCTACACTACCATACCCTAGACCCTCCTCGTGAACGTCTGCTCAAAAAACAATTTATTTCAGCGAAATGAATTGTGTGTTTCGAAGAGACGGACAAATATTCACTTGTGACAAATAATGGGAGGAGTAAATGCGGTAAATTTTATTGATAATTCAAAAATAAATAATTTTTTACTCGACTAATTTTACTCTTTAAGATAATTTTTTTTACTCAGTATATTTATAAAAAAATTATTGCCCTAAAAAACCAAATTTTAATGAAGAAGGTTTTTAAATTAAATGAAATTTATTTAAAATTTTTACAATTTCTTAATTTAATAATTTTTCATTTAATTTCAAATGAACAAATTTTTTTCTTTCAAATTTTACAAAAATTAATATAAATTAAAAAGTCTTTCAATTAAAAAATAATCAATCAAAAGATATTTTTTCTAGTAAATAAATATTATTATTATATATGTCTGCACATATATTTAAAAAAAATTAAAATATTTTTTGCACATCATTTTTTACAATTAAAAAAAAATACTTATTGCAATATATATAATAATAAATATTATGATAATTATTTTCTTCTTATAAATAACAACTTATTCAACTAAAAGTTATCTAAAAAGATTAACAACAGAACAAGAACAAAATTTACCGGTGTTTCATAACTAGTGACATCGAGCACAAGTTATATTGAGCAGTGATAGAAGATATATGGTTCAACAAAACGCACAATAGAGTAAGGTCATGGACACAACTCCCTCTGTGGATATATATGCTATCATACACAAGACACGCGTGTTCCAGCTAAGCCATATGTAGTATAGTACGACCTACGTACGGCGAGTTGTCGACCGCCATCCCAGGGTGTCAGCACACTCTACTGTCTACCATCTACTATCTCCTGTTTGCTGTCTGCTGTCTACTGTCGTCTATAGACCACAATAGACAGCTAAGCGGTCTTCTATTGCTGTTGCTGTTGCTATATATTCGCACATAGCACATATAACATCTAACATGCCTAGAACCTCGATCGCATAATACAATACTGAGAGTCGGAGTAGAGAGTGAATGGAGGACGATCAATGACCTCCTATTTTACTATTTACTATGTAATAATATAATCCCAAGTCTAGTCTGTTCAATTTGCGACAATGTTGAGTAATTTCATCCCTTTGAAACACTTCGACCTTGAACTTGCAGAGAAAAAATTTTTGAAATTTTTTTAGAAAACAAAATTACAAACAATTAATTATTTTGAAAAAAATAAAGAGTGAGAATTTTGTCAATTGTAAATAGATATATGAATTAGGATTACACGGTTGAGAATGATAATGGCGTGAGGCGTGACATGGCCCGGGATGGACAATGGTCACGCGGGTGGCGGGTGGTTGCATTGTCCTGTCAGTTACTTTATATGTATTTCAGTTACACTGGCTGTGGCCTTGACAGAAGAAATGGGCTTAAGCAGGTGTGTGGTGTGTCCTCTGTCCTATACTCTGTTTGCTGGTACTATTGCCCTGGGGTTAGTAGTGTGTCGTGTTGTTAAACTTACCCCAGTGTGATGTGTGCGAAGCAGGAGCAACAAACAACCACTTCACTGTTTTTTGCCCCAAAGCCCACGGCGAACTTGACCCTCGATTTAAACTTTCACATACGTTATTACAAGCGGGGAAATTACTGAATTTTTAGGGCATTTTTGATGGATCAGTGAATTGGGTTAATAATTTGCGAGCGACGTTTTTGTGATGAGTAGTAAATATTATGGACAGAAAAAAAGGTTCACTTGAGCAAAGAAAATATTTTTCTTTCTAAAAAATTTTTTTTTTGACACAAAAAACTTCATTTATTCCAATAAAATTAATTCTCTTGCTTTGAGAAATACATATCTTGATCCAAGAAAATTTATTTAAGCCAAGAAAATCTTGTTATTTTGAGAAAATTCAGCGTCTTGCTCCAAAAAAATTTAATTTTTGATAGAAGTAAATTTTCTTGTCTTGAGAAAATTTCTCTCTTGCTCCAAAAAATTAAATATAAAGATAGAAGTAAATTTTCATTAATATTTTTATTTATTAACATGTCAAATGGGAAGATCAAATAATATTTCATCATTTTTTTTCATTCAATATGTATAATTGCACGCTAAAATAATATAAAATGGGTATCAAATATTCAAGAGAAAAATTTTCTCAAGGTAAGAAAATTTTTTTCTCAGCTGAAGTAGATGGCGTTGCTTCCCTAAAGTATCTAAAAATCTTGATCAAATATAAAAATTTATTGTATCAAGTATTTATGATAGAATTAAGAAAAAATTACTTTTACCAAGAATAGAATTTCTCGAAAAATTTTTACTACGGCCAACACAACTTCGGTCTTCCTTCAGGCATTTGAAAATGTTCTTGAGCCAAGAATTTTGTTCAGTCAATAAATTTTTCTTTTTGTGTGGAGTTTTGAAAAATTATTTTTGATTTAAAAATCAAATTTTTGGGTTAAATATTCAAGACAAAAAAATCAAACCAAACCTGTTTTCTAGAAAATTTTATTTTCTACAAGAATAGTCCTTACCAATTTTATCCTATTCTCATCATTAATTCAGAATTTGAATTTTTCAGAGAAATCAAAATTACTTATTAAAGTTTGGAATCGAAACTCTGAGTAAAATATTGAAGATACAAAAAAATCACAAGACACCTTTTTTGTAGGAAATTAAATTAAATTAAGGTCCTTGTCAATTTTTCCATAACTTTGGATTTTTGGACCTTAAAAAAAATTTTACAAAAATTAAATAAAAAAAAATTTTTCCCGAATATAAATTCGGCAAAATAATTTTTTTTAGCGATGAATTAAAAAAAATAATATTATTGGTCCCATAATTTAGGGATCGGCGTTGCCGGTCATTAGGTCTTTTTGTACTTTGTTCCCACTTACTAATACATTATATCAGCTGCTATGCGTTAATCTACGTGGAGACGTAAGCGTGAAGGCCCATGGACGAGGATGTGTCCCAAGACGAGTGATCATTACTCTCGAAATAAGAGCGAGAGAGAAAGTCTTAGAGACACGCGGTCGTCGCAGCACTCTAATTACGGCTAATTTTGTTAATTACCGTGAGGTACAAGAGACCCCCTCATTTCTCGAGCTCGACTAATTCGGGGGTCCAACATTGTGTCTAGACTTTAAACAACATCCTCATCCGTGCGTCCCACGGTCATGGACAATGTTAAGCTCAGGACAGTAAAATAACTCCCAAAAAATAAAATATTTAGAAATAAAAATGAACCGCCGGTTGCTCTGAAAAATTTATTCGCTAATTTATCCAGCAACTTTCTCTCTGTCTCTCTCTTGTTCTTGGACTTGTATCAGCAAATTAGCGAACTGAACCAGACAAAGATGAAGACTGAGCCGATAATACCAGCTCCCTTGAGCATGATATTTATTTCTTCCACCCTCGGTCATTTTGCATCCGTTAGAAAAAAATTCGCGTGCCGAAATCACCGCGTTAATTTGACTGTTGCCTAGAGGTTTAGTTTCAACTCTTATATACAATTCTTAACTATAATTTTCTCGTCTACTTCTACATCTCTAGCTCATCAGCTATTGGTTATCCCGGTTTCATTCTGCTGGGAACAATTACCGAGGGATGATGCTTCCAAGAATTATTTAGCATAACTCATTTATTTAGCAAACTCTTCCTCAAATTCTCTTCTTTGCTTTTCTTATTCTCATTCTTTATAACTCGCTCGAAGAATTTTCTTTTCAATTTTAAAAGCTATTTACAGGTGACTCGCCCGAAAACTCAAAATTCAGGGTTCATTTTCTATGAATTTAAAAACCGAGAAGTACAAATTTTGTTCATTCATTTCAATAACAGCTAAATCACGTTTGGAGGATATTAATCTTCTGGGGAAGTATTTTTGAAAGTTTTATGCTAATTTTTCGGTGAATATAATCAATTACAATCATTATTAATAATAATAAAGTTAGCCGATAATTTTGATTTTTTTATTTTGCTTAATTTATTAAATTATAGCTAAAAAATATTTTTAAAAAATTGCACTTATAGTTTTTGAAGTTTTTAACAAATGAAAAATTTTTTTTGTAATAATTCTTCGATAATAAAAAAATTCTAAAAATTTTTAATTGTCGGCTAACTTAATTTTCATTCATTATTATTACAAAAAAAAAAAAATTATGAATAATAAAAATTTGAAGATATTTTTGTCACAATTTATAAATTATAGTTTGGGTAATTTTTATAACAATATTTATCATTGATAAGTACAAAAAATAAAATAAATTTTATTTATAGTAAAGTTCAAATTTTGATCAAGTTTTTTTTATACTAATTTTTATTTAAAAAAAAAATGATTTTTTGGCAGAAATAAAATTTTTTTTATCAATTATATCAATTATAAATACATTAATAATAATTATTAAATATATTAATGATAAATTTTGACTAAAATTGAATAAAATAATTTTTCTTTAACTCAAAATTTCAAATTTTCGCTCTAAAAATAAATTAAATTAAAAAAAGAATTTTTTTCTCTTGAAAAAATTAATTTTTTTTAATGTAAAAATTGAAAAATATATTTAATTGAATTTTATTGAGTCAAAATTAAAAAATCAATAAAAACAATGTGACTGTTTTTAAATAAAAACAATTTTTACCAGCGACCATCAATAACAAAAACAAAAAATAAAAACCTAAGATGAAAAACAACCCCAAGGACTGTCTTTAACTCAAAACTATAACGAGAATAATTTATTTGCAATAGAAATAGACCAAAAAAGACTGACTGGTACCAGCGGCGACGACGAGTGTGACAAAAAAAAATAAGAAAAAAAAAAGGCGACTAATATAAATTGAGAAAGGAAAATTTTCTTTTTAGTTTTGAGCAAAGTTACAGACGAAGACAAAGGCTGGATCATCAACGGTACCAGCAGAATTTTCCCAGGTAAATTTCGGGCTCGACACAAAGAAACTCCATCGAAAGTGTAAAGTGAAGATTAAAAGGCTTATTCTCATTTTATAATTCTTTCCTCGGGTAGGGGTTTTCTGCCGACGTGTTGCTGTGTATGGTGGCTAGAGTATCGTGAAAAGCCGCGGTGTCAAGCTAAAGAGACCCCGGCATTGAAAAATACGGCGGGGGGCTTATACACTCACAAGACAATGACGATTCGTGAAACACGGAGGATCGAGGGTGCAAGAACAATATTGTTGCTTAGCTTGAAAGATGCGAGGGGAACCATCACCTGTTGGTGTTTAGTTATGTTTGAGCTGATGGACCTGAGTGTGAAGAGGAAGGCTGTCCATCTCTCCATGGAAATCTGGTTGGTGGCTTCCGCATTGTACCTGACATTCCATTCTCTTTGAGAATCCAGAATAAGAATAATAAAATAAAAACGTCCGTGGGACAATCTCGTTTCGTTCACGTGCATCAGGATCTATATTGTCACCTTTCCTTCCAAATAAAAGATATTTTGTTAGTTATTCTTTTTCTTTGTGTCTTTTCTCGAAAGTGCCCAAAGACACAATGAAAAAATATTCGTTAATGTAATACTTTTGCTAAACAAAATAATAACCGCCGTAAATGTGAGTCTGAATTATCCAAAATGGATCGATTTTTTTTTTTTTTTTTTTTACATTTTCTAAATTTACAATTCCTCATTCTTTTTATTCACATCAAATTTAAACGCTTCTCACGATTCTTTCATTGACTATTTCTATGAAAATTCATTTCCTACGAATTTTTTTAAATCCGTCTTTTATTTTTTCTTTTTATATATAATATGAAAAATTACAAAAAGTCAATTTCAATGCCGATTTCTCATTCGTAATTCCCCGGAATATTACGAAATTTTTTTCAACCTTCATTCACAGTACACGCTTTTGTCGATTTAATTAAACATCAATCCCCAATGCCCGTCATAAATATTATTTCTTTCTTATGTAATTTTTATTTTATTATAAAAACTACTCTGTTGTAATTTACGCCCAAAAATATTTTTTTTTAATTAAAATTAAACTATAAGAATTTGTTGATTTTAAATTATAAATTTTTTTAACACCAAAAATTTTAACTACCCTTCTAATAAAATTCACACTCGTCATAAAAACGAAAACCTAAAATAACGGTCGTGATTGTTCGTTACAATTAATATTCAAGAGTGATCACAATAGCCGCTCTCAAAGGTCAGTGTGTACTTTAACAAATAAAATAAAAAAGCTCACCTCCAGGCCTTATATTGGGGTCCGCTTGATGCCCCAACAAAATTCTATCACTGCACAACTTATGTATAGTATGAGACCGCGTATTAGTAGTACTATGCCCGCATGCCGACAGCCGCATGGATATGAGAGTAAAAAAGGCGCCCAGCAGTCTGGCCAGTCCGGTTTTCTCTATCTCGGGTAACTTGTATGTGTATATATACTTTATACAATGTATTTATACATACCAGGTACCAAGTGCAAGTTCAAAAGTTGCTTTTTATTTAACTTACTGACGTAACATGTCACTGTTTATAAATATACGCAGCAGTCAACAATTGAATGAGAATTTTTGTGGAAATTCGAGGCAACTAAATCTACAAAACCCTTTTTTGTTGGATCTAAATCAGTAGAGGCTACTTGTGTTACCTTTACCTGCCTTAAGTTCAAATTCTCGTTGTTGTAATAATAATAATGATAAATTATAACATTATGGACAAATATATAAAGACAAAAATACGCTTAATTAAAAAAAGAAAAATTTTAGTGCGAAAATTTTTTCTTAGACTTAAAAAAAATTTTTTTTTAATTAATATTATTAAAAAAAAAAAATTTGTTCATTTGAAAGCAATTTTTTATTTTTTAATTTTGAAAATTTTTTTTACAAAATTTTAAAAAATTTTTAATATCAATATAATAATTTTGTTGTTTTTTAGGTAAGAATATTGTCCTTAGATTTTATTTTTGTTTTATTAAACGCGATTTTTTAGTACCTCTGACATAATTTGTTAGTTAAAAATTTTTATTGAAAAATTTGAATTTATTTTCATTTTTGATACGAATTTATTTTGTAAATAAAATATTTAACTTCGACAACATATTACACATTGAATATTTCAGATCGCGTGCAAAAGCGAGAGCCGACGTCGAATTTTTCACCCCACGGAATACGAATATTATCGAAAAAATTTAGCGATACGATTCCCTTAGTCATGCGTAACAGTATAGCTAACAGTAATGTGTACAAGTAGAGCCGCTAAATTATTATTAGAATGTATAATAACTGGAATAAAAAAAAATCATACCCTTTGGTACACGCAACTGAGTGAGTGACTCGTAACTCGAGTGAAATGTGTGTAATTTTGACAAGTCACATTGGGGATTGGGGTAACTCAGGTTTTTAGTGCGGAAGGTTATGAACCATTATATTATTAATACTTCAAAAAATTCTATTTTTATCCAACCTTTTATTTATATTTAACGTTCTCGCTGATATGTCATGTCTCAGAACTTTTTTCCACTCTCTTATGAAGTGTGTTTTTTATTTTTAAATTTTATGCCGGACGAGTTTGAAAACACGGGAAAATTTAAACCCTTCATAACTATTAAATCGATTGTTTACATCACAACAAACGACAGAACTCTTTTTTTAATCGTTTATTATTCATATAGCGAAGGGAAAGAAAGTTGTTGACAATAGCGGTCATAATTGTTCTTGTAGAGGGTAATTAGTAAACAAATTATTTATAAACATTTTACATTTATCTTTTTAGCTTGCAGTGGGGGAAATTTTTTTTTTTAAAACTGTTAATTTAGTTTTTAAAAGGGTTAACAATATTGAAAGTAAATTTGTTTTTTTTTGGTTTGTAATATAAAAAATATTTATTAAATTTATCAACTAAAAATTTTTAAAAAATTAAGAATTTTATAAATTGAGTAATAAAATATTCTAAAAGATTAAATTTTTTTTCAATAAAATTTAATACATAAAAAAACATTTATAAAAAAATTAGTTTAATTAAAAAAAAAATTTTGGATAAACATTTTTAAGAATTTAAATTTAAAACAAGACAAAAAATTGTCAACTAAAATTTTTCAATATTATTTTATCATAAGAATTTTTTTCTTAAATAAAATAATTTTTTTTTATTAATATATAAATTAATACACAGAAAAAAAAATATTTACTCAAGCCAAAAAAATTTTCTTCATCCGCAATACATAATAAAAAAATTTTTTTTTCCTTGTCTCCATTTATCATAAAAGTTAATAACTAAAACAATTTTTCTCCTAAAAAATTCCTACCTCAATACTGAAAAAAAAAAGTACCTGAGCATCTCAAGATCTACCTGGTCCATTCAAGTTTAAAATCTCGGCATACTTTAGTTCTTGAAGCTTAGATTGTCTCACCGTAGCATCAAGAATCCAGGATCAAGGATGTGGCATCCCTCTCGCACACCTGAAAAGTCCTTTATAACTGCTCGAATGCTACTCTGCTCTAGCATAGTCCAATTCTTGTAGAGTCCGGTCGAGTTAACCCGGAATTCTTAGCGTTAGTTTAATGGGCCCGTTCACTCCAGACCCAGCACCTTTTTACAAAATTTTTTAGCAAACTCCAATGCTCGGTCGTCAACGATTAGATCCTCGATCCGAATAATCAGCCGGCTACTGTAGCAGGATCGTCACAGTTTAAAACTTTTTAGCGATAGTAATAATTTATCAGGCTGGTATATTTTATATGTAATAGTAATAGTGTGTTGTTTGTTAAAACTCACTCCCATTCGTTGTCTACAGCACGTCGGCATCTCCATATCCATCCATCTCTCCGTCCACGTCCATCCGTCTCCCATAACTACATCCTTATACGTATATATAATACACTTATAGATATATTTTTAAAAATATATACATCCAACAGTTAAAGTAGGCCTCTACTCAGCTGAGCTGAAATCCCTCAAAAGAATGCAGCGTCCTCGACGCATACCGGCCAGCAGAATATCGCGGAGCGTTTTGAAGCCCCATAAAACCAAACGGACAGACAAACCGTCGTACTTTTCTACTCTCATCTCCTCATCCTCCTTCTCTATACACATACACGCTTATTCGCCACTTAAATGTTATTATACACATCAACATCAACGCATACACGAGGAACGCAGCAATGCCCATCGCGTTCGGCACACAAAGCGTTACCATCGCATCGGGTTATTTTATTTTATTTTATTTTATTTTATTTTATTTGGATGCTCCTCGCCACCAGAGTTGCAACTAGAGAATTAGCATATTTCAAAATATATACCTCGCACGTCGTCCTCTATCCTCATCTCGCCATTACTATATACTCTATACTATTTTCGAGTGTATTTTATTGACAAACTGATTTGTGACGTCGTAACCCATCACCGTACAGCCAGTTTTGACGGCCAGCCTTTGTACCTATTCACATTTTCTGTTGTACTCACTTTTTACTCATTTTTATTGGACCAACTTAAGCTCGAAATTTATTTTTAATTTTTTTAGTAGGATTATGGCTTATAGAGAAATATATTTTACTTATATGTTATATATATTTATTGTAATTAATACATTTTTGAAAACAAATTTCTGATTTTGTAATTTTTATAAGAAAAATAAATTTTTATTTATTACTAATTCAATTTCGGTCTTTTTTTATCTAAATAATTTTATTACACACAAAAAAAAAAATTGAATCAAGAGAAAAATTCTTTAACCAAAAAAATAATATTGAAGAGTTTCATTGTTTTGGATCAAGACAAAAAATTATTTAATTAAATAAAATTTACTTAAACCAAGAAAAATTTCTCAGTCTAAGAATATTTCTGCTCAAATTAAGAAGCTGAAATTTTTAAAAAGTATTTACTTGACTAAAATTAATTTTTTTTCTGTGATATAAAGAAAGTATTTTTTTAAATTGATTGAAATTATTTTTTAATTGTAACAATGAAGGTAGATATCAAAATTTTTGATAGTTTTTACGTACTGCTGATATATTTAGTAATTTTTTCTTTTAAATTCGTGAAATATATTTTGACCAATAAACACATTTAAAAAAAAAATGAATTTAATTGAAAAGAAAAATTTTGACGAACTATATTGTCTTACTTTAAGGAAACATCCTTGAACTGATCTTTTAATTTTTTTTAATTAAAGAATTTTTTGTCTTGATTCTATAAATGAAGCTAAAATAATTTTTTCGGTTCTAATAAACTTAATTTAATAGAAATAATTTTAAATCAATCATAAAAAAATTCAAGGAAAATTTACTTAATTGAAAAAAAAAATATTTCTTAATTTAATAATATTTATTTTTAATAAAAAACAATAAAGTTCTTCAAAATTTTATTCTTTACCCAAGATTTTTTCTTTTAAATCCTCTAAATAAAAAAAAAAAAAGTATTTATTATATATTTCTTCACCTGAATATTATTTTAACAAGACCCGAGCATAAATGATGAATAAAATCTATTAAATATCCGAGATTTATTTCCCCTATATAGAACATAAATTGCGTTTCCTAATTTTTTAACCGTTTTATTTCCCTCGCCATGGGCGTCCGTGGACGGATAGTAAACTTTATTTGTCCATAATGGTCTATGAGTGTAATACATACTCCGGTTCCCGTTGTTATTTCATCCTGGTGTATAGTATGGGTTTAGTTAGTGTATCACAAAGTATAAGTAATATAAATAGGGAAAATAAGTTAGACAGCTCGACACCTGGCCGAAGGCATTCTTACTATACCCGGAATCCTCACCAGCAGATCCAGATCCAGATCTCGATAGAGACTGTCTTCCTTCAACTTCACTTGAATCCATATCCTGTCTGCGCAGTGACGTTCATTCACGTAAGGACTTTCACTCTTACTCACAAATAAAAAACCCTCTGGTCTCTGGTCTCTGCTTTTTATTATCTTTCTCTTTCTTTCCTTCTGTATTACTATAGTATACTCTTACTATACATACTATACTCGGGGGAATTTTGTACTCACTTCGCCTTGACCTCGCCATCTGATCGTAAACAATGAAATAAGTTTCGGTATCCCCGAAATTCTCGTAGGATAAGACCTAGACTGCGCTACTTGCCGGGTTGTTTTCCGTCGATGGTATTTACATTTTATTTATATTGTGAACCCGAGACGTAACGCGGGAAAATGGAGTAGAGGTTTGAGAAGAAGAGACGCCAAAGTGTCTATCACATCAGTATTCTAAAAGGAAAAGGGAAAGCCGAGCTGATATTATATCTCGTACTCGTACTCGGTCCCTTACATGGATAAAGTCAAGACACTTCTTCGTCCCTTTTTTACTACTTCGTATGTGTATTGTTGTATTGACGCTGTGCGAGATATATAATTTGATATCGAAAGTGAGTAAAAGCGCTATTAAAATAATAATAGGAAAAATCTCCTTGACTTAATCAAAACTTGTTCAATCTGGATTTTTGAATTTAAAGTACCTGCGGTTTTTAAAAAAATTACTAAAATTTTTTTAGAAATATTGAAAGATTTTTTTATGTAAAATTAAGATTTTTTGGTTTAAAATTATTTATATAGTTTATTTAATAAATTTATTTTATAATAACTAGTGGCAATTTTTAAGTTTTAAGACAGAAAATTTTTAAAAAAGGGAAATTAAAATTCAGGTAGTTTCATAGAAAAATTTTTAAAAAAGTAAAATGTTAAATCGATTAATATAAGGAAATAATTAGTATACCTAAGAATTAAAGTGTTTGGTTTATATGGAGTCATTAAGTATATTATTATTTAATATTGTTAATATACTCTGTCTATATCTTCAACTCTGTATCAATTAAGTAACCCTGTTATTGACCCTATGGGCTGTTGGGTTTTAATAAAAGAAATAAATAAATAAATAAAATGTACATTGATAAAAAAATAACTTAATTAAATTAAAATTTGATGAAAATTAAATACAATTTTAAATACAAGCAAAATTAGAGAATCTTCATGAATCCTATATTTGAAACAATCCAAATATGAAATTGAAATTGTCAGAAATTTTTCAGATTTTCAAAATAAATAAATTACTAATAAGATAATTTAAAACAATAATTTTTTTCCGCATTTGTAAGTGGAATCATCAGGAAATATTATATAAATAACGATTAAAGAAT
The DNA here is from genome assembly GCA_905319865.3 of Cotesia congregata. Lineage (NCBI taxonomy): Eukaryota > Metazoa > Arthropoda > Insecta > Hymenoptera > Braconidae > Cotesia > Cotesia congregata. The sequence continues at coordinate 16,799,408 of CAJNRD030001120.1, forward strand.
GAAATTCTAAAAATCATATGTTAATTAAGTATCAAAAAAATGAAGTATATTAAATAATTTGACAATAAAGTAAAATTGCGATATTGATAATAAATATGTGATATTTATTTTTCAAATGGTACGATTGTACAATTATGTAGCAAAAAAATATTATTTAAAATAGTAGGTCCTAATAACTATGTCAATGACAAAAAAGTTAAAATGCCACTTCAAAACTAAAAAAATTACAGTTCGAAATAACTTTTTTCTAAATTCAATTTTTTCAATTTAATTTTCAGAGCTTTCAATGTAAATATTTCATTTTACAATGTAAGTCTTATAAAATCTGTAATAATTACAATCTGAAACTGTTTCATCACGAAGCGCCACGTTGCATTCATTGTAATTTTTCGAATTTTCTTTTTTGGTCCTTATCAACAGATTCGGTAGAATCTGGCGCCAAGTTCCGTTCTCAAGCCAGACTACCGAGTGTGTGTATATACCGTAAGCAGAACGGTTTTTTGAGGTTACAAATTTTTTTTCAAATTTAATTTGATTTTTTTTTATATGATATTTTATAATAGTAGTTCATGCTTTTTATTACGCGTATTACTTGATTATTATCAATTATCTTTATAATTTCTATTTAAAATTATTAAAAATAATCAGCACAAACTATAGCGACCCAGATTTTTAGATTTTAACTTTTTTCTTATGTAAAAAGCGGACGGCCAGAGACTAAATAATATAAAGATGCATGCTAATCTTATAATAGATGAGAAACTACAGTGAAAAAAAGATATTTGACAGCTTGCAATTGAACACGCCAGACGGCGCAAGAATAACTTTTACATGAACTATAGCTTAAAGGGGATAGTTTCTAGTTTGTCACCGGAAATGCATTGAATTAAAATTGTCAATTTTTATTATAATTACAAAAAATACTGAAATCCGAACAAAAACAGTTTCACTGTAAAAAAAATCGCGCCAAGTCCACGTTCATAAGACTATTAAAAAAAAAAATTTTATTTCTTTACAAAAAGATATAAAATAAAAAAATCCAAGTAACCGATATGGTTGTATATGATTTTCGGAAATTAAAAAAAACTTTTTTGTAACTTTAAAAATTAAAAGAAACAATTTTGGAACGTACTTGGTGTGCGTCATTGTGTACTTTAATTTTTTTTAAAAGTCCTAGTAGATAGATTTTAGGAATTTCATAAAAAATAAAATATTTCGTAACCACGCACACTAAATACGTTCCAAAATTGTTTCTTTTAGTTTTTAAATTTACAAAAAAATTTTTTTACAGTGAAACTGTTTTTGTTCGGATAGAAGTTACAATACATTTTATGTAAAAGAAAAAATAAATATCAACACACATGTTTGGATATATCTTACGCATACATATTATCCCATCGGATCTACCATAGAAATATCATCAATAATCGATCAAAAACAAGTAAACTAGCCGGCGGATCTCCTCCTCTCTACTCTTATCCGGAGCCCGCGGGGGTGAGGACCATTACCGGCGATATCCGTCTTTGATTCCGAACTAAAGCATAAGCATCTCGAACCTTATCATAATACCTGCTCCTTATTCCGATGATCAGCGTAAGCATAACTGGAGTAGCGCCTCCACGATCCAGATCCTCTTCCTCTTTCTCTGAAGCAAGTCTAGAGGCTCTGTCCAGCAGAGCCTCATCCTCATCTGGAGTCTTGAGGTAGGAAAAATTCCTCTATCTCTCCACATTACCATTACATTGTGATAGTGATTGTGATTGTGATTGTAAGTATTGTCCACCCCCACTGTCATCTCAATGTTATCGCGCAGCATCTCTGCTCCTCTCACACAGATAGCAACCAACCATACATATATATATATATATATATTTAAAAACACCGACACATCGCCGGTCCCCGCTACTCAGCTCACACATTCGCGAGGTACCTGCGCGAGTTTTGCCCGCCCACCGCGAGTTATTAACTCCGCCCCTTGATCCCCCACCAAATCTGCGCTTGTGCTTCGCGGCCGCAGCGCAGTCCGGCTTGGAGGGGCTTTAAGCGTGTCTGAGGGTGGTGGAAACCCGGTACGGAGGGGCGGGGAGCTGTCAGTTCAGCGGTGCGACCCGATGTGGGCACTTCGCCGTCCGACCTTTCTTCATTATAATATAATATTATACACTAATATTTCGTGTACACGTATTTATAAATCCAGTACGTTTTTTAGTGCTCCGAAAGAACAACAACGCAAGCCAAGTGTATTTTTTAAATTATTTTATTAAACAACACACATATTAATTGTTTTTTATTTAAATTATTATTCATTATTAATTATTAAAATTGATAAAATATTTAAAACAAAACGTACGTCAATTTTAATTAATATATTACGCGCGCGGTTAATATAAATTACTTAGCCAATAATTTTAATCGATAGTAAATAAATAAATAAATAAACTGTGTCATACATTCAAGAGTTTTAATTATCATTTTATTAGATTGATATATTTATTTTTAAATAAATATTTATTTCAAGTGTAAAATTATTTACCGGCAAGTTTTTTACGAGTTACGTGTTTTAGTTTTCCGTGGGACTGAATAATTATTATTATTATTATTAATTAATTAATTAATTAATTAATTAATGGACTGACTGGAAAAATTGTTACTGTGAGGAACGAGTGGATTACTGTTTTAATTAACCTGATATTTATTTATTAATAATTAATTTAATAAAAATCTAAAATTAGTGTGTGACACTTATAATTGTAATATTGTAATAAAAATAATTGTGATTGCAAATTTAGCGGTAATTCTGGTTCCTATTGTCACCGGGGTCCTCGGTAGTGATCCTCGTGAGTGATCTGATTGTTGAAAATGGCGAGATGTGTCGAAATGTTTAATTGGGAATAAACGGAGTAGAAATAATAAATATTTAAGAGTGGTTTGTTATTGGCTATACTCTGGATACTCGTTCTTCACTTGATTAGTTATTACACTGATTACTATTGTATTTATGATCATATACTTGTTAAAAAAGTATTGTTAACAATAAGTATTGGAGGACTGTGTTTTGTGCGCGTCGTGCCAGTGCGAGACTCAAGGGAGCTTGAGATATTATTATTTGTATTGATGATTATTTTTTAAATTGAAATTTTTTTTTTTGAAAAATTACACCGTGGTTTTTGTTGGTGGTTTGTTTAGTGCGATTGTTTATCGCTGCCGATTTTGGAGCTTACGGGATATGAACCCAGGTATGTGAAGTGGTTATCAGTGGGTTTTATCTATTTGTTTCTTTTTAGAGGAGTATTTTTTGTGTGAGAAGGAAATGTTTGAGTGAACTAGGGAAAAAATTCTGCCGGAAAATTTTGGAGTTAGGATTTTAAAAGTGATACTTAATTATTGACACTGAAATCTCAAGACGAACTTGAAGATTTTTTTTAATGGATAAATTAGAATTATTTAAAAAATTTTATACTGAAATTAAAAAATATCTAAGTTTTTTTAATTTTATAATAAATTAATTGTGAAAAAAAAATTACTTATAAAAATTTGAACTTGTAATTTTTACAAATGAAATTTTTGACTTAATTTTTTTCATGATTAATTTTTGAAGCTAAAAAAATTATTGGCTGTTTATTAATTTTAATTTGTGGATTTTTTTTTATGTAATTTATTCTGTAAAAAATCCTAAAAATTGTCTAATTAATTTCAGTGTCATAATTTAAAAATTAGGAAACACTTCAGACAACTTTCGAGAAGATGAAACTGACTTTGGTTGATTTTTTTTAATAAAAATTGAATTGAAAGTGCTGAGAAAAATTTTTGAAGCATTTCTTCAATTTTATTTTGCTATAAATTGAAAATTTTCCGAAGTCTGTAATCACGTTCTTTAATTGTTTGATTTGGAAAATAATTATTGAAAAATTAAAAAATTTTTGGTGCTAATTTTCAAATGAGTTTTTATTTTTTGTAAAAATTTTAAATGAACTGCGATAGAGAATTTCCAAAAATGAACGAAGAAATTTTTAAGTTTTTCTTTTTATTGAAAATAAAATTCCCGTTTTTTTAGTTTGACAGTGAACAATAATTTTCTGTTTGTGAATAAAATAGTCAAAAAATTTTTTATTAAGTTTAGAAAATTTGATGTGAAGTTTTTATAAAATTTTAAGTGATTGAAATTCAACAAACTTTTTATATTTATCAAACTAGTTACAAAATAAAAATATTCTAAAAACAAATTAAGAAGAAATTTTAAAAATAATTCTCTTTTAAAACAATAATATTTTTATTCAATTTTAAATTCTGATTTTTATTGTTTAAAATATTTTTCAAACAATATTAAAATAAAAGAATACACTTAATAATTTATTTTAATTTAAAATTTTCTCTATCAAAGTTTTCAATTAAAAACTCCAAAAGTTTATTACAATTTTTCACAATATTAAAAATTGACCTTTAGAATTTATTTTCATTAAAAAATTTCAATGAATTTTTTCTTCAATATTTCAACATTATTCATTTATATTTTATTAATTTTCTTTTTTAAAATTAAAAAGCATACAATTGTTAAAAAAAAAAAATTACACAATTATTTTACTCAAAAAAAAAAAAATCCTGTCAGTGATTAAAATAAGCAAGACAAAATCATGTAAGCTTAAAGCACAAACGATAACATGTTAATAATCGGTAGCTTACTCAAAACATCTCTTACTCGGTCCTTAAGATCTGTCTCTTATAAATCTGCGATATCGTTGAGCCGTGAGATATAAACCGTCAGTCAGTACATACATACACTTATAGTAAAGCTTATAGTAGAGCACATAAGTACAAGTACAAGTACATCAACATCAACATAGCGTTCACGTACGTGCATATACATTATATAGGATGTGTGATGTGTGTACCCGTGGGTGCCTCGCGGAAGTCGTGAAACGCGTGCGGCACGTCAGATTTTGATCTGAACGAGATAAGGAAACCGGTAGGTCGGTAGGTAGCCAACTCTCCCTCTTTCTCTTTACTCAACTCACCTCAACTTAAACTCAAACCTCTGCTCGTGTGCAGGCACGTGATTTCTATGATTGACTTCACCTCTACTCCACTCGCGAGCCCTCATATCGTCCGTACTCCAAACATTGCATTCTGCATAAGTAGAATTTATTACCATAAGCACTATTTTTTTGTTTTTAACAAAATAGTACCTGCAGGTCGAAACAAAATCAGTGCGCTAAAGTCAACTCCAAAATCAGAACTTACTTTTATTATTATTCAGCGGCTGTCTGCTGGTCATAATATTATTACTTGTTACTTATTACATCGTATGTGTAACGCTAATTGATAAAACACTCATATCGCCAAACCGCGGACTTGCTAATAAATGTTGCGGTAATTTTAAATTCTAAAATTGTGATTTAATTAACAAAATTTTTTTTAGTTTTTAAATGTCATTTTTTTTATTGGAATAAATTTTTTATTTATTAAAAAATTGTTTAAATTACGTAGCTGACAATTTTTGATATTTTTAAAAATTTTAATGTTTAATTTTTTTATAATCATTAGCAATATGTGACTGCAGTGACTTGTGAACTATAAAGAAATAAAATTTAAGATATAACCTCATCCTGATGTTACACTCATCAAGAGCTTTCATTTGAGTACCCACATGCATTTTGATATATTTTTCATATATACATATATATAATAAATATATAAATATATATGAAAAATTGATGTGGGTATTCAAATGAAAGGTCTTGATGAGTGTAACATCAGGATGAGCTTATATCTTTAAAAATGTCAATAGTTCACAAGATACAAGGTCATTTCTTAATTATGTATCTAGAGAAATATACTGGCTACAAAATTTTTCTTATTCATTAATAATATAGATTTAATTAAAAAAAAAAAAAAAAAACTAATAAAAATTGACAAATAAATTTTGTTCGTAATTTTTTTGGACAGTAATTGAATGAAAAAAAAAAATTTTTTTTTGACATAACAAAAATAGTCTACCTGAGTATGTTGATAAATATTAAACGCAAAGTTATTCGGTAAAGATTTAAGCCACGCGTGAGTTGCAAATGAGCCGATGCACGCGTAGAAACGTTGGACCCTTGTGCATAATATAACTTATATAACTTATATAAATATTATATATAAGCAGTGAATTAATTTATCCGAGAGTGAAAACGTAAAAATTAAATGCACATGTGCTTAAGTACTGAATGAGAATAAGAATAACTAAACCCTTTTTGTCGCACGCGCCAAAATGTTTTATTTAAATATAAATAATATGATGAAAACATTATTGAATGATGGAGAATATTTCAGAGTCTGAAATTCAAGTCTATATTATATATTATATTCAAGCTGTACTCTATTACTATTATTATTACTATTGCAATTGATATGCCGGGTTATTGGCTATTGCACAGATAAAGTAGCTCACCGGAGATAATAATGCATAAATACAACCGTAAAGCCTTTTTAAATCGTAAAACAATATTTATCGGGACGTTTTGTATCGCGAGTGACTGCTCGTCGCGGAGTGGAGACTTTAACGCCAATGCCCGAGTCCCGACGGATAGGATGTAAGGAAAATATTATATTATATTAAGTGTATCGTGGATTTCACTTTGAAGCTTCTGACTTATTTATCAGTATCGCGGGTAATTACTGTTTTACTTTTTACGCTGTTAAAAAATTACTGATTATTAGTTTTTAACTACTAAGTGTTACTTGAATTTAATGGCTTTAAAATAAAAAAAAAAAAATTTTTATTTAGAATAAATTTAAGTAAATATTCTTATCAAAAATAAAGAGTTTTATTTTTTTACTCCAAAAATTAAAATTAATTTTTTTCAATAAAAATTTTATACATAAAATTTATTTTTATTTAAAACAAATGATAATATTATTAAAAAAATAAAATAAAGAAAAATTTTTACAAGTAAAAAATAAAATAATCAATAATTAATTATTAAAAAAAAAATGAAAAAAATTTGACAGATAATAAAATAATTAATATTTAATTATTAAAAAAAAAAAAAAATGAAAAATTTAATGGAAAAAGAATTGTATAATTAATAATTAATTATATCAACTTATTCCAAATTTCTGCCAATATACTTTCATAGCAAAAAAAAATTTCATTAATTTATAATACATAATGAGGGAAAATATTTCTTTGCAAGAACAAACGAAGCGAATAGCCAAAAAAAAATTCAAATTACTTATTAATTATTAACAGTGTATATGTGTGCAGACAATTTCTCCGACAAAAAGTATCCGCATGTACGAAAATAAAAGTCTCGCGGTATCTAAAAGAAATATTTGACTGATAAATATTAATGACGCAAGTCGGGATATTTGTGCTTAATTAAGACTATATATATATATATATATATATATATATATATATATATATA
>CAJNRD030001120.1:16807575-16865804 GCA_905319865.3 Cotesia congregata
ATCTAAAATGGGTATCAAATATTCAAGAGAAAAATTTTCTCAAGGTGAGAAAATTTTTTTCTCAGCTGAAGTAGGTGGCGCTGCTTCCCTAAAGTATCTAAAAATCTTGATCAAATATAAAAATTTATTGTATCAAGTATTTATGATAATTTGAATTAAGAAAAAATTACTTCCACCCAGAATAGATTTTCAAGAAAAATTTTTACTTCGGCCAACACAACTTCGGTCTTCCTTCAGGCACCCGACAAATTTTCTTGTGCCAAGAATTTTATTCTCCAGTCAAGAAATTTTTTTTTTTAATTAGTTTAAAGGGATATTAGAGCAATTATTGAATAAATAATCTTGCTAATGTCTAGCAAAGCAGTTAAATATTTCGCGAAGTGAATGAATTTTATTATTCTTGGAGCATTTGAGCGCACCGGAATAATATGTACCGATTATACTGGTTTACTTATTACATTATATTATATTATTATTTAAACCGGTGTACAAGCATTAATAAAGAGTAATAAGCATTTTTAAACGTAACTGTTTCTTATTGACAATTAACCCTCTTTTCCGCGATCCGCGATCTCTCTACTTGCTCGCCTCAGCAATAATAATATCGCATCGTACACCGATCATTAGCAGGCTTAATTACAGCACGTCGATGATTATTGTACACTGGCATTCCATCGCGAAATGACGACCTATACACCGAGAACTTTTACATTTATACATACGTTTATAGATTACTTACACTTACACTTATATTAGACTTACACTTGAGCCGATCATGTATGTATCAATGTAATGTGTACAGTATAGACTAAGACGTTTGTGGAAGCACATAATCCGAGAAAGGCGAAAAGACGAGTGCCTATACACTATATTAATCGGCCCCTCTCCTCCGTAATGCCTATATGTCTATAAATATTTTCTCTTTCTTTTTATCACTCTCTGTTAGATCCAAAAGAGCAAACAGTTAAGTCTGTCTTTGATGCTATAGTAATAGTAATATTACTTCTGATCGTAAACATCGACTTTGTCGTTAGAAACTGGTTTACTTCTCTGGTATCTCCAATAATGTCAACGACATCCTATTTTATAAATCACTAAACAGCCAGCTCACTCATGCCGATCAAAAAATATTTTAATTATTTCCCAAAGAACTAATTCACTCATTAGTATCTAATAAAACTTCATGTACGCTAGTTTTTTATACGGAAATTTTTCCGATGGAATTTTCTTTGAGAAAAATTTGACATTTTATTTTTTTTTTTATAAATACTATAACAAAATTTGGTCTTTAAAAGCTTAAAAAAAAATTTTTTTTAATATTTTTGTCCCAATAATTTAAAAAAATTAATACAAAAAAATGTAATCATTAAAATTTTTTAAAAATTTATAGCTTAAATATTTAAAACTATTATTCATCCTTTTTTTTTAAGAAAAAAAATTTTTTTCTCGTAAATTTTTGTTCCAGTGCATAAAAAAAAATTAGACCTTAAAATTATATTTCAACACTTAATAATTTATTTAAAAATTAATAAGTTGGTCTTTAAAATCTTGAAGAAATAATTTTTACCTTGAAGATATTTGAAACTTTTGTTTGTCCTTCAGAAAAAATATTTTTTTTTTTTATTTAATTTTGTTACAAATTGTTTTTTTGGTTTTACCTTGAAAATAAAATTAGTTCAGTTTTAACTAATGGAATTTTCGTGTTCAATTATAAAAAAAAAAAATAAAAAATCAAACATTTTTTTTTATGAAAAGTTTTCGGATGATTGAAAAGAAAATTTATTTACTCAAAACTATAATTTTGTAACAGATGACCTGATGAATTGTCTCTTTGTAATAATAGTTACAATATATATAATAAAATAAGTAAAGCGGTTTATTGTATATAATATATTATTCATTTATCCCTGTGGACATAATCAGTACCCTTTTGAGAGACAGTCACAGATATTAGCCACTATTGTGAATCGACAATCCCACTAGATTTTCATTTAACTTTCTTCAAATCTCATTGTCTATTGCATTGTGCATTACCCCACTACCGAGGACAATACGGACCAAAGTAGATAAAATAATAACCCATTATCATCGGAGTAATGAATTAACCGGGTTTGACAGGTTCAAATCATCCGAACTAATAGTTAAGCCCGGATGTGGAGACTGTCACGATTTTTTACAACTAAACGGTTAAATTAACCGTGGGAATATTTGTTAGGTAATAGTTTAATAGTTTATAGTTAATATATAATAAATAGTTGTTCCTAACAACAATAAAAATTTATTCAAATTAGCGAGCCCGCGGCAACCTCTACTCGAAACTCATTTAACTTCACCAAAGCAAATCTCAAACGGCATTCTCCATAAAAGAATAATTCAAACATATTTTATCTATTTTTTTCTGTCAATCAGACATCAACCTTCTATTCTATTTTATACGAAATTCCATACTATTTATTTCCACCTTTACTTTATTTTACTTTTGCACAATGCATTGCTCACACGTAAATAGTAATCACGGTGACTTATAACTGCAAGCTTCCAATTGACAATAATGTTTCTTGTTAAAATGTAAAATTACCTTTTTTATTTTTAAAATACCGGGTCATAAATTAACTTAATTTTCCCTTCTCTTGTCTGTAATAAAATAAATATTTTTTTATTTTTAATACCTCAATAAATATTCGAAAAATATTCAGTATAAACACTTTGAATTTAATTTAATTTCCGTCCAAAGGATCAGAAAAAAAAAGGTTCACTTGAGCCAAGAAAATATTTTTCTTCTTAATTATTTTTTTGAGCGAAAAAAAAATTTTTTTTTTGACACAAGAAATTTCACTTATTCCAACAAAATTAATTCTCTCAAAATAATATAAAAGGTGTATTAAATATTCAAGAGAAAAATTTTTTCTAGCTGATAAAATTTTTTTCTCAGCTGAAAAAGGTGGCGCGGCTTCCCTAAAGTATCTAAAAATCTTGATCAAATATAAAAAATTATTGTATCAAGTATTTATGATAATTTGAATTAAAAAAAAATGACTTCCACCAAGAATAAAATTTCTCAAAAAATTTTTACTTCGGCTAACACAACTTTTTTCTTTCTGTGCAAATTTTAAATCTTTCCTTCAAAAATCCTTAATTTCTCTTTCAATATCACTCATACAATCAATCAAACAAAATAAAAATGACTAATTTACACTAATTTAAAAGGGCACGATATAAATAATAAAAATTCTCTAGTCCCATTACAAACAACAATAAATAATAGCCCAGTAGCTCTCTCCGACAATATCTCAAGTCACACACGGTTGTAGAACACCTCACCAGAGAATCGTAGCTCTCACGACAGTCCTAATGAATACTTCTCTCAGTTCGCCAAACAAGCACCAGAACAGCTCTTCTAATTCAAATAAAAAAAAAACCAGCAAATTAATCCCACCGAATTTTACACTTAAAAAAATGAATTTAAAACCTCTCTAAAAAAAAAAAAACCCGACACGTGTGTTTAAAATTTCTTTCCCGTCAAACATCCTATCCGTGGTCTTGATTACTGTCCAAATACGAGGTGTGGCAGCCTCCCACGCGAAATCACTATCCGGGGCTTGAGTGTTAGCCTCCACTCGTCTAGTCAACAAAAAACCGGGCAATAACTCATCGGTGACGTTATTAGTGAAGCTGATAATGAGAAATCGAATAAATAAATGACCTTTGTGTCAGTCGAGGACGGAGCAATAACTAATAGCGATATGAAGTAAAATAAAACAAAACAGTGGACAATTATTAAAAAAAAAAAAAAAAATATATATATATATATATATATATAAAATAAGGGGGTAGAGTTCTGGACATCACACATGTATTGCAGCAGCACTGATGGTCGTCCAATGGCTATCTAACAACTGGACACATCTTATCGGGGATCTGATCTCTCTTCACCCGGTTACGAACTAACACGCAGGCTTATTGTCGCACAGACACCACAAAATGGACGTGTGTGAGCTTTAGGTTATACTTATGGTTAGCGTGAGGCACTACCGTGTCTCTGGGCGAAGATATTTATGTATGATTCGCCCGGACGTGTTGGTATGTGTGTCTTACCACCAGCGACGCACCCGAGCAGCCCTTTAGCTTTAGCTTTAGCTTGTATTAACATAACACCCCTCGCGGTATTTTGTTCACAATCAGGACAAATAAATAATAATGCACACGTTCATTGAGTTTGAGGTGAGGTGCAAAAGGCATAATTCTCGACGCGACATAATTCATCGACGTAAACTCTGTTATCAATTAAAAAAATCTCGTGTGAGAGCACCACCCGCGAGTGAATAATATTCAAGGGAATAATCATGATAATAATGAGGATGATAATGAAATAAGAAAAAAATGGAAATAAATGTGTGGTAGGAAGGTATGGATGTGTGTATGTATAATAACTGGCACAAAAGGAAAAATAAAAATAAAAGGGAAAAAGAGACAAAAGAATGATCGAGGCCCGCTGGCGTTTTTATTTATTTACGAAAGTGTACTACCTCGGGGTCTTAGGCCTACCTTCTTTGTCTCTTAATCCCTAATCCGCAATCAGGGCCCATTGTTCGGATCAACGAGATACAGGGGCCTCATATTGTTGTAGAACACACCGGCGGGCTCACCGATATTTAGTGCGCGCGCATACTCCGCGTGACTTCGCGGGGACCGGCTCATCACGGGTTTAAGAGGTATGTTATAATACCGGGACCCGTCCAGAGGATTATCTGAGGTTTCAATTCAATTGGGAGCTAAGTTTTATTTCAAATGGTTGAATAATTATTGTGGGGCTTTTTTTTTATTCTTTAGAAAAAATTATCCTTATTTTTAATTATTTCATTAAAAAAACTTTGTCTAAATTTTTAAAACTTTGTAATAGAATAATTTTAAATTGTTATTTGATAAATTTTTAATTTTTTATTATTGTAACAATATAAAATTTTTCAAGCCAATTATTATTAAAATTTTTTTTTACTTCAAATTTAATAATTACATTGATAAATTTTTATCTCATTTTTTTCAACTTACAACAATAAAAATCTTAAAAAAATTTTAAATCTAAAATTTATCACAAAAAAGTTACAAGAATTTTTCTATTGATTCAAGTTATTTTTTTTTCAGATATTAAAAGAATAATTCTAACTCTAGCCAAAAAAATTAAAATCTCTCATCAATTTTCTCAAATCAACTAAACTTTTTTCCCATGCAAAAATCTCAACAATTTCTTGAATAAAATTTTAAACCCCATTAAACATCTTTTGATTTAAATGTCATTAAAAATTTCACACCACATTAACAAAGTAATTTTACAAAATTCACCATATATCTACCCACGAGCTTACACACATCTATCTCCATAATAAAACTTCGATAGCGTAAAATAATGCATGAGTACGCATAGGCATATGATTATTTTAACTATTACGATGCATTGGCCGTAGATGAGCCGACAATAACTCTTACTTAAGCGCCTAAATGCTCAACAACCCTGTAGCTAAAACACAGGGTACTTTTACAATCAAATTACTCTGAAAGACGCGACAAGATGCTAAAGTCTTTATCGGATTAACTCCAATTAATAATCTCGGAGGAAATACTAACTAAAGTGGATGATATGAGGACTAACCAGATTTATAACTCGCGGATTAGATATTTATGTATTATACGGACATAAATATAGAGCGGAGCAGAGTGAGTATATCACTTAGAGATCACTACATCACCCTTAAACACATATCCGAGATTACTAGACACGTAATTCGCGGCACACGTGTGTTATGGGTGGATGGTACCTGCTGCTGGGTATGGACATGATATAGATGTGTTATTCATGGATCGAGGGTACAAATTATTTATATATTTTTACAACATGTATTTTCGAGGGCTAGCTGTTGACCCGTCGAGTATTATGTGTAGTCAGTTCACTGTAGCGAGTGCTCGGTTCCGAGAGCGGCAGCATGGCTGGCGTGATTGCGTGCCGGGATGCAGGGGGATGATTGAGCGTATTTTTGCACTCTATAAAGTGCACAAATTGAAAGTTAACCGACACGCGACTACCCACTGTATGTACGCTCTGCACCTTCAGTAAGACTATTTTGTTGTTTTATTTTTTTTTTCATTTGGTATATATTGAGATATACAACCTCTGTAGAGTGCTAATAATGAGAGTAACAGTCAGTAGGTTCAAATAAACATGTATGTTATCATAATCACCGAGCTAAGAGGATAAATTACCCAAATTTACTTTAAATTATATATTCACTTAACCATTGACATGTACATTATAGATATTTTTTTACTTTGTTAGTTCTTAATTTTTATTTTATTACAAACATATTTTACATACTTGAGAATTTTATTTTTGAGGAGTTTGTGATTTATTTTAATGAATTCTTATTATTTGTATGCATAAAAATTTTGGCGATAATTTAAATAATTGTTTCATTAAATTCAATGTTAAATTATGGAGTAATTTTTTCATGAAAAAATTTTTTTGCTTAAAAAAAAAATTACAAAATAATTAAAATAAAATTTTTTATTTTCATTTATTTACTTAAAAAATTTAAATGTAATTTTTAGAATTTTTGTGATGATAAAATATTTTTTAATAATTTTCAAATAAAATTTTGGAGTTTTTTTTTCATAAAAAAAATTTTTCTAATGATTCATTTACTCAAAAAATAATAAAATGATTTTCAGAATTTTTTTAATGATAAAAATAATTTTTTTAAACAATTTTTAAGTACAATAAAAATAGCTTAATTATTTTATGAAGCTTAAAATTAATTTCCAGAATTATTTTTTATTAAAAAAATAATTTTTCATATGATTTATTTCCTAAAATAATTAAAAAAAATTTTTTTTTTTCCAATTTTAAAATTGTAATTCCATAAAATTTAATTTTAAACATTAGAGCAATTTTTATTGTAAAACTCATAAATCAAAAAATAATTTAGACAAAAAAAAATGAAATAGAAAGTGAAGATGATTAGACAGTAGAGAGTGCATAGCAGTTTTAAGAAAACTGTAGCCGTGCACAGTGTTTAACTTGGGCAGAGATAAAGTTGACGTGGCGCGAGTTATCGATAGCCTTGAGGTGTCCGTCGGTGATTTAAAAGACGACGAGCTTGCGACGTGTCGCCGGTATGCCGATCGCGGTGTGTGTATGTTCGCCTGGTTGCCGAACTAGTTTTTGCCCCCCTGAGCGACAACGTGCTCCCACCACGGCCAATCGGGGCTCCGAACCCCGGCGACCGCCACCATGCTGTCCTCGTGTCGTGGGCTTTGGCTTTGGCTTTTACATCCTACTGCCGTACATATAATACAAACCCATCCATATATATTTATACTTGCATACGTGTACTTCCTTCGGGGACATTTATGCCGTCTGATATTGTGTGCTCTTATTTTTATTTTTCATTATTCCGTCTGCACTTTGTTTCAATAAATTACGCTTTTCATTTCAGTTAAATTTTACTTTAATTCAGTACTTAAAGCTTAGATTGATTCAGTACAAAATACAAAACAGTGCAGGGGAGTCGCCAGTATACTTGTATGTTGTATACAAAGTCTAATATATATATATATATATACACTAAATTCCTACGATTACTGTAAATAGACGACTATCAAATCGGGTTTACAAATCTCCGGTGTAGTACTATTACACAAATCTGTAATCTATCGAAGGACATTAATTATTGAGATGTCAAAATAAACAATTATTTATCCTAAATCTTGCCATTTATTTTGATTTTATTCAATTAGCAACGATTAATTTTGACATTTATTTTTAAATAACATTTTTTATAGTGAATTTTTTTTTTTATTTATTTATAACTACATTGAAAAAAAAAATTCTTGACTGAAGTGTAAATTTTCTTGGCTCAAGAAAATATTAAGGAAGGTTGAAAATTTCTTGAATGAAGTTAAAGTTTCTTGAGTCAAGTAAATTTTCTTGAGCCAAGAAAATTTTTCCTTGCTCCAAAATAATTTTCATTTTCCTTAAAATTTTCTTGGCGCAAGAAATTTTTTTTTTGTGTGTAGCGTGGGCGCTTTATAGAATTGCATTTTTAGATCCACACTTGAAATTTAATTAGACAATTGTTTTGACTTGCACAGATTCCAAATTCTATCGAATTGGCATCCACCTTTTATCCATGTAATTATTTTAGCTTCTTACAAAAATTAATAATAATTGATATAAAAAAAAAAATTTGTAATGAGCATTGAAAGTTTCAGTTAAAGAAATTGCAGGTCTCATAAGTGAAACAATCTGCCTAGTATGTAAATTTAGTTACAATAAAAATTCATTATTTCTGAGTCAAAAAAATATAGCTTCCGGATAAGTAATTATCACCATATCATATATTAGTATAGATTTATATTATTTACATTAAGGAAATTTTTTAATTTTAATTAGTACTTTTATTAATATATTAAGATCAAATTTTATTCAGAAAATTCTTCAATACTCTTGTATTAAGAATGACTTCTAAATTGTAAAGAAAAAAATTTATTTGAACTGGAAAAATTAATTAGAAAAATTAATTTTTTTTTGTTTAAAATTTAGACTTAAAATTTCTACAAATAAAATAAATTTTTTAACCAATTTTTTGTTTAAAAATATTTAAAAAAATTGAGTAATGTTATAATAAAAATACTTAATAATAAAATGCATTATTTAAAAATTTTGAGAAAATTCTATTAAATAATAGCTTTAATAATTACAAATTAATTTTAACCCTTTAAATTCGTAGAGTAAAATTAATAAGGATTGCTAATAAAATATAAATTAAAATAAATTCAAAGTTTACGAAACGAAAAAAGAAAAAAACAAAACAGATTTATTACCAACTCATCGAGTTAGTTATTCCGAACAATCAAACAGTTATAAAACCTAGTCGATCTGTCATGCGTAAAGATGTGTCCTCAATACAATACTAATACTAATACTAATACCACAGGGACCGAATAATTGAGTTGCTGTGTAATTATCTTTCGACAATTAACCATTAATCGAGTCTACACAATTCTCCAGCACATATATATTCAATCAACCTTCTCAAGCTTAAATTATCCCGAAAAGCTATTTTAATTGACACCGTTCCCAAACTCACACTCAAAATAATTAATTAAAACTGTCGATTCATTTATTTATCAATCATTCTTTTAAATTGCGCTCGCTCGGTAGGCTTGCGCAACCGTTATTAATGGCCCGAGTTAATTAAAAAACCCACTGTTATGTTAACTCTACTAAAAAATAGCCGAGATTATAATCAACTCCGAAAAAATAATAACAACAACGATTTCCTTAATTAATTTAATTTCTTTTCCTTTTTTTTTATAAATATTTTTTTTTTACAAATTTATATAATTACTTAACATCTCGCCAGATGTTTCTCCGGGCCAAGGTCCCCAGAAAACCCGAATACGAATCTAAATCATCTGTATCTTAGTTTTGGAGCTTAATAAGTCTTTTGTAAATTCTTTTCTCATCCTTGCTGTAAATATTAAGTCTCAATATTACAATAATAATAATAAAATATTATTTATTTTCTTTAAAATAAAATCTCGAAAAAAATCCTTCTCATTCTCTCCGCTAGATGTCGCTGGTCGGCTTTTTTCTCGTTTGTTAAATTAACGGGCGGCTTAGTTTATTAAAAATAATTTTTTAAATAAAAAAATTTTACATAGTGAGCATTAAAATAAACCGAAGTAATTCTTGAGAATGTTAGAAAATATTTTCGAAGATATAATTAATGATGTAGAGGTTTGAATGGTATTAATTGAAGTTGGCTGTCTATTATTGTTGATCTTGATCTTGTATGGGATACGCCAGCGGAATAATATTATATTAGTATTAGTATTAGTTGAGTGTTGGTATGTATGGATATGTACATTCATTCTGTTTAGTTTCTCATTCTCTATCCCCCACGGAAAAAGTATATATATTCTGGAATATATTCTGAAATATATTCCAGAATATATCCGAGAATATATTCCGAATATACCCCGTTTTGCCCGAGGAATATATTCCGGAATATATGGGCATGCACTCGCTTGTATTCCGTTTTATTACTCAAAATTTTTCTCTGGTCTATAGTCTGGTCTGTCGTCAGATCTATAGTCTGATCCATGGTATATATACTGAATATATTCAGGTATATATAATTTTGAAATATATTCCTGGGGCAAACCGGGGTATATCCGGAATATATTCTCGAATATATTCTAGAATATATTTCAGAATATATTCCAGAATATATACTAAAATATATACTTTTTCCGTGGGGGATTCTGGCTGTGCTGACGGACATTGTTCCAATCTGGCAGGTAGAATTTAGAAAAAAAATAAAAGGAAAATTGAAAACACGGTTTATAGATATTTTAAGAAAAACCATGCTGGTATTATAAAATTCTTTTGACACCGGTAGTATGCACTTGAGAGAGAAAAATAGTGCTTAGGATCCTTGGTAATATACTCCCACGCCGAGTGAATCTTTTCACAATAGAATTAAATGGAGAATATTAGATTTTTTTTTCTTTTCGTTTCGGATTTAAGACTTAAGATAATATATAACTACTTTTTTCGAGGCTTAAGGCAATTTTGAATTTTAAATTTTAATAAGGTATTGTGTTAATTTTCTAAATTTTAAACCCCACTAAAAAAATATTTACCCATGCGGAAAATTTTTAAGCTACTTAATAAAATAAAATAAAATATAATTATGGGTTAAAATTTTTTTTAGATTGAAGTAAAAAATTACTTGATTAAAATAATTGGAATTTTAGAGAAATATATTGGAGGTAGAATTGATATTATTTAAGGCGTTGAAAAGTGTAACTACAGATGTAATTCCATGGCAGATTAATAAATACGTCAAGCATTAGTTGACTAGCGTAGCGAAAACAGTGTCGTAAAGATTTTTAAAATTCATTAGGGATAATTTATTCGTACTTTGACAAGATGGTGGGGGTGGTTTTTTGTCTATAAGAAAATTTCACTGCAATGGACTTGAGTTAGAACAGGCACAGGTAGGATGAATAAATTAAGTAATGGTGTTAGCAATAGCGATGGTCAATTTATCCGCTTTGGGAAGTTTAACCTGGAGACCGTAAAATTTATTCAGGTACTCCAAAATGAGATGAGGAGAATTTTTCACTTTGTATTCACTTGTCAGAGTAATTTTGAAATTTACAGAATCTTTAAATTTTATTTGTTATTAAATAATTTATATAAAAAAAATTATTTTCAATTTTTTGCTAATTTTTAAATCTATATTATTATGAGAATAATAGGTTTCATTTTATTTTCACCAATAATCAATTTATTATGATAAGTATTCAAGTTGCATTCGAAAATGCTCTATCTCTAGATATATAAATAAGAAATTACCTTGTATCTTGTGAAATATTGACATTTTTAAAGATATAAGCTCATTCCGATGTTACACTCATCGAAACCTTTCATGAGTACCCACATCAATTTTTCTATATATTTTATATATATATATATATTGTATATATAAAATATATAATGAGCTTGTATCTTTAAAAATGTCAATAGTTAAAAAAGTACAGTGCAATTTAACAGATATCTTGTGAATTATTCACATTTTTAAAGATATAAGCTCATACTGATGTTACACTCATCGATACCTTTTATTTGAGTACCCACATCAATTTTTCATATATTTTATATATTTATATATATATGAATATATGAAAAATATATATAAATGCATGTGGGTACTCAAATAAAAGCTTTTGATGAGTGTAACATCAGGATGAGCTTATATCTTTAAAAATGTCAATAGTTTATAAAGTACAGTGCATTTTAACAAAAGTCATTATTTAATAAAGCAAAATTTAATTTATTTATAACTTAGAAGTCACGGCTAGTATATTTTAACTAAAATTGAAAATTAAAAAAAAACTAATGTATTTAATGAAAAATTATTTTTTTATATTTTATTGGTCAAAAAATAGCTATTAAAATTCATACAAATTATTTATTTATTTAAAAAAAAATTTTTTATAAGTTTTTCCAGTAAAATTATATTTTCCCATGGCTCAAACGGTAGCGATCCCAGGGGAAAAGAACCAGTAAATGTTTAAACTCCGACCTAGTTAACAGTTTAGTTAGTAGGGATGAAAAACCAGCCAACATTGTCAGTATAATTAACAATACGGTTTTTACATTGTTTGTAAATATACATATGTGTGTTAAAAATATGTAGATGGATTTTAGGTGAATACCACACGCACCTGGTGATATGACTGCCTGCGCATTTTAGGGTTTGCCAATATAATACCAACGGCACCTGAAAAAGTCCGAAGTTACCCCCCCGACTGCACACCTGTTTTGCCTTTGCCATACAACAAACTTGAGCAAACTTTTGCTGAAATAAAGTTTCGACTTTATACACACGGAATACAGAATATGACTATAGTTCTAGAATTGTAAACTATCGATGCAATGTGTGTACACAAATACCTTATTGTAGCTCGTAAGTTTATGCACACACCTAATCACATCTGCTTTTGTGTGTATTTATATATTTAAGTTAATATTTTATCAGGCAACTCAAATAGAATCCCCAATAGTTTAATAGTAATCAAGTAAATTTTATTTTTATTTTTAAAGTTTAAACTTGTGTGTTATATGTATTTAGTATTAATTTATGGCCTGCTATGAACTGGTGTGGAAATTTAAAACACCCATGGTGTGAAAGTGGGTAAATAAGAATTTAGACCACCCATTGTAGCTATTGGAAATAAAATAAAGTGTTTTCCCGGAGAAAATTATGTTGTGAAGTTCTTATCTGATCCATCTTTGAGGTTTAAAGTTTTAGGGAAATATTTAGGTTTAAGTCGAGACTAAGATCGAAAGAGATGTTTCTTTTCTTAAGATATTTTATCGGTAATGTAAGGTTTTTTCTGAACTCATTTTTTTTTAAATTAGAGAGGTTTTAAATATTTTTAGTTATCTTTAATAGATTTTATTATTTTAACTACTTTTTTTTTTTAAATTAAAAAAAACAATTTTTATATTTTTTTTAAATAGTAAAATTGATTTTAAAATTATTAAAAATATTAATTAATATTTTTATGGCTTTTATAATTTAATAAATTTTTTATAAAAATTAGGAAAAAATAATTTCTATAATTTTTTTAAATAGTAAAATTAATTTTTGAATAATTAATATTTTTGAGTTTTATTATTTAATTTGTTTTTTAAAAAAATAATTTTTTAAATATTTAAATTATAAAAAAATTTTTTTGACACTTAAATTTTATCCATAGATTGCTAAAAAAAATAAATTTGATTAAAGAAAAAAATATTTCGAACTAACTAAACAATTTTTCCAAATTTCTTGTCGTATATTAAGTAGGAAAATTTAGTTCAAGATTTTTTTTCTATAAAATTAAAAAATGATCTTAAAAAGTTTTTTTCTACTTCTTAAAAATTAATCATTAAAAACTCTTAAAATTCATAAATAAAAACTACTAAACATCTATCTTGAGAACGTCAAAGATTTTAGTGATTAAAATTTCACCTCGTAGGCGATTATAATGAGTACTCCACAATTAATCATTGGTAGGATTTATCGAGTGTCTGAAAACAAAGCTCGTGATTGTGTGAAAGAGAGAAATTAGTTTTACAACCGTCTGAAAAATGATAATAAATTCATCTGATTAGCGATTAAGCCTCAGATAAATTAAGCAATAAATATAAAAGTCAACAAAATGTGATAAATAACCCCCGGGAATAGTAGTGTCTAATGTCTGTGGAAATTCCATAATTCCATGCATCCCTCGGCTAATTAAACTTCCTGTCTACAGCATTTTATCCACTTTAAACACGATTTCGTGTCTTAAGAACTCATTATTGTTCTTATTCTCCAGCGAAACCTTCTTCCTCCTTACCTCCAAACACAAACATAAATATCTATGTAAATAAGCCCGTATTTTGGTATCCATACACAACACTAACACACACAGACCACAATCAAGACAATTTTCGGCCATGAACAATATTATACACAAGAACAAGATAAAAAATGCTATTACTAGCAGACATTCTTTGAATAGTTAAACTCTGAATAGATGGACGATGGACAGAGAGAGACACGGATGAGGAGGGGGTTGTATAGATCCTCCTTTACACGAGTTTGAGTTTTAGTTGACTGGTTAGCTTATATTATATTATATTATATTATTATAGTTATAGCACAGCCCGAGTAGGCACGTGTACCGTGATTAATCATTCAACGTGTGAGTCATTGGATTCGCTTACCGACGGCTTGAGAGTAATGCTCCTAAGCCAAAAGACTTAACTATTACGTATTATACACACGGATATAATACCACTCACCGTATAGTGAGTGAGATGAAGACGCAAAACCTTCTCTCTACTCTGTCTTACTTCCATTCCCCCTCGATGCTTTAGACTTTTCTATCAATTGCTGCACTCCTAGAGGCACTTATCGCCGCGAATCCGGATAATAAACACCTTTTGTTTATTAGACTCCAGGAATTTTTGTTTTGAGATTGTTATTAGTATATAAGAGATATTAATGATTGGCTTGAGTGGGAGTTATCGCCCACGAATCCTGGTTGTTATTTCTTACAATTGAATATAGGTATAAATTGTTTTTTTTTGGATTTGTGGGTATTGAGTCGCGGGCCATTTTTGGATATTTTTGGGTGGTCTTTTATCGAGTGACGAAGCTTGCTTTTTTATACAGAAAAAATTTTTAAAGTTATTATACACAGAAAATAAAATTTAGGTACTTAAATCACGTAAATAAATATGAAGAGTTTTATATTAATTTGAGTTAAAAAATTCTTATAGAAATTTTTCTCGGTTTAATTAAATTTTATTTGATTCAAAAATCTTTCATTTTAATTCATGACTGTGAAACTCTTAAAAATTATTTTTTTGGCTCAAGAATTTTTCTCTTGATTCAAATTATTTTTTTTTGTGTACACAGTAAAAAATTTTGCGTTAAAAATTTTTATGTTAAATATTTAACACTTTTTTGTGTTTCAATTTTTCCAAATTTTTAGTATTTAAAAATATATACTGAATTTTGGAGTAATAAATAAAAGTACGATTTGAATTTTAGTAATTATGTATTTAAAACATGTAATGGGACCTAAAATATTGAAGTTAATGATTAAATTTTTCCAAAAAGACTTTTTGAAGGATTCAATTGATAATTCTATAAAAAATAGAACCTCAATTTTAATTATTTTATTAATTATAACTTAAAAAGTATTGAAAAACACTAAATTTAAGGAAAATACCAGTGAAGATCTTGTTAACATTTTATTATGAAAAATATCAAAGTTAATTAATTAATTTTTTTATGAAAACCTTCTATAGGTCCTGATTAATGCCTCTATTGAAAATAGAGCTTTAATTAAAATTATTCTATTTATTATAAATGAAAAAAGATTAAAAACAATAATTTAAAAAAAAATATAAGTGAAGATCATGTTAACACTATATTACGAAAAATATCAAAGTTAATTAATTAATTTTCTTATGAAAACCTTCTAGAGGCCTCAATTAAAGACTCTATTAAAAATGGAGCTTTAATAAAAATTGTTCCATTAATTATAAACAAAAAAACAATAAATTAAAAAAAATATAAGTGAAGATCATTTCACTAAAATTTTAGAATTACATATTAAACTTTTTTAATAATTCCTTTGAAAAGCGTCAATTGACTATATGGCGGCATAATTCGTTAAATGAATTAATTAACAATTGAAAAATTTAAATAACACATAATTAGATGTGATTGGCGTGATATTTTCCTGAGTAATATAATGAAATAATAAAAAGCAGGCTCTGGAGTAGCTGCCGATTGTTAATGAACTAAAATTGAATAAGTGAGACATTTTAAAATAAAATCAGAGTAGTAGTAATATCAGTGGCAAGTGAATCGTAGCAAGGAAGCGAATTATTTCATTATATTTTATGATGTGAGCTGTGAGCTGTGAGCTTTGTACAATATACGAAGCCCGTAGAATCCGGTATTAGTACAACACATATGACAGAGGTACAACATATAACATACTAGATATAATAGTAATAGGTGGAATGTCGACTCGACATATGATGTACTGGATTGGTATTGCAGATACCGGCGTATAGACAACTAAACTAAACACAAATAAAGTTTCAGTGAATAAGCTTATAAATGAGCCAGTCCACGTAATAACTGAACGTGTAGGGACAAAAGACAAAGATAAAGATGATTATATTAGTGCTACTGCACGCCGAATGTACAGCATATAAGTTATAGACTGAGCTCGCTAGGTAAAAGTATTTTTTGCTTTGACGTACGAACTAAATATCGCCGCGGCGAGCGGTCGAGAGGGTCGCTAATGACAAAATCAATGCGACATAATTAGACATGGCTGCTCAGCTACTATTATATTATATTATATGTATTATATTGTACTGGCTCGCTCATACACACATTTATACTTACATGCATTTATGTGGATTTATGTGTTTATATGGACGTGGATATCGTGAATTTATAAAGCCTCGTCGCACCTGGAAATTATTGCAAAAACATCCCTTAATGTGCTCGGCTAAAAAAATTATACTAGATTTAATATCTTAAATTATTATTATTATTTTTTGTACTAATTAAACTTCAGAGAAATTAATGATAGTTTTTTTGAAATTTGAGAAAATATTAAAAGTATATATTAAGAAAGAAATTAATTTTTTAAAGAGAAAATTATATTAAAGAAACTAGCAACCAGCCATTAAATAATGACTTGTTAAATTGCACTGTACTTTCTTAAATATTAACTTTTTTACAGATATAAGCTCATCCCGATGTTACACTCATCAAGAGCTTTCATTTGAGTACCCACATGCATTTTTGATATATTTTTCATATATACATATATATATAATATATATAAATATATGAAAAATTGATGTGGGTACTCAAATGAATAGTCTTGATGAGTTTAATGTCGGGGTGGATTTATATCTTTAAAAATGTCAATATTTTACAAGATACAAGGTCATTTCTTAATTATTGACATTTTTAAAGATATAAGCTCATCCCGATGTTATACTCATCAAGAGCTTTCATTTGAGTACCCACATGCATTTTCATATATACATATATATAAATATATGAAAAATCGATGTTGGTACTCAAATGAAAGGTCTTGGCGAGTGTAACATCGGGATGAGCTTATATCTTTGAAAATGTCAATAGTTCACAAGATACAAAACTATTTCTTAATTATGTATCTAGAGTATTTTCGAATGCAGCCTAAATACTTATAATAAATTGATTATTGGTGAGAATGATATGAAACCTTGAAAAGGGACAAATTCAAATCAAGACCTTTGCAATGATACTAAATATCACCAAAAAAACCTATTTTATCATGTGACACAAAATTTTTCTTATTCTCTTAATAATATAGATTCTTGAAATGATAAATTATTTTTGGCTTAGTCTTATTTTATTCAAAAATTTTCTGTTTTATTTAGAACATAAGAAAGATCTTTGTAAATATTGTTAATCGAGAAACTTACAAGAAATTTTTAAAGGCACATTGATAAGACAATAAATTAAAAAAAAATCGATTAGAAGAATTTATTAAAGTAATTTTACTTAAAAATTTATTATTTAATTTAGAATAAATAAAATCTTTTAATAAATTTTTTTTTCAATCTAATACTGCTGAAAAAATATCGATTTAAAAATTTAGTCCTAATTTTTGTTTATTTTTTGAACAATACAGAGACGGTTTAGTTTTATAAATAATATAGTAATACTGATAAAAGGGTTGTGATACAAGAAACAATTTTCCCACGGGAAAATGAAAAGCTAGATAACACGTTGATTTAAATGGTTAACACTTGCATTGTATTTCGTTGAATTTAACTCCACAAAAAAGGTAAATTACAATGTTTAACAGACTCTCAAGCTCGAGTTAAATTAAATACAAATATAAAAAATGAAAATAATAAAAAAGGTAATGGACAATATAAAGATATAATGCATACAGTGGGACGTGCATTCATTAGCGTAGAGCGAGTAAACAGCCGGTGATTTAATAACACGTGTACGTTTTTTCCACCCTCGTCGCGGCGCTATTCAAATAATAAATACATCAAATGCAAAAGAACCGCAATCGTGAAATAATAATAGATAACACTATTTCATACTGAATCGATTGTTGTTTGAATTATTTTCCCACCCGTGAAAAAGCCGGTATATGCATTAAATATATATCTTTGTTAAATAAATTTTAAAGAGAATATTAAATATAAAGTTTGAGCCGCGATTAATCGATGAAGCCAACGAGGTCGCTTTTAAATTGCCAATATAAAAACCAGCCATTTTATTATTATTTATTTAATGAGCGGAGTGTAAAATCGGTTTGCTGGTTAGTTAGAAAAAAATAAAATGCGTCAAGTATTATGTGTTAATATTAATGTTTATAAAAGAGACGTTTAAAAGGTTTTAATATTTTTATTTATCGCGATTACGAGATGACAATATTGACCCCTGACGATTATTATCTCCACTTGATTGCCATTAGTCACTGCATACGAATCGTATAGTGTGTGTTTTAGTTGTAAGCGGGCATTTTATCTGTATTGTGTATATAAATATATATGTATCTATGTACTAATAAGTAATGCATAATACCTGCACGGGATTACTTCATCATGCAAAGCGTTTTTACCGCTACGAAGATCTTTCTCACACTGTAGATTTTAGATTGTTGATTATTGTTGTAGACTGTATTGCTGAGGTGTATTACGGTGATATGGGTGTATTTATACCAAATACAAGTTGATTACAAGTAAAAAAAATAACCGTTGTACTGGAAATATGAGGGTTAAAAATACAATAGACCACCCCCGGTTGGTTTATTTTAGTCCGCGCCCCTCCAATCTTAATTCCAATGACAATTACTATGTCCGAGTTAGAAGTAACATATGAGGAAGTCAAAATATTAAATACACTATAATTAATTATAACGACATTGTTCAATTTTGTTAAACATATAATGCATTGAATTGTTGTTATTATTATTAATTTGGAATATAACAAATGTTTTTTAATAATAAGCAAAATTTAGTGGTCAGTATATTTATAGGATATTTAGGCTGCATTTGTAAATGCTCTATCTCTAGATACATAATTAAGAAATTACCTTGTATCTCGTGAAATAATGACATTTTTAAAGATATAAGCTCATCCCGATGTTACACTCATCAAGACCTTTCATTTGAGTACCAACATCAATTTTTCATATATTTATATATATTATATATATGTATATATGTATATATATGAAAAATATATCAAAATGCATGTTGGTACTCAAATGAAAGCTCTTGACGAGTGTAACTTCGAGATAAGCTTATATCTTTGAAAATGTCAATAGTTAAAAAAGTACAGTGCAATTTAACAAAAATCATTATTTCATAAAGCAAAATCTTATTTCATTATAGTTCACGGCAGTCACATAGTGACTGCAAGGTTGCTAATAATAATAACAAAAATTTATAACTATTTGAAAAAATTTTAAACTAAAAAATTTATTTATTATTATTATTCAAAAAATTTTCTTTAATTTAAAATTGATAATAATAATAATAAAAATAAATGAAAAAAATTGTACAATGACTATTATAACAAACTTGTTGATTAAATTAATATTTTGTTTAAAAATTGTCATGTCAAGATGTTGTTAATTTGACCGTTGAAATCACTCGTACAATTAACGGGATAATGAGACAGGAATAATGAAAAGAGTGACCGAGCGTGTCCCGCTGGGTCGTGGACTTGGAACGATAATTCATTAACGATGACGCGGAAGAAAATATTACATACATTGCCCAATAACATTATACATACATACATTCATACATTCATGCATAATCGCCATACAAGACAAGTAGAATGTTCACTTAAAAAAAAAAAAAGAAAGAAAATACAATTATCACGACAGGAGCATTTATAACAAACAATAATTATTATTTTGATTTTAACGTTGACCGGCGTAAAACCAATCGGTAATAGTTTATTCGTGTTCATCCATTAAATTAAATCTATGTAGACATATAAATCTGTTATTGTCTGGAGCCCGAGATCAGATGCGGGCTCATTGTCTGCAAAATTATTACTAATTGCTAGTCGTCCTTCGTGTGGTCCGCTCCGGTCATATTTATGCAGACATACGCTGCGCGAAATGCCTTTCTGTCCTCCAGATAATGCGCAAGACTGCAGCCAGACCATTTTAAATTTAAATGCATTAATTCGATATTATAATTCCTGTTTAATGTCTATTTTTATTTATACTTATCAGCAAGCAAAGACAATAAAAATAACCATATTATTATTTTTATTTTTATTTTTATTTTTATTTTTATATATGTACATACTAAATAAAATCCGCGTGTGTGATTCGTCGAACGACCGCGACTCGCTGAGACGTGACCTCTATGGCGAAAAACAGAACCACGCCTCGGCATCAATCAGGCACCTCGAATAACTCATCATTTATCAATTCTTTATTTTGCTACATTATTAAATTCTCTTATAAAAAAATTAATATTAAAATAAAGCTTTTTATCAAGTCAATTTATGATGATAAGTATTTAGGCTGCATTTAAAAATGCTCTATTTCTACATACATTATTAAGAAATGACCTTGTATCTTGTAAACTATTGACATTTTTAAAGATATAAGCTCATCCTGATGTTACACTCATCAAGACCTTTTATTTGAGTACCAACATCAATTTTTCATATATTTTATATATTTCACAAATATCATATCTATGAAATATGTCAAAAATGCCATGTGGGTACTCAAATGAAAAGTCTCGATTAGTGTAACATCAAGATGAGCTTATATCTTTAAAAATGTCAATAATTAAGAACTGACATTGCTATCTGGTTAACTATTGACATTTTTAAAGATATAAGCTCATCTCGATGTTACACTCATCAAGACCTTTCATTTAAGTACCCACATCAACTTTTCATATATTTTATATATTTATATATATATGTATATATGAAAAATATATCAAAATGCATGTGGGTATTCAAATAAAAGCTCTTGATGAGTGTAACTTCGAGATGAGCTTATATCTTCAAAAACTTCAATAGTTAAAAAATTACAGTGCAATTTAAAAAAAGTGGCTTGAATTTTTTAACACCAATTAATAAAATTATCCATAAAAATGAAAAAAATATTTAATTGATCTTTGTTCCCATTTTAAAAATCAATAAAATTTAATCAATATCTATCACGCGTAATGAAAATTAGAATAAATATGGCGATTAATTTTTTACTCTAATATAAGTTTTAATTAAACTCCGTAATGTTAAAACAAATGGCAAAATCATGTTCCCATTTAATAAGTATTTTATCGTAATATTATTTAATGTAAATTAAAAAATTTACACGAAAATTTTCTCCCGTATATATATTGATTGATATTAACGCTTTTATCTTTTATGCTATGGGTTTATACTTTCTTGAGTCTAGTTAAAAAAAAGAGGAACTAAATTTAACGGGCCTCGAATTAATATTTCAAAAATTAACTTTCATATTTATAATCAAAATGAATAATGATAATGATAATGAGCGTCGTCGGGATGATTGGCACATTAGACCGTCACATACTCACACATTGACACATTTTATACAACATATAAAAGTTAACATCCATCGAAGAGTATTTTATGAGCAAGAGAATTATGTGGAACGGTTAAAAGACACTCTACTGGGTGTACCACACCTAGATACACCGCACCGAGGATAATTATTAATTAACGATCGTTTAGTGCCCATTCGGTCTCTTGTACTCGAGTCTTATGAGTTTGTTGAGATTGCAGTCTGCAGTGTGCTCTGTCCTTATATTATTATATATTATGTTACTACTCCTACATAATCACTGTTAAGTTCTGGGTGTATAAGTGACAGCATAATGGACCAGACGCCATTAAAGGTTTATGTTGCTGTTATGCACATGTGCAGGACATTAATACCGTATGTAGCTCTCTGTCTTATCTCCACACATTCAAGAGTAAGCGATAATCCCGACCCCTTTCTTTAAATTCATCTCGCTTTTATTTATTTACTTGTTTTTTCTTATTGTTGGATTTTTTAGCGATTTAAATGGAGGAAAGTGCGTGAGCGCGAAAGTGATACGGGAATAAATCGGTATCAACATCAATATATTGGTATCGGTATCGGTTTAACGCTGTCTATGTGTTTGCTGTTGTATTCATATTTTGTATCGTGTGTAATGAATCACGCCTCGCTCGATACACCTATAGTGTAATTTAATTTACCACGCGCTCGGCAAAAGTATCCAGTCGACTCCAGTTGGTATTGGGATCGAGATCAGGACACTAATGACCGTTTCCTGAGCATTGTTCGACACTAACTTTTAACTCATGAATATTTTAATAGATAAACGAGCTTTAACGCGTATAATCTCTTTAGAATTGTATGGATGTATTATTATTATTATTTGTGTAATTATTATTTTAATTATTATCATTATTAATTTTTAAGCTTGTCAATAAAATAATAACAATAATAATGGCTTTTAAATTTTTTATATTTATAATTATTATTACTAGCAACCTTGCAGTCACTATGTGACTGCTGTGATTTGTGAACTATAAATAAATAAAATTTTGCTTTATTAAATAATTACTTTTGTGAAATTGCACTGTATTTTCATAAATTTTGATGTTTTTAAAGATATAAGCTCATCCCGATGTTACACTCATCAAGAGCTTTCATTTGAGTACCAACATGCATTTTGATATATTTTTCATATATACATATATATAAATATATGAAAAATTGATGTGGGTACTTAAATGAAAGGTCTTGAAGAGTGTAATTTAGGGGTAAGCTTATATCTTTAAAAATGTCAATATTTCACAAGATATTTGTTAAAATATCAATATTTTAAAAATGTCAATATTTTACAATATACAAGGTCATTTCTTAATTATTGAAATTTTTTAAGATATAAGCTCATCTTGATGTTACACTCATCAAGAGCTTTCATTTGAGTACCCACATGCATTTTCATATATTTTTCATAAATATACATATATATAATATATGTAATATATATATATAAATATATGAAATATTGATGTGGGTACTCAAATGAAAGGTCTTGATGAGTGTAATGTCGGGATGAGCTTATATCTTCAGAAATGTCAATATTTCACAACGTACAAGGTCATTTCTTAATTATGTATCTAGAGATAGAGCATTTTCGAATGCAGCCTAAATATTTATCATAATAAATTCACTTTCGGTGAAAAATGAAATGAAACCTTGAAAAGGCACAAATTCAAGTCAAGACCTTTGCAATGACACTAAGTTTCATTTAAAAACCCGATTTTATCATATAAATATACTGGCCACAAAATTTTGCTTATTTTCTTAATATTATTATTCTTTATTTAAGTATTATGTATGTATGTATATAATAATACAAAGTGTAGATTAGGGTAAAATGGGCCTTACTTCATCACATACGATAAGGAGTAAAACATAAAACATAAAAATATTTTTTTATGTTTTATTTTATCGGTGAACAAATATTTGAAGGCTTATTATTAAAAGAAAAATATGAGTTTGAGTTGATGTTAATAATATTAATGATAATAATAAGTGGGTAAACAATAGAAAATACAATAAATAAAAAGTACTTTTGAGGTTTTAGTTGGTTCATTTGTTGTTTGTTGGGAATGACTAATTACTCTGTTGAAAATAGTTATTGTTATAGTTATAGTTGTTTGGACGGTTTAGTTTACATAAATTTATTCTTTGTGTTTATGTTGATTTAAATGTCAATTGATAAAGATTATTATTAATAACAGTCACGGCAAATATTTGTAGACAATACAGCTGTTATGCATGATTTCAAAATTATTTTCTATGCGTACACTAATTTTTAGTTTGTTTTTAAAGTTTACAAACTATCAGTATCAATAACGCGGTGCGATAGATTTTTTATTTTTGTAAAGATAAAAATTTTTTAGTCAATTAAAAAAATTATATTTTATTTTTATTAAAATAAAAAATTTATTTATAACATAAAAATAAATGAAAGTAATTATTAAACGGGTGTTTCCCGGAATGACATGCACTCCAGACGTACTAAACTCTGAAGTAGATCAAAGTATTATGTATACCGCAAATAAAACAAATGTAAGAGTTTGAACAAACAAGTGATCGATTAAAAATTGAACGACACGAATTAGTAACCGAAGGCGAAACCAATGATAGCCACCCCACTACCACTGCCACAAAATACAAAGAGAATACTAATATATAATATTATTACATAAAGAAAGCTTAACTTAAAGTATCCGTGGCTGTGTTTAAGCTTTAAATATTACTTCCAGAGAATTTCCATGCACGTACACAAGCTATAGTAATAGTTGTAATGTACAAGTAAAGTACACATACAAAAGTTTATTCTTTACTAATTCGGTTGAGTCTATCGCGTGCTCCGTTTGTTTGTCGAATGTCGGGCAACCTCTGATGGTACGGTTCCTGGTAATACGGAAATGTCAGATAAGACACTACAAGACTGCTTGTATTTCACAATCCACCTGTTTATATATTTATTACTATATCAATGAATAATAATGAATAATTAACAGCGAGCAATAAATCACTATTTCAATAATCAAACTAATCATTTTTATTTTTATGTTTATTATTGTTGATATTAATTACAAACATTAATCGATATATTTATTTATACTTATTCATTTATTTTCATAGATAATATAGCCGATATCTTTACCGGATTTATCGATTGTTGTTTTATCTAATGACTCGATAACAATGTTACATAAAAATAGATTTTTTTTTCTAATAAGTGTAAGCAAATATATATTAATTATTTTTATTTGATATTTTTTTCTGATTAATGAAGAAATTATTCATAATTTTTATTAATTTATTTCTTTAATTTTTAAACTTAAAATTTTGTCATTATTTATCAAAATATTTTTTGTTTTTTTATTTAATAATTGTAAAAAGTGTCCAAAAAATTTTAATATTAAGTTTGTCAAAATATTTTTGATTTTTTATTTTTAATTTTATTTAATAAAAATTTTTCTCGATTTAATAATTGTAAAAAGTGTCTAAAAAATTTTAATAAATTTTTAAATTTAAATTTAAAAGTAAAAAGTTTAAGCAAATATATATTAATTAATTTCATTTAATATTTTTTTTTGATTAATGAAAAAATTATATATAATTTTTATTAATTAATTTATTTCTTTAATCTTTAAACTTAAAATTTTATTTAATTGTTGTCATTATTTATCAAAATATTTTTGATTTTTTATTTTATTAAATAAAAATTTTTCTCGATTGAATAATTGTAAAAAGTGCCGAAAAAATTTCAATAAATTTAAAAGTAAAAAATTAAAAGATTGTTATTTAAGAAACTGGTTGCGAAAAAACCCCAAAACCGTAATAACCAAATATTCGCTACAAAGTATTACAAAGTACCATTGATTCATCGCAAAAATATTTTTTACAAATAAAACCACTTTGCGTGGTAATATGTTCAATGAAAGTTCCAATTTTCTTTGTACAAAAAGATGAAAGAAAGAATAAACAATGCAACATTGTAAGCCCGAAAAATCTGGACGGAAAAAGACGAGCCACGAAAACGGAAGACCGACGCCGATATGTTTTTAACCACCGCGACTGCGATTATATTCTTCCGCGTATTGTAGTGTCTTACTTTAGAACGAGGGTGTTTTTTGTTGAAAGAAGACAATAAAGGGTTATATTAGTCGAGGGTGTCAAAAGGTTCCAGTTAAAGTTGTGTTTTGATAAAAGCTTCTTTACTTTCAGCTGTTCCTTTTAACAGCACTAAATTAGCCAATTTATTAAATTTATATTAGAGTCTAGAATAAAATAAAAAAAAAAATCAGTGATTTTTATTCCGAAAATTCGGAGACTTAAAAGTTAAATATTTGATAATTTTGAAGAGTAAAAATGTAAATGATCCGAGAATGAATAAAAGGCGAAGTAAAGCAAGAGCGTTTAAAAACACACCCCCGCAGTTTGGAGCCGCGGATCCGTATTCTCCCTTATAATTTCCTGGGATGATGCTCCTTATTTCTTATCCTGGTGCATATTGCACCGTGAGAAACCTCGGATCGCCCGCAACACGCATGCAACCTAACCCGTTCGTCTGAAGCCGCCTTGAGCTCATACCATACCTCCGTAACATTATTTTCTGCTCTTTCGCGGTCGCCGATTATTAGACATATCATCGGTACACACACACACACACACACACACACACACATACACATGCCTCTATATTACTACACACTACATACTTAATACTTTATACTACATCGGCTCAATGTCTGACGATTACATTTTCATGTTTTTATTTCTTCAGGATCCATAACAACTTTAAAGATTGGGGCTTAAATATCTGTGTGGCTAACGTTTAATCATTATTAGTTCTTATTACTTATTACTCTTACAACTCTCTTTACTCTTAACTCTTAACTCTTTACTCTTTTTTCTTATTATTATTTTATTTTATCCAGTGTGCAGTATTGTATACCGCGTTCGAAGTAATTACTCCCGTTTACCTTAACATTATAAATAAAATAAAATAATAAATTATTTTTAGAGTTTTCCATTATGAATAAGTTTTTTTATTTTACTCTAAAAAAATCTTTCTATTAATAATCTATATTATTAAGAGAATAAGCAAAATTTTGTGGCCAGTGTATTTATAAAATAAAATGGGTTTTTATGGTTAAATTTGGTATCATTGGAAAGGTCTTGACCTGAAGTTGTGCCTTTTCAATGTTTCATATGCTTTTCTAGAATAGTTTATTTATTATGATAAGTTTTCGAAGTAGTTATAAATAGATTCGAATTTAGCGATAAACAAAATTTGTTTATTTATTTATTTTGTTTTGTACACGTCAATGTGGTTTTATGTCAAAAATTAATTTATATAATTAAGAGGCTAAGAAAAATTTAGTAACGGGTATTTCTTTATCGTAAATTGGGTTTGATATTTTTTAGCAATAGTTATTTATGATTTAAATAATTGAGAGAGAAAGGAAAATTTTGTGACGAGCATATTATTATTTTTAAAGAAATTTTTATAGTTTAATTTGGTATCATCAGAAAGGTCCTGATAAGAATTTGTGCCGTTTGGTTTTATATATTTTTTAGTAGTCAATTTTTATGTCAAGTTTTTGGAGGAGTTTTTAATAGTTTTTTGGTTCTATAAATTTGTTCGGTCACATTTGTCCATTAAATTATTTGTAATTGATCCTGTGATAGCACTACTATTTTTAAAATTTATTTAAAAAGTACCCAAACTACTAGTGTGATTATAAATATAAAAAAATCATTAAGCCAAAGTTTTCTTAACTTAGAAAAATTAGAAAAATTTTTAAAACCGTCAGATGTTTAAAATTTCATGTACTATGTTAACTATTTAGCCGTTAAAAATTGAAAAGAAAGTCCATTAATAAATGCAATGAAATTTCCTCGACCCTAGAATTAAATACTTGTGAATATAAAAAATAAAAAATAGTCATATGGCAAAAAAATGTGGATAAAGATATCATTTATCCACATGTTACATCTTACATAGTAACTGAGTAGCTGGACATAACATTATTGAGAGTCTGTCGATTGGTCTGGCTTCCGGCTTGGTTTTCCACAGCCCCATTATTACTAACAGTAATAATATAATAATACCAGAGGACAATGGTTTGACAAAGTAACATGCCGATATACCGCCGGCAATTGTCAGTAATTCTTATTAAATAAAGCATTTAGCATTTCTTTTTTTACGCAACGGCAATCTCGGTATTGGCCATCGACATCGGGCAGTCCTCGACCGCCAGGCTAGCCTGGCTCCAAAGCTTCGATGTGACTTTACTTATCGAGCACCTGTGCTGCTGACTGTCGTTTCTTTTTTCCGGCTTTCACTAATAAAACTCGGAGGAATAAATACCGGACGCACCTCCACTCGAACCTCCAAAGTAAAGCCAATCCACAATTACACGCAACCCGAGTGAAGTGAACCCCACACTATAGTTCATATAAGCTATACATAATACATAAGGAACAAAAAGCCTCGTCGTATCGCTAAGGATTCAATCGATTTATTTTATTCGGGCTCTCGATATCGTGAGAGTCTGGCGTCCATCACGCGAGCTCTCCGAATGACGGGGACAATGACAACCGCCCAATTTCGTACAAAAAAAAAACCAACCACCCCTTCATGCTAAGATATATATACCACGCACGAATCTCTATTTGTTGCTGTCCTGGACACGGAACTCTGCATTCACTGAGAAATTTTATTTCAACGATTCTTTCCTTAAAACTCTCCGGTTTATTTTCTTACAAATTATTCATCATTATCATTATGATTGTGATTATGATGCATGAGAGCCCCCTCGATTTTTTCGGGTAACATTCACTGTCTCTATTTCGAGTGTCTCCGCTTTATTACGGCAATCGATACCAACTTAATGAATAGTACGGCCAAAGTTTCAAGTCATCCGATAAAGTCACGATAGTCTTGGTCTATTGATTAGCCGAGCCGATACCGATTGTCCAGACTTTTGTTGTAAAAATAAAATTAATAAATTTCATCTGTAAAAAGTGGAATTAATTTAAAGGCAGGACAATTTTTTAAGAGTTTAAAATTTGTTCACAATTTTTAAAGTAAATTTTCGATAAACTATATTATTAAGAGAATAAGCAAAATTAATATGATAAAATGGGTTTTTATGGTTAAATTTGGTATCGTTGGAAAAGTCTTGACCTGTAGTTGTGCTTTTTCATAGTTTCATATCATTCTCACCAATAGTCAATTTATGAAAAGCATTCGAAAATCTATCTCTAGATGCCTAATTAAGAAATGAGCTTGTATCTCGTGAACCATTGACATTTTTAAAGATATAAGCTCATCCTGATGTTACACTCATCGAGACCTTTCATTTGAGTACCTACATCAATTTTTCATATATTTATATGTTTTATATATATGTATAATATGAAAAATATATGAAAATGCATGTGGGTACTCAAATGAAAGCGCTTGATGAGTGTAACATCGAGATGAGCTTATATCATTAAAAACGTCAATATTTAAGAAAGTACAGTACAATTTAACTAAAGTAATTATTTAATAAAGCAAAATTTTATTTATTTGTATTTCACAAGTCACGGCAGTCACATAATGACTTCAAGGTTGCTAGTTAAAGATTAATTAAATTTTTTTTCATTCAAATTTTAATTAATCTTGATATTTTATCAAGAAATTTTTTTTTTAATAAATAAATATTTAAAAATTTGAAATAAAAATAAAAAAACAATTTTTTATTAAATCTTAACGTAAATTTAAATTAAAATTCGTTATTCCAGCAGTAAGAAGAAAAATAGAGATTTTTGAATAAAATCAACCCAAAAAATATATAATTTAATAAGTATAATAGAATATAAAAAAAATCCCTTTAAATGAAAGGTCCAATGAAGCTTGTAAATATTTTAAAAAGTAGGAAAAAGATCGCCAGGTGTCTCAGCAGATGTTTTGGGTCCTTCAGGCACTCTGGCTCTAAACTAGGTAACAAACCCAGTATACAGTATCTAAATTCTCCCTCTTTACTTTCATTATCCTCATAGCTTGCACTGTTCCTTAAACCTTAAAACTCGGTATATACCTTGATAGAGGATAGAGTATCTGGCAGAATCATAAAGACTCGCTCGATCAGACCCCGAGATCGACTGCTTTCACAAAAATAAAAGACCGTATGGGGATCGGGTACCGTTGATTATTAGCTAGATGGTGGTAGAAAAACCCGATAAAAAATCCAACAATACAATAACGGCATGTCCAGAACAAATCTTATAATCGTGACAAATCGCTTGACTAAAAGTTAAAATAAATTAACAAAATGTGTTCACGTAAACATAAGCTTTTTGCCGGGGATTTTTTTTGTCAACTTTAGTACAAATATACTGTACACCGGAACAACTTTCTATGTGTTGATTTTTTTTATTAATATCATCCAACTCAACATAACAGTGAGTACCAAAACCGATGAAAGCTGATGGGTAAATGGCGGTTGGAAAGCCGAGAGGAAAGGCGTTAAATAGTTAATTACCAGGTTTAGAACGCGATTAGCTTTTTAGAGTTGTCATTTCTTATAATTATATAAAGTTTATATAGTATAGGTGTATCAGTATAAAAAATTTTTTACAAAGTTGATCGAAAAGTTGATCTGCTCGTACTTACCATCGCCAGTTAACAGCAAAAATGCAATGACAACGCAGCATGTTGTCTCCCAGTGGACCGCTAATTTCTCCGTTGATCCAGTGAAATCACGTCAGCCTTTTTGATCATCGTCGTTCATTTCTGGATTTAATTGCTTGTCTTCAGAACAGTTCTCAGCATCATACCATTACACAGTTTTACTCTATATAAGTACAGTTTTACTTCTTGCAAGTTCAACAATCAGCAATATTTTCATTTAAAAAATTCACTTTGATGCAAAACACATCTTCAAAGTCACGCTTGCTGCCTAGAACATTAAGATATAAAAAGTTGGATAATTTTTCAAGCCTTCACCATCAATCTCAGTTAATTTTTATCCCGAAATCCAGAAAAACCAGCTAAAATCAGTGCATACCTCCGATTCACGACTGATGATTAATGATTGCTGGTAAATGCAACAATTATTAGCCTATGCTGCATTACAAGACATTAAAGATGTATTCTTGAGATAAATAATGTAGCATTAGGCCTGGGACGACATCAGTCTGAGTCTAGAGTTCTGGAGTTCTGGAGTACGCTGGAAGATCCTCATGAGAGATCGATCCGAGATGAAAGCAGCTCAAGAGAGCTAAAAACAGTGATCAGGC
Source organism: Cotesia congregata (assembly GCA_905319865.3). NCBI lineage: Eukaryota > Metazoa > Arthropoda > Insecta > Hymenoptera > Braconidae > Cotesia > Cotesia congregata. The sequence goes on from CAJNRD030001120.1 coordinate 16,838,608, forward strand.
ATAGCAAATGAGGGACAGGAGGGATAAAGACAGATTAAAAGAGAGGATATGGTTATGGCATGGTAGATGAAGAGCCCTGGGGCCGTCACGGTGCTCTACACCACCCCCACGTGCATCCTATTCCAGTATTTCTACTTGAACAGCCTCAGTAAAGTGAGATACGCTTACACCTACTTATATGTACCAGTATTTTGATCCGTTAGATTCCACGGATACCAACAACCTCCTCCCACCCTTTCCTCCTACTCCTCCGGCCTTACTCTCACTCCTGTTGAGGAGGAATCAGAGAGTATCCACGTCTCACTCTGGTCCTCGGAAGAGGAAGGGGAAGGAGAAATGGAAGTTAAGATGATCCCTCGACTTGATTTCACGTAATTGGGATGCAATTATAAAATGGCCGGGCGCTCCCGGCGCTTTTACACCGTTCGCTTCGAAGAAAAACCACACGGAATATTATCCATCTCTCAAATTATATACATATATATCCTCCTCTTCCTTTTATTTTGTTTTATTATCTTGGCTCATTCTCCACTACCACGCTCGTTCTTCATTTTTAAATTTCATAAAAACACATTTTTAGGTACTTAGGCGTTTGGAAAATTTGCATACTCAATAATTTACAATCCAATCCTTTACTATAATTATACAGATCGAATAAATTTTTCGTTTTAAACCAATAATAGGCGAGATTTATTTTTTGATTACCTGGTTTTAATAATTTGCTGTAACCCTAAGCTAAACTTAGTTATCAATTATTCCAATGATAAGAATTACAAGTTGACTGGAAATATTTTTAACCTTGAGAATTCTAAATTGAAAATTCTAACAATCTTAATTTGATATATTACGGCTGATTTATTCAAAAAAAGAAACAGTACCTTTTTTGTACCTTGAGTGGTTTTTTTTTTTCAAAATTTTTATTAGTGTATTTTCTGCACAAAAAAAAATTGAAAATTAAAATTTATAAAAAATTGGAAAAATTCATGAAAATAAAGTTAGCCGACATCTAAAAATTTTTATGATTTATTTTATTAAAGAATTATTAAAAAAAAATTTTTTTATTAGTTAAAAACTTCAAAAATTGTAAGTGCAATTTTTTAGTTATAATTTAATAAATTGAGCAAAATAAAAAAATCAAAAATATCGGCTAATTTTATTATTATGAAAAATTTTAGTTTAAAAATTTAATTTTTGCAAACTTATGATAAAAAATGTCGTGAAAGGAAAAAATAAAGATTCTGATAACTTTTTTGCATTTAAAAGTTGGAAAAATTTTTGGCTTTCATGTTTTTGGATAAAATTTCTATATCATCTTTTTTTGATATATACTTTTTTTTAAAGTATCTAAAAAAATAGATCAATTTGATCAAAAAAAATTAATTTAACACGGACTAGCATGAGTTGACCCCATTTGTAAATAATTACCAAAGTAATTTTTAAAATTACATGCAAAACTATAAAAATTAATACTTAGAATTTTACTTTCTAAAAATTTTAATTTTTCAACTACCCTTGTATGTCCAACTAAAATTTTGTATTAATTTAAATTATAAAATTTTTTTTTTAAAATACAAATTTAATAAATATAATTTCCTGTATTTTAAAATAAGAATCAATTATTCAAAAAATCTTTGACACAATTAAATAGAATAATAAAACTAAATCAACAATGTATTGATGCCCGTGACTCGTAAACTGTATCTCCGTTAAAATTTTCCTCTTTTATTTTATTTCTTTATTATAATTGTTGTTATTATGACCATTATCCATAGAGAACATACAACTAGTCTCTTTATACTCAATATTAGCTATCTATATGTTTTATGTTTGAAACTTGGAGGGTCGAGGAACCTATCGATACAGAATCGATAGATAAGTCGGGTCGATGGGTCGCAAACACAGCTGTGCTTTACATCAGGTATCCACACACACACACACATACGTGGACATAGATGTGTATCACGCGGTACAGTACAAGGCGTTGTTACATTACCTGAGAGCTCCTCTCACAGGCTTTGTGTTTGGCTGTTATGTCGTATAACTAAACCAAACCAAACGAAACCGTTTCCTTGCTCATCGTCACACACCCGTACATGGATGGACAAAAGTATGAGTATTATTACAGTGTGTGTACTTATACTAGTCTGTTTGTATTTCTAATTGTGTGCCCAGCTTGCCACATTTCTGCGTATTTCACTATCTTTAGGTCTGGCCCACTCTTCATCACCTCCGTATCTTTGTTGTTTGTTCGGATTAACGGACTTTCTAAAAAAAGTACAAATATATAGATATAGAGCACAGAGTTTGTCACTGACGATTTAACAACGAATGCTTTTTATCAATATACGTATAATACACATTTACATAATATGTACATACGTGGATAAATGAATGAGCGGGCTGTCTATTAATAGTAAAATATTGATAACATATTGGTATATGTATATCTATTGATAATTGATAATCTTTTATGTTTAATCAGTCTATGGAGCATTTTAATGCTGATGAAATCATACGTCTATGCTAATACGGATTAACAATAACACTCATATTTATTTAGTGCAATCAAATTTACGATAAAAACTAAATTTTATGTTTAGATAATATTTGAAAATAAAAATCTTCAATATTTAACACTCGTAATTTTTTATTAAAAATCTTACGGGTGACCAATAAAAAGCTAAGAGATTTTTTTTACTTTAATTTGAACTAGCAACCTTGCAGTCACTATGTGACTGCCGTCACTTCTTAAATATAAATAAATAAAATTTTGCTTTATTACATAATTACTTTTGTTAAATTGCACTGTACTTTCTTAAATATTGACGTTTTTGATGATATAAGCTAATCCTGATGTTACACTCATCAAGAGCTTTCAAAAAAATTGATGTGGGTACTCAAATGAAAGGTCTCGATGAGTGTAACATCAGAATGAGCTTATATCTTCAAAAATGTCAATAGTTCACAAGATACAAGCTCATTTCTTAATTATATATCTAAAGATAGAGCATTTTCGAATGCAGCCTAAATATTTATCATAATAAATTTACTATCAGTAAGAATGTTTGAACTATAAAAATTTTTCTTGTTCTCTTAATAATATAGATAAAATTTAAAACAAAAAAGTCTAACAAAACTGTGTTTTTTCTTGTTTCAGGCACGACCTGGGGTTGCGACGGGGTAGCTCATAAATCTACCTTGGTCACCGAAGAAAAACCAGGACAATCATCGTCAACTTCATCTTCCTCACTAGAAGACTCATCATCATTAAAAATTTTGTACTCTCTGGCTGTTGAACTAAACGCAGCCGAATGCGCGGTTGGTGATGTGAGGCTGGAGTTCGCCTCACGCTTGGGGTGATGCCCTCCAGTGAGCCCCATCCCCCTCAGTACCACCTGCCGCACCACACGATTCCGCCGTCCCTCCAGCACTCGTCAACCTCCTCAGTCCTCGAGCAGCACCAGCAGCTCTACCAGCAACTAGTGGCGGCCCACCACCAGAGCCACCAAGCCCAACAGAGTTCTCAAAATCAGCAACACGGCGTTACTTTTCAAAATTCCGCGTTCCCGCACCCGAAACAGGAGATGAGCCCGGAGGAGGAGGGCGGCCGAGGCGCCGGGTCCCCTCCGGCGGCCGGGGCTGCGCTTCAGCAACCCCACCACCCGCGAACAGCCAGCCCGCCTTCCGGAACCGAGCCCTGCACTCGGGACGCGATCCCCACCCCCACACCCACCGCAGACACCACCAACTCTACCTCGACGGTACAACTAACCGGAACTGGGACCGCGACCTCCGGGTCCACCATGACACTCCAGTCCCAGTCGCAGGGGCCGAGTCCGAGCCCCAGCCCCACCGGCGGCGACGTCGAGAAGTTCGACGGCAAGATCGTCTACAACCCAGACGGCTCCGCTTACATTATCGAGGGCGAGAGTGAGCTCAGCGAGGACGAGGGATCTCTTCCTGACGGCTGCATCGTCGACGGCCGGGGGATTTCCGTTTCCCACTCCCTGGTCTTTCCGCAAATCGCGAGCGCCTTCTACGTCTCCAGGCTGTACGCCCACCAGGCCTACCAGCAGCAGCAGCAACAGCAGCAACAAAGGACCCAGTCCTCGCACAATCCTGACCTCCCGGTGATGCACAGTTACCGAGTAATCAGCTACAGAAGCGCGGAAGGGACCAAGCAGACGATACAAACGCCAGCCCCGCCTCCACCCTCAACTTCGGTTCCAGTGAAGCCGATCCTGATGTGCTTCATCTGCAAGCTGAGCTTCGGGTACGCCAAAAGCTTCGTGGCTCACGCCCAGGGCGAGCACCAGTTGACGATGACTGACGATGAAAGGCAGGTGCTTTCCCATGCCACCACTTCCGCGATTATCCAGGCAGTGGGAAGAGGAAAGCAGCCGGTGGTGAGCTTTCTTGAACCGGTCGCCAGCGCCCAGACCTCCGCAGTAACCTCCGCTTCGCAGACCACGCCGAGAATCAGCGCCATCGCAAGCAACAGCACCACCACCACCACCACCAGCAACAACGATAACATCGAACACGAAACGCAGACGACGACGAGCACACCTGCAAGCACACCAGGCATCCCCAGCAGTCCCCAGGCCCAGCAAAGGCCGTCTCCCAGCACCCCAACGACTCCCACGTCGCATTCCTCGCTGAACTTCAACCACCAGCAGTCCCACACGTGGACTGGAGGTCAGGTCAGCGCAGCTTCCTGGGCGAAAGCTCCCGACGCAATGCACTATACTTCTCCGCCTCCGCCACCACCTTCTTCGACCAAAGGCTCGCCTTCGTCTTACGCCGCTTTGACTCAGCAGCCGCCGAACTTTTTAACTGGTACGACGATTGGTGTGTGTCCTGAACACATGCAGGGCCGGCCCAGCGGCGTCGAGTGTCCCAAGTGCGAGCTTATCTTGGCGAGCAGCAGGCTTGCAGGTCCAGGTGGTCCTCTTGCGGGTATCCACAGCAGAAACTCCTGCAAGACTCTCAAGTGTCCCAAGTGCAATTGGCACTACAAGTACCAGGAGACTCTTGAGATCCACATGAAGGAAAAGCACCCTGAAAGCGAGACTTCCTGCATCTACTGCATCGCCGGTCAGCCTCACCCCAGGTTAGCACGCGGAGAAACCTACACCTGTGGGTACAAACCCTACAGGTGCGAAGTCTGTAATTATTCCACCACCACCAAGGGGAATCTGAGCATTCACATGCAGAGCGATAAGCATCTTAATAATATGCAGGAGCTCCAGCAAGGAGGCGGAGCTGTTGCAGCCGCTGCAGCCACTAGCAATCCTTCCTCGTCTCAGGACGCACCGATGCCCACGCGGAGTCCGCACCATCAGAACCACAGTCCCCATTTGAGCGGGCCTGCTACCACTCAAGGCAAGCCCAAGCCTACTTTCAGGTGCGACGTCTGTAATTATGAGACTAATGTTGCCCGGAATCTCAGGATACACATGACCAGTGAGAAACACACGCACAATATGTTGGTGCTGCAGCAGAATGTCAAGCACATGCAGACTCTCTCTGCGCTCCAGTCCCACCATCAGCAGCAGCAGCAACAGCAGCACCATCAGCAGCAGCAGCAGCAGCAACAACAACAGCAACAACAGCAACAGCAGCAGCAATTGGAGCAATTGCTGCATCTGGGAGGGCTTGACAAGCCCCAACATGCTGAAGCTGCGCTTGCAGACATGGCCTACAACCAGGCGCTGCTGATCCAGATGATGACTGGAGGACAACTGCCTCCTCAGCTTCCTCCCGAGCTTATGGGAGGCATGGCCAATATGTCTGCGATGGGGAACCTGGGAGGCGATGTTGGATTGTCTCCCGAGAGTATGGAACCTCCTCCAGAGACTGCCGACCCGGATCCTGCCCAGCTTTACCAGTGCTGCGTCTGCAATAACTTCAGCACGGATTCTCTGGAGGCCCTGGGGCACCATCTGGCCGTCGACAGGACCAGGACCAGGGAGGGGGAGATTCTGGCTCTGGTGTCCGGAAACTTTGTCTGCAAGCTCTGTAATTACAAGACTAACTTGAAGGCGAACTTCCAGCTGCACTGCAAGACGGATAAGCATCTCCAGCGGCTGCAGCACGTTAACCATGTCAAGGAGGGTGGGATCAGGAACGAGTGGAAGTTGAAGTACTTGGCCTCTCCCACCAGCACGGCCCAGTTGAGGTGTCATGCTTGTGATTATTACACAAACAGTGCGCATAAGTTGGCTCTTCATGCTTCTTCGCCAAGACATGAAGCTGCCGCGTTGCTGCTCAGACACCTTGTTGAAGCCAGTTCAGGGGTTCAGTCGATCGGCAAGATCTACCACTGCGCCTTGTGCGGGTTCAACGCGAGACATAGACTGCATTTACTCCAACATGTCAGGTCCTTCAAGCACTTGCATATGGAGCAGCTTCATCAGATGCACAGGAGGAATACTATTCAGAGCAACGATCCCCCGCATACCGATATTGGGGATGTTTTTCAAGTTGTTGCTGATCCTGATGCACCTGCCAATCAGCAAACTAGTCCCACTACTCCTACTACACCGAATCCCAACATTAATCATGGTAAGTTTGCGTTTTTTTTTTTTTTTTTAATACAAGTAAATATTCATTTTTTAATTTGAAAAAATCTGTGTGTATTGTCTAAATAGGTTTTAAAGTTTTGATTTAATTTTTACACTGAAAAAAGAAATTCTTGACTGGAGGAAAAATTTCTGTTTGTCTTCCTTAAAATTTTCTTGGTGCAAGAAGATTTTTTTTCTGTGTAGATTTTAGAGAAATTTAACTATTGCATTTGTTTTTTGTAACTTTGGCGGTATTTTTTTTTTATTAGATTTAAAATCATTGATTTGAATAGTACATCATTAACTTGGAAAACTAAACAGTTGTCGGAATTAGAGATGATTATTTTCTATAACGAATAGTTAATACAAAGATGCTTGAATTAGAAACAATAAAACGACAATTATGATGGTCAAATAGAACAAATAAATAGATGTTTATTGCAATACAAGGATGTCTATTAATTTTAATATGAAAATTCAAACTATTTGTCTTTTATTGTATCATTAAAACAAGGAAAAGCATTTATTTTTGTGGTAAAATTTTTAAATTAGCTTCTAAGCAGAGTTTAAAATTTTTTTTCATCATATTAATTAAAATTATATTATTAAATTTAAGGATCCAAAAATAAATTATATTTTTTAAAATTAATTTTGTATAAATAATAGAAATATTTACCTAGAAAATTTACATAAATTTCTTCGAAAATTGTAACAATAAATTCAGATTTATAAAAAAAATGGCCTATAATTATAAAAAAATGATTTGTATTCTTTGTCCGGTAACAAAGCACACGTGTTTCGTGGTTGACTTATAGAAAACAGAAACGAAATTACAAAATTCCCCGTGCAATTAACTCTTGACGGAGCGAGCTGACTATACATAAATATAATACAATAAAAAACTAATAACATATCGCGATTGTTATGATAAGTGCCACGTGGTAGAGTCGATACTCACCCGAAGACAGTCTTTCATTGAAGACTGTGCTCTTCTTATATTATATTTGTCGGCCATCTGACGTTATTGTGAATTGGAAATAATCAACGTGTGCGATTGGCGACAATAAGGGAATTAAAATTCATTATTACAAATAACAATAACACCACTGCTCCTCCTATTCTCATCGATTACATTCTGAGCAATTAATTCTGACTCGGTAAATAACGGTTATTAATTTTTTGTGCCCTTGTGTGCTCAATGATGGCATATGGCGCTGTCGTGTGCCATCATCATCCTCTTTCTTCTGATTACTACCGCAGTCTATTGTAATGTTTCCATAGAACACAAATGCTAAATAAAAAATATTAAATATAAAATATCCTTTTTGTATTTTTTACGCAAACGTCTATCGATATAAAAATAAATATAAATACAATTACAATAATAAAAATACGGAAATAAGGCCAGAGAATGAGAGCACGCGCTGTCTCTCGGGTCATTCCTCGGCAACTGATGTTTGTGTGGTTTTTTTGGACATTGTTTGTCTATACAAACCTTTTCTTTTTTTTTTTTTTAATTTTATTTTGAAAAAGCGTGCGCTAAAATTGAACTTTTGATTGATTTTTAATAATTTTTTTAATGAAATTTAAACAAGCTAGAGTAATAAAAAAATTTTTTTTAACGTTTTGTATAAAGTAAAAATATAATTACAAGGTTAAATTTATGTTGACTTAAAAAATTATTGAATTATAATATCCAAAATTTAATAAATTGTCTAAAATTTGATTTTTTATAAAAAAAAATATAAAATTAAAAAAAAAAAATTTGTCAATTTAAAAAATAAATTTTATATTGTAAAAAAGTAATATACAATTATCAAAAGATGTCTGTTAGTCTCAATAAGATACATCTGGTCGTTAATAAAGTCTTTATACATTTAAAATTTTTCTATCTATTTATATACTTTTTTTTTTTTCTAAAAAAAATATTTTCATTGTTTCTTTGTATTGTTTGCGTTCGATATCTTACAGCCCATTTCCTTTCATTACCAATATTTACATATTTATTTTCACAATCGCTTAGTACAGCTTTCTCTTGAATTAATAAAACGAAAAATAAAAAAGTAAAATGCCAGTTGCATCGATGTTCTTCGTATCGGTACATGCGTGTTATTTATTTATTAAAAATTTCATTTTATTGGAAACAAAACACCTGAGCGGCCGGACGAGGGCGTACCTAACGGTATTAATTTTATTGTATTTTTTGGAAATAGTACAACGAAATAATCCATTAATTTTTATTTTAAGTTATAAATTTAGAAATTTAGTTTTTAGTTTTTACTTTAAAATGTTTCGTTACGCTACCAGTATAACTTTAATGTCCTAGGGTTGTTCTAGTGCGGAGTGTTTAACAATACAATTGACGACCTCTCCTTCGAGATTTGAGATTTAAGTTTGTTTAATACCTGTATCTGCTCGAATGGGTCGGATGCGTCATCACCGGTGGGCACAGTACTTAGAAAAGGTTTAATGTCAAATAGCTGGAGGAGGGGAGGGGATTTACCTCTGAATTTTCTGAACTAGCTTTAATTTTTCCAGCACGTCAGTGTCCGAGCGACTTTGCTTAGTTACAGTCGCACCTTTGCTTTTAATTTTTTATTTTATTTTACTTTTATTTGACGAACGGGATAAGGTATTTCGGTGTTTAAAATGTTACTGTTTTATGATCAAATTATTTTTAGTTGTAATATTTAATTTTAATATAGTTTGTAGTTATATTAGATAAGTAGAAATATGAATGATGACGTGGTTAATGAGCCTAGGCAAAAAGGACCTTTATTACTTAAGTCTAGAATTAAAAAAAGGCCGATTAAAATGAGTGAGTTTCAAAATTTTTAAGTGAATTTTATTGATGTGAAATTTTTTTGAAAAACATTTTTAGCTAATTGTGAAAAAGTTTCAAATTTAATTTTTTTTTGGGAAATTATTTTAATTTAATTGTGAAAGTTTCAAATTTTTCAATTGAAAAAAAAAAATTAAATAAAATAGAAAAAAAAATTTCAAAGTGAAATTTTTAAAAATTGACAAAAATTTCAATGAAAAGTTAAAAAAAAAAAAATAAACTGATTTTAAAAAGTTCGATTTTAAGTTCAAAAATTGTGTTTAAGAAGTTAAATTATTCAAATAAAAATTTATATGTTAATAATTGATGTTATGTGATTGATAAAAAAATGCATACAAATTTAACAGGTGGCTTTTGGATAACAGTTCTTCAAAATATACAAATTTGTTTTTTTTTTTTATCATTTAATCAGCAACAAAAATTAAAATAAAATAATAAGTATTTTTAAATTTAAATAAAAATACATTTAAAGTGAATTTTTCATTAAAATTTATTTCAATTTAAAATTGTGGAGTTTTTAAAAATTTATATTAAATAATTAAAATTTTTTATTATAAATATTTCATCCCAAAGATTTTGTAGTAAAAATAAAACTTAAATATTAGTGTTGGTGATCTAATTCCTAAAGTTCAATACATTCCACAAAGATAATTTTTCCTTGAGAAAAAAAAAAACCCGAGTATTTATCTTAATCCATTGTTTACGCTGATTTTAAATTCCTAAAATAAACTAGAATTTTTCAAAAATTTTATCCTCTATCCATTCAAAGATTAGAAGTCACTTTATTTATTTTTCTCAATTTTAAATATTTAAATAAAATTTTTCTAATAAATCATAAATTATTAATAAAAATTTTTTGTCCGAAGTTCGACCAACGGAAGTGACTAATTTAAAAAAGAAAAAAAATAAATTTTATAATTAAAGTAAATTAACCGCAAAGAAAAATCAGTGACAATCATTATGATAATCAAAGTTAATTTGACTAGATAATTATAACAAGAAAAATAAATTCGATATTAAAAAAAAAAGATAGATAAAAAAGAAAATTGGATAAATGTATGTAAGTTTTATTTGTTAGAGTATTTATGAAGATTTGTTGCGAGTAAGCTAATCATAAATTACGATCTTAGCTGTCCGTGACTCCGTCATTAACGACACGACGCCCTGGAGCACTCGCAACATGTAGCGGTTATTGAAAAACTGCCGTTTATCCTCCACCGAGTAGAGTTAAGAGTAGAGAGCATAAATGTACTATATACTCCATTTTAATTTTATTTTATTTCGATATATATTTATACATTAGTTTGTTAGTTAGTTATTTTCATTTTTTAACGATCGCGTAAGTCTATTTAGAGTTTTTTTTACTCCGGTACGTCGCCTTTGCTTGTCATTAGCCGTTCGTGATTCTCGGCGTGAAAATTAACATTAAAACGGTCAAACGGATACCGGTTTTTAACAAACCCAGCCAACAGGATTATAAATAATTCGTGAGACTCGGGTTTATTCAATATTTATATCCATATCCATACCCATAGACAATACGCTGCAGATATTGTACACAGTGACTGTTGAAATTATTTTATACACTTAAATTTTCAAAGTATTCTAATGAAAATTAATTAAACTAAATCTTCTGTGTGTCTGTATTCAAAAAATAAATTTTTTTGAATAAAAAAAATTATTTTGAAGAATTTTAATGTCTTAAATTAAACAGAAAAATTTTTAATAAAAAAATTGTATTTAAAATTCTTCAAAATAGTTTTCTTTTAAATCACTTTAATTTTTTTTATCAGCGTATTCAGAGGATTCAATGTTTAATTAAATTAAAAATTAATAATTATAAAAAATGTCTTTCAAATTTATCTTAAAAATCTTTAAAAATAAAATTTTTTCTGTGAATTTTATTCTGAACTGATAAATAACTTAAATTGATTCAGAAAAAAATTTTTTTGAATAAAAAAAAATTATTTTGAAGAAATTTAATGTCTTAAATTAAGCAAAAGAATGTTTATTAAAATTCATCAAAATAATTTTCTTACTTAAAGATTTTTTCTCTTGATTAAATTTTCATTTTTTTATCCACTTAGAAGATAAAAGTTTAAAAAAATTAAGAATTAATAATAAAAAATATCCAAATTTTTGTTACAGAACGACAAGAAGGCAGTGAGTGCGACAGCGAAGTAAAACAAGAGCCAGACAACGACCATGACCCGGACCAAGATCCAGAAAACGAACCGGAGGAGGTGGTGTGTCCGTTGTGCACGTACCAACCGACCTCGAAAGAAGAGTTGAAGCAGCACTTGCAAATAGCGCATACGCAAGACTCTGACGAAAAAATGGAAGTGAAAGAGGAGCCGAGCCAAGACTTTATCTGTCCTCTGTGCCAGGACGGCTTCAAAGACCGTCCAGCTTTGGAGAAACACGTGATGCAAATCCACTCTGTAAACGCAGACGGTCTTGCCCGACTGCTTCTGCTGGTAGACCAGAGCCACTGGCTGAACAACAACCCAAGAAACACATCGACCCCCGCAATGACTCCCACATCTCCATCAACCGCCAAGCAGAACGTTCCATCCGAGGAAGAGAACGACCGAGCTCCAGAAGAAGTCGACGAGCTGACCCGCTGCAGCATTTGCGGGCGCTTGTGTCGTTCCTTGGAAGAACTCCAGCAGCACCACCGAGAATCTCACCCCGCTGCGACACCAGCTCTGGCAGTCAGCGAGAAACACGTCTACAAGTACCGGTGCGGACAATGCAGCCTGGCGTTCAAAACCCTGGACAAGCTGCAGCAGCACGCTCAGTACCACGCAATCAGAGATTCAACCAAGTGCGCTCTCTGCGGTCGTTCCTTTCGTTCCATTCAAGCTCTGCAGAAGCACATTGAAGCAGCTCACGGAGATTTGCAAGAAGACGCGATCAACCAGTACAAACAAAGTCTTCTGCAAGCTCACCCTCTTCTCCAGGCCATCACCGAGGAAGCCCTCAGGCGCCAGGTCAGTCTAGCAGAGGAGCAAAACGCCGAGGAAGAAACTCGCGGGAGTGTCAGCGGAGTCGGAAACGCCAGTGCTACCGGCGGAGATGAAGACGAGAGTGATGCCAGCGACTCGTCCTCCATGCACAAAGACCAGAGACTCATGGAGGACTACTTGAACAGCCAAGCGATGGCTGAAGACTCCTATCAGTCTAATGACGCAGGTCGCAAATTCAAGTGCCATCGTTGCAAAGTAGCATTTACCAGACAGAGCTACCTCACTGGACACAACAAGACTCTTCTTCATCGCAAGGGCGAGAAAATGACCTACCCAATGGAGAAGTACCTCGACCCCAACAGACCTTACAAGTGCGACGTCTGCAAGGAAAGCTTCACGCAGAAGAACATCTTGCTGGTTCACTACAACAGTGTCAGCCACTTACATAAATTGAAGCGCGCTGTCCAAGAACAGGGTAATAACAACACGATATCAGTTCCACCATCGAGTCCCACTGATACACCAGATTCTCAGGTTGATCAGGACAAAAAACCCTACAAGTGTAATATTTGCAAGGTTTCGTATACCCAAAGCAGTACTTTGGACATTCACATGCGAAGTGTGCTCCACCAAACGCGGACCAGCAAGATTCCTGATCTTGCTGCTAGTGGGCAGCTGGATTTAGCGAGGCCTTTGATTGAGCAGCCGACTTTGAGTCCTGAAAGTCCGCCCTATAATTCGAATAACAATTCTGGAAGTAATAATAGTAGTGTTATTTCTTGTGGAAGGTGTAATGCTTCGTTTGTCAGTCAAGATCAATTGGTGACACATCAGCAGCTTTATTGTATGTTCAGCAGTCCCTTGGCGCTGTTCCAGCAATTAGCGGCGACTCAGCAATTGGCTGAGAATGCGCAAAATGCCGCGGGGCAGCAAATTGCGCAGCAGGTCGCTCAGCAACAGCATCAGAATCAGGCTCAGGATATTCTTTCGCAGCCTAGGCACAAGACTTCGCAGATGTACAAGCATTTGTTGGAGAGTTTTGGGTTTGATTTGGTGATGCAGTTCAATGAGAACCATCAGAGAAGACAGAGAAAAGAGGAGGAGGCCGCTGCTGCGCTACAGGCTCAGCAGGAACAGCAGAAACAGGAGCAGCAGAAGCAGGCGCTAGCTGCCCAGCAACAGATGCAGCAGGTTAGTGCTCAGGAAAGGGATGAAGATGAGGATGGAGAAGAAGAAGCGATACCTGAATTGACTCGCAGCACTTGTCAGCATTGCAATAAAGAGTTTAGCAGTGTTTGGGTGTTGAAGGCACATTGTGAAGAAGTCCACAGAGATCTGGTGCCTAGAGAGTTTCTGGAGAAGTACGCGCAGCAGTTCAAGTGTGAATATGAGAAGAAGAGTGTTGTTGTTACTGCTGCGACGTCCTCGTCGACCAACACTGCACCTAGAAGTTCAACACCTGCCAATGCTAATCAGGGTCAACAATTGCCGCAGGATTTAAGCTCTGATAAAGAAAAGAAGGACAAAGAGAGGGAGAAAGATAAGGACAGGGAGGATAGAGAAAAGGACAAGGAGGAGAAAGAAAGAGGTAGAGGCACTCCTGAAGCTTCGTCAACGACTCCAGCGACTACACCTGCGCTGTCAAACACTCCGGTATCTAGTACTGATTCAACGGGACAGGCTAATGCGCACCATGGGGTTCAGCAGCATCCTCAGTTACAATTGTCTCAGCAACAGCTCAATGACATGCAAGCTGCAGCGTTTATGGCTGCTTCTCAACTTCAACATTTGCAACAGTATCCGCAATTGATGATGGGCATGATGGGATTACCGTTCAATCTAGCAGCTATGAATTTACAACCACCACTGGTACCCATGATGCTTCCTCCACCACCGTATGATGGCGCTGCGCCGCCCTATCCGGCGATTAATCCACAAGCTGATATTCTTGCCAAGCAGCATTTACTGCAGCAGCAGCAGCAACAACAAGCTGCGGTAAGTTCTAGTTTTTTTTATTCAATTTTTTGCTTGGAAAAAATTTTTGTTTTTGTGAAAAAGTTTTTTTTTTTTTATAAATGGAATTTTGATATTTTTTGCTGGAAATTTTTTTAATAATCCAATTTAATTTATTGGTTTTATTCAAAAAAAATCTATATTATTAAGAGAATAAAGTAAACTTTTAGCCAGAAGTTGTGCCTTTTCATGGTTTCATATCATTCTCACCAATTATATCTCGTGAACTATTGACATTTTTAAAGATATAAGTTCATCCTGATGTTACACTCATCAAGCCCTTTCATTTGAGTACCCACATCAATTTTTCATATATTTATATGTATATATGAAAAATATATCAAAAATGCATGTGGGTACTCAAATGAAAGCTCTTGATGAGTGTAACATCAGGATGACCTTATATCTTAAAAAAACATCAATAGCTAAAAATGTACAGTACAATTTAACAAAATTTATTATTTAATAAATCAAAATTTTATTTATTTATATTTCACAACTCACGGCAGTTACATAGTGACTGCAAAGTTGCTAGTTATAATGAAAGCTAAAAATATATTTATTTATATTTACAGGCAAACGCAGCATCTCAAAAGCGCGCCCGAACCCGGATAACCGACGACCAACTGAAGATCCTTCGAGCTCACTTCGACATAAACAACTCCCCCGGTGAAGAGCAAATAATGGAGATGGCTGCTCAGAGTGGGCTTTTACCAAAAGTAATTAAGCACTGGTTCCGTAACACGCTCTTCAAAGAGCGACAGCGCAACAAAGACAGCCCTTACAACTTCAACAACCCACCATGTACAACCTTAAACCTGGAAGAGTACGAAAAAACCGGAGAAGCCAAAGTAACACCCTTGAACTCAAGCGGAAACTCCGGAGCGAGTTCCTCTGACGATAAAAGCCCGAACAAGCAATCAGTATCACCACCAGCGATCTCTATTCCGTCTACCGCTACGTCAACTGCTACCTCAATAGCGCCTATCACCGAGATAAAGCAGGAGCCGATCAGCGAGCCGCTGCTCAGTCACCAACTGCACCAGCAATTGCAGGCTCAGCAACTGGACGAGTCCCATCATTCACCAGGGAGTTCCGGAGACCAGCAGTCAAGGCCTCACTCTCCAGCGCTCAGCATGAGCTCAGTGTTCTCCGGTCTCCACCACGACCTGTCCTCGCACATGCCTTCAACAACCAGCGCGTCAAGCGCCCCAATGCTCCCGCCAAAGTTAACGCCGCAGAATTTCGCAAGCCCAAACTCTGGGCTCGCCGGAACGATTCCGACCTCGATGGCTGGCGCCCTCTCTCTGACACCTCAGCGATCGATCAGTCCCGGGCGTAATCCCACGGATTTTTCCTTCAGCGGCAACAGCAACGGCAGCAATTCCTCAAGCAGTTCTGGAAAAAGAGCAAACCGTACTAGGTTCACCGATTACCAGATAAAAGTCCTCCAGGAGTTCTTTGAGAACAACGCCTACCCAAAGGACGACGACCTGGAGTACCTCAGCAAGCTCCTGGGTCTCAGTCCCCGAGTGATCGTCGTTTGGTTCCAAAACGCCCGACAGAAGGCCCGCAAGGTCTACGAAAACCAACCGGCAGCCGAACCAGTCACTCCAGGAGGAAACCGCGAGGTCGATGACGGTTCCGGGAGGTTCCAACGCACTCCTGGACTCAACTATCAGTGCAAAAAGTGTCTACTAGTGTTCCAACGATACTACGAACTGATCCGTCATCAAAAGACCCACTGCTTCAAAGAGGAAGATGCTAAAAGAAGTGCCCAGGCTCAAGCAGCCGCTGCTCAAGTTGCCGCTGTTCTAAGTTCCGAAGACAGTAATAGCAGTTCCACCACGACGACAAACGCCGTGCCAAACAACCCATCTAACGTTCCAGTGCTCACCGACCAGCTCCAACAGCCTCTGAACACTCCCACCCCGCCGCATCTGCAGCCGACTCCCTCGGTTCAAAGTCCGCAGAGTCAGCAACAGCAGAACCAGAACCAGAACCAAAACCAGCAGCCAAACCCCCAAGTAGAAGTCAAAGAGGAAAATTTTCAGTGCGACAAGTGTAATCTGATGTTCAGTCGGTTTGAACTTTGGCGCGAGCACCAGTTGGTACATATCATGAACCCATCGCTTTTTCCGGCCTCCTACGCGCCTGACTCAGCCTTCGGGATTCTTCAACAGCAAGCTCTGAACGCCACTTCCGGCTCTGATCTACAGCAGCATCCTCTGTTGGCGATGATGCAAGACCGGAAAAGGAAGTTTGACGACTATGATGACAGTATTGTGGGAAATGAGAGCCGCAGCAACTCTGAGCACAGTGAGCAGCCTAAAGACAAGCGGCTGAGAACGACCATCTTGCCGGAGCAGCTAGACTATCTTTATCAGAAGTACCAGATCGAGTCTAACCCCTCGAGGAAGATGCTGGAGACGATAGCCCGCGAGGTGAATCTCAAGAAACGCGTTGTACAAGTGTGGTTTCAAAACACTCGCGCTAGAGAACGCAAGGGACAGTTTCGCGCTCACAGCCAGGTCATCAACAAGCGGTGTCCCTTTTGTCCCGCGCTTTTCAAAGTAAAGTCCGCGCTTGAGTCCCATCTGAGCAGCAAGCACGCCGACCAGGTCGCGAGGGGCGAAGTTAACATCGACAACATTCCCGATGAAGAACTCTCGATGGACTCTGCTCCTTCGAATCCGAGCACTCCCAGCCTGATGCCGCCGCTTTTCTCGGCGTTTAACAACGAGCTCGACACCTCGATCATCAAGAGGCTCTACGAGGAGTCCATGAAGAGCTACATGAGCGAGCTCACCGCTCACACCTCCAATGGCCGCCCTGAAACTGCCGTCACCCAGGGAATGAGCAACAGCAACGCCAATACGGCCACCGGGGAGTCCCCTTTGGACCTGAGCAAGCCCGTCGACCTAAGCCGGTCCATGAAATTCAGTCTCACCGGGCTGAGTAGTCTCCTCGAGGAGCAACAGAATGTTCCTTCGCACTTTCGCGGTGGGAGTGACTGTGGACCTCTTACGGACTTGTCCGAGCGCAGCATTTGTGACGACGACAGCATGAGTGAAACTACTGAGTTTCTGGATGACGAAAGTGGGCCTCCCAGCCCGGCGTCCAGCACTCAAAGCTCGCGACACGGCAACGCTACGACACCTAGCGGAATTACCACTCCCACTGGTTTGCCTGGGAGTGGGGGAAATGCCAGTGGAGGAAATGGAACCGGAAGCAACTCTAACGCCGGCGGGCAATCTGGGGGAAAGCGGTACCGCACTCAAATGTCCGCGACTCAAGTTAAAGTAATGAAGTCACTGTTTTCGGACTACAAAACTCCGACGATGGCCGAGTGTGAGATGCTGGGACGCGAGATCGGGCTTCCAAAGCGTGTGGTCCAGGTGAGCTTCATTGGCGCTGCTACTGGTCAACAACGCATTTAATGTACAAATTAATTAATAATAATTAATATTAATATTAATATATTTAAAGTATTTCGAGCAAATGAATTAATATTTTAATATTTTGAGTTAGATTTTGAAATACACGGAAAGAACGAGATGACACGGGATATCATTCCAGATTGCACCTAGTGATATCTGTGGTGAAAAAAAATTTCTGATAATATTAAAAACAATATTTGACTATCCTAATATCTAAAATACATAGATAGATATGATAACGCTAAGTGGGCAGGCGCTAGAAAAAAAATGTTGGAGATATCACTGGGTATAATCCAAGATTGTATTGAGTATAATCCAAATTATATTATCCAAGTTATAAATTATAATCTATACTAGCTACTATTTGAAATTTTTTTTCACCACAGATATCACTGAGTGTAATCTGGAATGATATCCAGTGTCATCTTGTTCTTTCCGTGTAATTAAATAAATTAATTTATATTAAGCAAAACGAGATAGACATTATTGACTAACTTGAGGGAGTTTTAGGTATGGTTTCAGAACGCACGCGCAAAGGAGAAGAAAGCTCGCCTCGCGGCCGGCCTCCCGGCAGAGGGATCCACCGTCCAGCCGCACCGCGGCCCGACTGGCCCTGACGAGTGCAGACTATGTTCTGTCAGGTACTCACCCAAGTCACCACTGCAAGAGCACGTATTTTCAAAGCGCCACATCGAAGCCGTGAGGCTCGCTGTTGAAGATGGCTCTCTGGTCCCGCCCACTCCCGGCGCTCCGATCTCCCTCGGGAGCGTCGCGGCCTCCGGACAACACACCGCCAGCCAGAATCAGCAGACCAGCGAGGAGAGCATGATGTACGGAGCCCTGTTCCTCCATCCTACGGCGATGTTTCAGGGGCAGCAGCACCAGGCCACTACTACCGGGGCCAACACCGCTACCACCACCCCCGGTGAGTGTCTGGCTGACCTCTTAGACTCCTAAAAAATTTAATATTTATATTACATGCATATATATTCATTCGATTATTAATATTATTAATGAGTAAATAAATAGGTAGTTTATTATTATTATTATTATTATTATTATTGAGTGATTAATATTTAATATAAGATGATAATTATAATTATAATTGTCGCAGTCATCGCGTGCACGCCCAATGCTTTTTATTCAGCATTTTTATTTTAAATAATTTTATTTTTAATTTAAAAATTTTTTGACGCGATTTTTTGGTTAAAAAAAGTGTGCGCGCGGTTACTTGCATCCGCATTATTATGCACGTATAAAATATATATGAATCGTTATTATTCATTGTCTGATTATTATTATTATTTTGAAAAATGTATACTAATTACTACATTTATTTATTGGACCCGTGTGATAATCTAGTGGGTCCAATTTTTTGGTTAATAATTAGACTCGGCTCATTTATTATAATAATTATTATTATATATTACAACTATAGATAAATAATTGATGTATAACGAGTGATTTAATTATACGAGTGCTTAAGAGCAATAATTATAAAAATTACTTTAAAAATATATATATTTATCTTCTATATATATATATATATATATATATATGATTAAAAAAAAAATTCTTTTTTTTTTTGGAGTAATTGTATAAGTTTAATTATATGAATTATTAATAATTTGATAGAGTTTATAATAATTTATAAACTCCGATGGTCGCTGCCGATTTTAGAGCTTAGATAATTACGCAAGTTTATTAACTATCGCCTGTACAGTAAAGACTTTTAAGTAGGACTAGATAATTATGAATTTATTGATTAATTATTAATTAGCGATTTTTATTAACGCGGCTTTAGGCGACCGTGAAACTTTTTTTTTTAAATAAATTTATAAACAAATATATAAATATATAAATATATAAATATATATATATATATATATATATATATATATAAACATGAATATGAGTATGATTATGATTATGATTAATATGAATATATGAATATGAGTATAATTATTATTATTATTATTATTATTATATAGTATAGCGAATAAATAAATATAAAGAACTGGAGAACGGACTAGATTGCCTTTGTTTAATTTTATTATTAATTTTTTATTTTTTATTTTTAAGTAGCAAAAATATTTTTTTTTTCATCTCATCACTGTCACAATAACTCAAGTCATTCCAATGACTGTGTCATCTCTGCTGGTTTTTGTAGAGACCCTTTACACACATGGAATAAACGAGACACTGTAAATACCTCGTAACCTTCTCATTTGTATTTTTTATTATTTTAGTATTATTATTTTATTTTATTTTGTTTTATTAAACTTACATTAGTCAGTTCTTTATCTTAGATTCCTCCTCTTTCTCTCTCTCTCTCGGCGTTTATTTTTATGTATCAGGGTTACTTGAGAGCCGGGCCCATCGTCGCATTCGATTGGGCCGATAAAATCCCCACATAGGACACAGCACACATGAACACACCCCCCAGTGTGCACCAGTATGTGTGAATCGACTCCAGTCCGCCCACGGGGGTACGCGACCCTCGGTATTTAAATCCGCGATCCAAGAGAGAGAGAGAGAGAGAGAGCCAGCTCACTATAAATATGCGCACGCGTCTTTCTATCTAGTACTACCATTCTACAATCTTAAATCTAAAATCTACAATCAACAATCGACAATCTGTATTTTACATTACTGCATTACATTTTAATAAAATAATAATAACAAACTTATTGATTAATAAATAATACAATAAACATTATTTTTCCGCCATTACAATTTATTAGCACTCCCAATAGACTTTTTAATCATCATCATTATTCATTATTTTATTAGTTACATGTCTTGTGATTATTATTAACTCAAGTGCCTCATATTTTATTATTTTATTATTATCAGTCGACATTTATTCAATTTTTTAATGTAAAAATTTTTTTTTTCTTTTAAATCGCAAATAGGCAATTGAGAGTATACGGAAAAAAGAAAACTTGAAAAATTACAGTATATAATGCGACGTGGTGCTTCGTGATGGAAACTAGAAAAATTACAGTTTCAATTTGTAATTATTACAGATTTTATAAGAATTTTTACATTGTAGAATGTAATATTTATATTGAAAGCTTTGAAAATTAATATTCAAAGTTTGAATTTTAAAAAATTATGTTATTTTAAACTGTAATTTTTCTAGATTTGATTATGACGGGGCCGATTTTACATTTTACACTGAGAAAAAAAATTTTTTTGTCCGGAAAAAAATTTCTTGGCTCAAAAATCGTTTAAAATAAATTTTGGTTTTTTGACAAAATAATATCAATATCTATCATGATAATAAAATATTGGCATTAATTTTGATAGATTAACAAACGAATAGGTTCACTTGAATTAAACAAAAAATAATTCGATCAATTGTTGAGACAAGAAAATTTTCTCAAGCGTAATACTTTTTTTTCTCAGTGTATACTGTAAATATTACTGTTTTCTTTTTTCCGTTTATAAAGTTCAGATTTAATATAAAATTAATTAACAAGTTTGACATATTTTAAGACTATAAAGAAGTACAGATACATTTTTACAGACTTATTTTTGTCATCTCAGCACATTTGTGACAAAAAATACATTCATTATTATAAATGTTATGTATGTTGGTCCTATTACTCCTCTGTATATAGTTTATTATTATTATTATTATTATTATTATTAATTATTATTATTTTATATGGTTATTATTGTATTATTATTCAATATTGCTATTCTATTATTATTATTATTATTATTATTATTATTATTATTATTATTTTTTCCGTTCTAGTCTAAAATAAAGCTATACTATCGAACGATTAATTTTATTGGTTTTATTATTTTATTTAAATTTTATAAATTAAGTTCCTAGTTGATCCGTTCCTAATTCCTAATTCCTAATTAACGTAACGAGAAAAAATAAGAAAATTAGCATAGCAAGAGCAAAAGAGATTAAATAAATAACTGAATTGAAAATAGAATTATTGATATG
This sequence comes from Cotesia congregata, assembly GCA_905319865.3. Lineage (NCBI taxonomy): Eukaryota > Metazoa > Arthropoda > Insecta > Hymenoptera > Braconidae > Cotesia > Cotesia congregata. Next base: position 16,860,405 of record CAJNRD030001120.1, read on the forward strand.
TTGTATGATGATTGATAGATGATAGTTGTAATTGAGTGTTTATTGTTTGCATGTATGTCAATAACAATTGATACAATTGATTGATTTTTAAATAATTATCTATGTGATTAATTATTGAGAAATAAATTTTAATTAGTTGCAATGGTGTCTTGTTAAACTTTAAATACATATTTACTTCTTCTCCCTTTTATTTATTTTTTATTAAATTCAATAGATATTTAAATAATATAAGTCGCATGATTTCATACGAATTACGAGTATCAAGACATTTTCTTTTCTTCAGTTTATTATTTGGACCACGGTAGGTTATTTTATGTTTTTTTTTATTTATTTATTTTTTACACACTTCAAATATTTTTAATAAAAATTAAAAACAACTTTTTTTTCAATTATTATTAATAGGAAATTAATTTTAAAAAATTTTTCAAGTGTGGAATTTTTTTTGACTAAAGAAAAATAATTTTTATTAAGAGTTAAGAGTAAAGATAAAAAGCAGCAATAAACGTAAAAAGTGCAGTATAGTTTGTATTTATTGTAAAGTACGGGTGGCCGTAGAGGTGCACCGAGTACTAAACAACGATCTCTTATTTCAAGGATCGAGTATTTTAAAACCAAAAGTTATTTATTTAATATTTTCTCCGGGTTTTATTTATGAAACTAAAAAATGAGGGAGGATGATTCGCGAAGCATAGTACTACCATCATTACGCCAGTTTAATATTGTGCCGCTGGCCTTCGTGGAACTTGAGGATTGAGGATGGAACTCTACTCCGCTCAGCTCGTGTCTCTCTACTCTGTATCTGGTACTGGTACTTTTATCTTAGAGCTGTAATAACGTCGTGCAGCCACCGATTAACAACCACTGAGTTCCGCCTCCGGGATTCCTTATTCCTTCCACTCGGACTTTTACTCCCTCGCAATTAACCTGTACCTGTGCCTGTTGGGTAATTAACCGCAGTATTTTCTTTTTATGCTAGATATATACTGTACCGTTTTGCCTCCTACCAACGATGCAATTTAAGCTTGCTAATTTTTTTTATTTTTTACTAAAAAAAGAACTCGTATATAATTAATAAATTAAATTACTTAATTGTACCCGAAGTTTATTATTATAATTGAAATTTAAAAAATTATTTTTTTTAATCGTTCAATTTATTTTTTTCTTATAAAAAAAATTCCACTAATAATCAATTTTTTATTTAAAAATAATAAATTCAAATCATTTTTCTTTGAAATCCAAATAAAATTTATTTTGCATTTTTTTAAATAAAAAATCAAAATTTGTACTTGACAAATTTTGAATTTTCCAATTTTTAGCTTCAAATTTTGCCTAAAAATTAAGAAACAATAATATTAACATATATATTTATTTCTTTTTTGTATAAAAAAAATCTCCTAATTTTTTTTCAACTAACTTGAGTGAAAAATTCCAAATTAATTACAAATTAATTAATTAAATTTTATTTAAAAATCCAAAACAAAAATTTTATATTTCTTTCAAATGACAACTCATACTTTCTATAAATTTTAAATGAATTAATTAATGAGCTAAATTTGACACTCAATATTTTTATTATTTACTCAAAAAAAAAACCTCAATCATTTAAAATTAATTAGCTGAATTTTACTCAAAAAAAATTAATTAAATTTTCATTCAGCTTTTCACTTCTGGTTTCAAAATTTATAAAAAAAAAAATCTAAATTAATAATTCTCCAGATTAAACCCAAATTAAATTATCCTTTTCTATAAAATTCATAAATTCCAAGTCAACAAGTTGCACCGCGGCACGTGACCTTCTTCGAAGTTAAAACCCTTTCCCTCAAGAGAGCCTACTAAACTATACAACACATCCTAAGAATTCTCAAATGCAAATAAAACTCACATCGCACGCGAATCCTGTCCCTTGTCCCGCGGTTGCACTGTACTCAGTACTTAGCATAATTTGGAATCGCTGAAACCCTCGACAATATAATATAACACACATAACTGAGCACAAAAGTGTATAAGTACGCACAGCAGTACGGGCGGAAAATATATCTCGATAATATTATTCTACATACATAACAGCATAATATGGAAGTAGATCCCTAGCTGGTATCAAACTCTTACAACTCGACGCCCTAGCGATCACACATTAGCATAGGTTTTCAAAATAGGAGCCTAAACGCGGGCACGTGGCCTACACGGACGAATTCGTTGCACGTTTGTTATACTTTTTATATTATATATTATACATTACATATTATATAATATTATACCATACTATATGGTATATTCAACAATAATAATAAAAACATAGATCCAAAGGGTTGCAGATTTACTAACGTTATGTTACATTATATCACGAATTACGGCATTATGAATATACGAATTGAGGCTGAATATTTTTTCATATCGTTACAACTGTAAATTCAGGGGCTGCTGCATATTATATATTGTGTATATCGCACTCGACGCAGCGCGTGTCGGGGACGATAGAATTCACCGAACAAATTCCTCCCGTATATTTATTTGTCAAATTCAAATTTCTTTGGCCCTTCCGAGACTCAAATACTAATATAGTTATATAACTTATCACTATCAATTGTACTTTTACTTGGAAACGAGGAACCAACTGATGGAGTGCAGCATGTACATATATACAATAATAAGACTCACGAGCCATCAGGCGTGTGCCGTTATTTTGCAAGGGCCAATAAATTTTATTTATGTGTATGTGCATATCTATGAATATCGAATCTAGATGAGGAATGGGCCAGTTTATTTTACGCAATTACTCTTTTTGAATAATTTTTTTGAGATTTATTAAATCATCAAGTTTGTGATCACTTTTTTGGACAAGTTATTAATATATTGAAAGAGAAAAAATGAATTATTTTTGATAATTAGTGTTTATAAAATTAGTATCTTTGGGGATTTAATTATTTTTAAACATAATCGATAATTTGAAATTGACACAAAATATTGACTTTTTAGAAAATATTACCAAAAAAATTTTTGAGTAGTTTTTAAAAAAACGTTTAAAAATTACAGTTCATAATAATGGTTTCATTATTTACTCAAAAAAAAAAAATTCCCGATCATTTAAAATTAATCAGCTGAATTATACTCAAAAAAAATTAATTAAATTTTCATTTCTGATTTAGAAATTCATAAAAAAATTCTTTGGAGAGTTCAATAATCATTTTCTTAAAGAGAAATTTTCTAACTTAAAAAATGAATGTCTACACATTTTTTTTAAATAGAAAATAAATTAAAATTTGGATTTTGTAACTGAAATAAAAGATCACTTGAAAAAAAATATAGAAAACGGTATGAAAAATTAATTTAGCAGATATTTGATAATTTTAAGAATTTTTGTTACAAATAAATTATGGAAAAAAATTGACATGTAGAAATTTTAAAAAATTAAAAATGCAATTTTTTAAAAATAATTTTTCCGAACAAATTTAATTGCTATAAAAAATTAAAAGATGGTCAAGCACTGTTTTAGAACGGTACCAAGCTAGGATTCGAACCTGAACCTCTCAATTTAAAAGAAGTATTTAATTTTGACATTATTTACTACTTTAATATTATTAATAATTATCAATTATTAACGACTAATTAACAGTACTCAAATAAATTATCTCTAAGAACCTGCTCTGGTTTTTTTTATCTTTACATCTACTACTCAGGTATTTTGTCGTGATCTAACCAAAAAAAATCTTCTTAAATTGGCGACTAAATAATTAAAAATCGACCCAATTTTACGTAATCACGAAACCCTGGTCAGGAGCGATTTTGATCAGGGTTAGGAATTAATTAAGCGGCGCTCTTAAAGGACACTGGTGTGTGGATTCAGCTGACCGATATATCCAGATTAAAACTTCCAACTTATCCTGAAAATAAAACCTCTTCGCTCCTAGACTAAAGACTAAAGACTAAAGACTAAAGACCAAAGACTACACAGACAAGTAGACGACTTACGGATCGGTCTTTTGAGATCGGATCTTTTTCGCGGTATCCAAATAAAATGGAGGTTGAGAAAGGCCGCTCACTACGAATTAGCATGCCCGGACTATTATTTTACTTTTCATATCCACTGTCTTGTTATTTATTTTGGCTGGTGTCGCTTTGGTTCTCGCTATTCAGCGAATCCTTTATTCAATCCTTTATCCCTTTGGTTTGAGCTGCTGCCGCCGGGTCACCTCCGTTTTAGCTTTAGTTTTAGGTGACGGCCGCAATTCTAACTCTTCTTTTAAAAAAAAATAAAAAAAAAAAATAAAGGACATGATGAGAAGTTGTTGGGCCATATGTTGCCCAATTCTCTTCCCCGCGCTATTAATTACATCGATCTCTTATATTCTTTATTTTATTATATTCTATGATGATATATTATATCACAGGAGAAATAGATCCGAGTTGTTGTTATTATTACATTAGTTTGCTACTCATGATCGTTAATAACTCCCCTAGTTTTTTAACGCTACTGTTTTTTATGTTTTCTGTAAATCGTCCACGCCGGCTTGGCCTATTACTATTATTATCACTATAGATCCGAGATATTTGGGGATACTACTATATACTAGTATGTGTACACTCGCTTAATATCATCAAGGGTGAGAACTAAACCTAAAAAATAAAAAAGGCCACGCGTCAATATGTGTAACGACCTTCTGTATATGTACTGAAAAATTTATTTTTTATTTATATATTGTATATTATATATTATATAAAAGCCGAAACATTATAAATCATTAGTGTCGCGAAGAAGCCATTATGACTCACAACCGCTGGGGGATTTACTAAATGGATAAAAAAATAATGCTCAAGGGTTCACGTGTGAGTGAGAGTGAGAGTAGTAGCACATGTGTGAGTTGCATTATGTTGGGAAATATTTATCGAGACAGAATGTGTTTTTTGGTAATAATGTTTAATGCTTAATGTGCTTAATGGTTAATACTTCTCGGGACTTGGGATGAAATCTCAAATATATTGAATGAAAGTTTTTTATAGGGTTCTTTTGTTCGTACGATGACCTTATGCTCTTTTTTTATCAATTGTTTGGCGATCTTCGGTTTATAGAATTTGAAATATTTTTATCATTAATTATTTTTATTATTAATATTTTTATTTTTAATGAAAAAAAAAACAAATTTTTTCAATTTTCATTATTATAACAGCACTATGTGACTGCCGTGACTTGTGAAGTATAAATAAATAAAATTTTGATTTATTAAATAATGACTTTTGTTAAATTGCACTGTACTTTTTTAACTATTGACGTTTTTAAAGATATAAGCTCATCCCGATGTTACACTCATCAAGAGCTTTTATTTGAGTACCCACATGCATTTTTGATATATTTTATATATTTATGTATTTCACAAATAACATATATATAAAATATATAAAAAA
>CAJNRD030001120.1:16865810-16879770 GCA_905319865.3 Cotesia congregata
GATGAGTGTAATGTCGGGATGAGCTTATATCTTTAAAAATCTCAATAGTTAACAATATACAAGGTCATTTTTTAATCATTGATATTTTTAAAGATGTAAGCTCATCCCGGTGTAGCACTCATCAAGAGCTTTCATTTGGGTACCCACATGCATTTTTGATATATTTTTCATATATACATATACATAATATATATAAATATATGAAAAATTGATGTGGGTACTTAAATGAAAGGTCTTGATGAGTATAACATCGGGATGAGCTTATATCTTTAAAAATCTCAATAGTTGACAATATACAAGGTCATTTTTTAATCATTGATATTTTTAAAATTTTGCTTTTTTTCTTAATAATATAGATTCAATAACAATAATTTTTTTTTATTTGAAATTTTTTTACAAAAACGAAAAGTATTTAAGTGATAAAAAATTGAATTGACTAATAATGAGAAACTTATTAAGTCTTTAAAATATCGTGGTATTTATATTATGCCGAGGAATTTATTGTGCTATTTAGTATTAAGTAAATTTTATTGTATAGTACAAGCATTAAAATATCAATGGAAGCCCATTAAATTAACGTGAAAATATTTATTCCGGTGATAAAGATTTTTAAAATTGTAATTTATGAATAATTTGTATGTAAATAAAAGTATTTTAGTTTATCTAGTTATAATCTTGTAGATCGATCGATAATTTCTATCGCCTATTAAATGATAATATAAAGATACTATTTTACTTTTCCGAATAGTACATGAATCGCTTAAAATTATTGAATAAAAAAGTTAATAAAATGGATAAATATTTAAGATTGCACTAAAGATTGGAATGTGTTAAGAGTCGGCACGCGACGATGGAGAAAGGAATCGAACGAGTTTTCAACCGATCAACATCGACGCCTTTAAATTATCCAGAAAAAAACATTCCGTATTCACACAGAAAAATATTTTTTTTATTCTATGCTACTTCAAGTTTTTTTTTTCCTTATAAAAATAACAATAATTATAATTACAAGTGAGTTTAAAATTTAGTTGGACAGTAAAGTTGGATATTACCGGAAAAAATGAGAACAGATAACAATAAAAATAAAATAATGCTCGAACTCCCACAGTGCTCTTCACTTATTTCCAAGACATTTTCTTTTACACTCTAACAACAACTCGGTGTCGTAAAATATCGATTTAATATCACCCGGACTCGTATACCGGATGTACCAGTAGATGCTTTTTACCTTTATTTTTAAAACTAATTCTTTAACTTCTCATTCAAAGTCCAAACTTGTTATACATTCATAAGTATTTAAAAGTCGCGATTATTTAAATCATCTATTTTTTTTTTAAGATACTTGTAAATTAAAAATAAATAAAATTTTGCTCTTTAAATAATAACTTTTGTTAAATTGCACTGTACTTTCTTAAATATTAACATTTTTAAAGATATAAGCTCATCCCGATGTTACACTCATCAAGACCTTTCATTTGAGTAGCCACATCAATTTTTCATATATTTATATATATTATATATATATATGAAAAATTGATGTGGCTACTCAAATGAAAGGTCTCGATCAGTGTAATGTCGGGGTGAGCTTATATCTTTAAAAATCTCAATGTTTCAGAAGATAATTGTTAAATTGCACTGTACTTTCTTAAATATTGACATTTTTAAAGATATAAGCTCATCCCGATGTTACTCTCATCAATAGCTTTCATCTGAGTACCCACATGCATTTTCATATATTTTTCATATATTAACATTTTTAAAGATATAAGCTCATCCCGATGTTACTCTCATCAATAGCTTTCATCTGAGTACCCACATGCATTTTGATATATTTTTCATATATACATATATATAATATATATAAATATATGAAAAATTGATGTGGCTACTCAAATGAAAGGTCTTGATGAGTGTAACATCGGGATGAGCTTATATCTTTAAAAATGTCAATATTTCACAAGATACAAGGTCATTTCTTAATTATGTATTTAGAGATAGAGAATTTTTAAATGTAGCCTAAATGCTTGTCATCATAAATTAACTATCGGTAAGAACGATATGAAACCTTGAAAAGCCACAAATTCATGTCAAGACCTTTGAAATGACACTAAATTTCACTAAAAAAACCGATTTTATCATATGATTATCTTGGAGACAAAATTTTTCTTATTCTGTTAATAATATAGATTATTATTATTATTATTATTTTAACAATAAAGTCAAATTTTAGCTAAGTGCTAAGCTTTAACTAGTTAAAAAAAAAATAATAATTTGAATGAATCTGAAGAACAAAATAAGATGATTTAAATTAATTTTATTATTATTTTTTATTTTTATTATTATTATTATTATTATATAAAATAATAATACAACTATAATACATAATAATAATAATTCAGTACATAAACAATAATAATAATAATAAAAAAATATTAAAAAGAAAAAAAAATGAGTAAGAGCAAGGTAAAGAGGTACACGTACACCTCACGGCGCGTCTCGCGTCTCGGGGGCTTGAACCCGCGACCGCAGATCGGGGAGCGCGTCGGCGGCCGGTGGTTCAAGTTGTTGTCTGAATTATACTCTGATTATACTCCGGGTATGATTAAACATTAAACAACGCCATTACAGACAGAGAGAATATAAGAAAAGTACGTGGCTGGAATCGCGGAGAAACGAGCAGTGCAGAATTGAGACTTGGACCTCAACCAGAGATAGAGACCAGAGACCAGAGACCAGAGGAGCAATATAAAGACCAACCTGCAAAATAAGCCTCCTTTTTTATCCTCCAAGGGTGTTTAGTATTATCTTGGTGGTGCACGGCCTGTACGGGGAGCTCGGTTCTCAATAGTAGGGATTATTTGATGTTGAGATTTTATATTGAGGGGAAAAGGTGACCGCGAACTGAAACGCGAATCCCGTGTCCTCCTACAAACTCAACTTGTTCTTTCTATTAGAGTGTTTCCATCCTATTTGTCTTCCGTCTCTCTTCCTATTACGTCGTCAGGAGCCGAGCATAAAGATAAAGAGGCTTCTTCAGACTCTGGATTAGTTTGTAATCCCACTACCGAGCAAAGCAGTTACCAGAAACAAGAATCCGGCGTAATTAGTTATTCGCGAGTAGTATAGAGCTGAACCTGAGGCAGAACCCTATTTGCTTTACTGCATTCCAAGCGCCATTAAACATTTACATTGCTCATTTATTTTACTCGGCATTATATTACAAGGGATTTATTTTTTATTATAATCTCCGTTGATAATTCAAAATTTTCTAGTTTTTATTTTATAATTTTATACTTTTATTGCTTGTAATTGTGATTGCAATTATAATTATAATTACAGAGATGACTAATTTATAATGACGACAAGGAGTAGAGTAATATAAAGCAAATAACTTGTATTTAGTATATACCTTATTCTGATGGGGCTGGTCTTAACTCTGGTGTAATCATCATCTCGAGTATAATTGTCTCCGTGGTTCAGAACAAATTTTTTCCTTTAGTTATTATTTTTTTTTTCGCTTATAGCTGTTTTTTTATCTCTCGTGCTTTACACTGTAATTATTTACGTATAATTTAGGTTGAGAAAAAATATCTGGATACAAGGACGCGGAGATTGCATTCGTGAGAAATGAAATAACGAGTTAAATGTATTTATAAATAATTAAAGTTCATTATAAAACTCTCTTTTATTTTTTCACTTTGTTTAATTATTTTTTTATCAATTTTATGGTTTATACAAAATTATACTAATTGAAAAATTTAATTTATTATTTTTTTAGTAATTAAAATTTTAAGTCCCTATAATTTTTATTGTTAAACAAAAATTATACTTTAATTTTTTTATCAAAATTTTGCACTGTAAAAAATTTTAATTTAAAACTATTTTTAAAAATTTTTTATTAAAGTTTATTTGTAAAATTTTTAATATTAAATTCATTTAAATAATTTTATTAATAAACAAAATTTTTTTATAAAATATTTTTGAATTAATTATTTTAATAAAATTAAAATTTGAATTCAAAATTAAAAAATTGAAAATTGTATTTAAAAATTAAAACAATAAAATTCTATTCCCAAAAAAGAAAAAAATAAAATTGGTTGCGTGCGAATGATACCTTCTATTTGGATTAGATATTTGATGTCTGCAAGCCATAAAGCATATCGGCCCTTGGCACTGCATGCTACACTATATACTACTCTAGAATGCAAACTTCCTATCCCGTGTCTCTTCCTATGTATATAATACGACTGGGCATTACTAAGATTACAGACGAGAGCCGTACATAGTAGGCGTAAGACGTAATAACCCTTGTTCTATTCTGCCCTCGACGATTCGCGGATATGGGGTTCTAGCCGTTGGCCGTGTCTCTTGGCTCTCAGCTCTTGTCTCAACTCCACTCGTACTCACAATAAGTCTACGGTCTAGCTCTATTAAAACCGTAGGAGATAATCGAGACAATAATACGCCGCAAACCCGCGAACCTGGCAAACCACCGCAATTTTCTTCTTATGCACTCCTTTTATTTTATTTCCACACTTCAATTCTCATATTTGCCTTCAATTATTTACTTATTTAGTTAAAGCTCAAGGTTTAAATTTTTTGTTTTAATAATGATTAATTAATAATAATTTTATGAATAATTTAAAAATAATAAAATATTTTAGCTAAGAAAATTATGAAGCCATCTTTTTCATTATAAATTAAAAAAAAGAATTTTTTTATCAATTTGATAATCATAAACTAGCAACCTTGAAGTCACTATGTGACTACCGTGGCTTGTAAACTATAAATAAATGACATTTTGCTTTATTAAATAATGACTTTTGTTAAATTGCACAGTACTTTCTTAGCTATTGACGTTTTTGAAGATATAAGCTCATCTTGATGTTACACTCATCAAGAGCTTTTATTTGAGTACCCACATGCATTTTCATATATTTTTCATATATATACATATATATAATATATGTAATATATATATATAAATATATGAAATATTGATGTGGGTACTCAAATGAAAGGTCTCGATGAGTGTAATGTCAGGGTGAGCTTATATCTTCATAAATGTCTATATTTCACAAAATATACACTCATAAAAAAATTAACTTGACTCAAGACTACTAAATTTGACTAAAAAAACTGATTTTATCATATGACTATCCTGGAGACAAAATTTTTCTTACTCTTTATAATGTAGATCATTAAGAAAAAAGTTTTTACTTTTAATTAATATAATTTAAAAGTTGAAAAATGTTTTTTTAATTATAAAAACATTTTTTTTACTTGTATGATAATTTATAATTAAAATAATAAAAAAAAAAAAAGTTGGATATGTAGACTTTGACAACATTGCGGGGGTTGATATAAAGACGCTCAAGTGGCCAAATAAAAGTATGAGTACAAAAAGTATAAAGCAAAAATTGAAGATTGGGAACAAGATGTTGGAACGGAGGAAAATATAAATATACTTATATATTTATATTTAATGTACATACACTTATTATCAAGAAAATGTACAGAAGGAGTAGTAGGTGAAGGGGAGGAGGATATAACTCCTGGTTTCTCCCTAATAAGCTCACTGCAAGCTCCTACCCGTTAGTCATACATTTATACGGGGATGTATCTATCGTCTTGCTCCAGTATAGTACTCGGTTACTTTCTTACTCCGCCTCAAGGGAGAATTCTCTGAGATACGTATCCTTGGTTATTAATGTACGTCTGCTACCACCCCCGGCAACTCACCCTTTTACCTCATATAAGTATATAAATATACATAGACATAGATGAAGATGTACAAGTATGTGGAGGGGAATAAAAGATAACGCGGGTAGATGGACTGCCAAACTGTGAAAGATGGAAAGTACGTGAAAAATATGTCTGGAGAGGTTTAAACTTTTTTTTTGATTGAAGAATTATTATTTTCTGACTTAAATTTAAAATTAGATTTAGAATTATTGATCTGGCTGGAGGTAGAGAGACATTCTTGAGATTTGAATTTTTTATATTGTGCATCGCAATAACAACCCTTGTAGTCAAGAGTCCGATACTTTATGTACATTATAATATTGTACGGAGTAATTTTGTCTGGCGAACATCCAGTGATTCTACATACGAGAGATAACAAGATTCTTGAGATTTTTTCGAGTGAAATTCAATTATGCAAAAATTATTCAATTTAAAAAAAAATTGTAAGACTTTTATGAATAAACAAGGAATTTTATTAAAATAGATGATATTAAAAATTTTAGGCTTGAATTACTGAATTAAAAATTTTTATTAAAATATGATGATTAATTTTTTATTAAAGAAGTTAGGAGAGAAGAATAATAAAAATTCAGGGTTGAAAAAAATTTATGGAAATAATTTAAAAAAAAAAAAAAAGACCAGAAGTAAAATTTTGTTTGTAGTAATTAAAATATCTCAGAGCAAAAAACTAGAAAATAAAATCTTTTTTATAAGAAATTTAATGAAAAAATCCAATTAAAATATAGTTTTAAAAATTGTACTTAAAACTGTAATTTTTTTTATATACAACATTAATTGATTTAAATAACTAGTCAGCTAATTATTGAATTAATGACTTTTTAAAATTATTTTACATTTTTATAAATTAAATATTTATTTATAAAAAATTTAAGAACATTCTAAAGAAATGATAAATTTTTTTTTAACTTCTTTATTAATATAGAATTTTTATAAATAATCTAAAATCATTAATTTAAAATAAACTTGTTTAAAATTATAAAATTCCTTGAATAAATTAACTATAAATTTTTTTGACTTGCCAAAAAGTCGAAAGAAGACAAAAAAAAATATTTTTGTTTATGAATAAAAAATGTTGAATAAAATAAAGTGCATAATGAATACAAAAATGGAATATGTAACGATGCCAGGGAGCTAAAAAATGTTTTATATATATAAATAAAAAATAAAAATAAAATAATGAAGAATGAGAGTTAAATCAATGAATTCTCGTCCGCCGCCTCTCCAACATTATGCGCATTCCGTAAAAAAGGGCGCCGTCATGATGCGACGGTTTGAGGTACGGTTGTATCTCTTCTACACATAACAACAAATACACCATATATACATATACAATCGACAATCGAGAGGACGCCCGCGCGGATCAAAAAGACGACGCGATCGCTAATAATATCGGCGGATGCCAGGGAATCCGCGAAGGGACGCTCGTCTGCGTGGCGAGTCGACCGTAAATCTGCCACCGTCACCCTGCTGTCCGGAATACTAGCGCGTCTTTCTCTCTTTTTATCGCTCTCTCGCTCCGATCCCTCTGTCCGCTGGTTGCTGTACTGGCTGATGACGGGCTGCCTTTACCTTGTCTCCCTCGCGGACCGATACTATAAGCTACAAGTATAAGTATATACATATATTATACGCTCTCTTTCTTATATTATATTCTTACATCTCTTTCTTTTGTTCAATCTTCTCTTACTGATGTTTCCTCCGTTAAACTTTACAGCCCCCATTATTACACGTCAAGTTGTTGCTATTATTCCACAACGAGAGCGCGAAATCCCCGGATTTTACTTTTGTCCGGAACTTTTCACTTTTACTAGATTTACATTTATTTATTTTATCAATTTTATTTTAAAGGAGATCCCAGTGAATTTGTGATTGACGTAATAATTAAAAAAATTGCCAAAATATGAAAATTTGAAGAATTATTAATTTATATTGTTCATTTAGTCCCACATTCATCTTTCTTAGATTAAAATTGAGATGAAATATATGTCAAGCCAATTTATTCGTAATGTGATTGGTCAAATATATCATAAGCATGATAATATATGTAATTCCATACTAACATTCAGACGCACTGTTAATTAAAAATTTTTTTTAATTATAATCCTTTTACTGATGAGAACGTATGAGTAAAATTACGAAAAAATATATGCCAATCCAAAATTATGATACTATATAGAAATAATTTTTCTCGACATGTAAAGAAATCTATAAAAAAAAACTTGTGACTCTACAATACATATAACACCCAAAGTTTTGCATTATTATAATATCTATTTTAAATTTTGTCAAAATTAGTTTTCAAAACATTTTTCGTAAAATTACTACACAAAAAAAAAATTAAGTTGAATCAAGTAAATAGTTTTGAAGAATTTCATCTTGATTTGAGCAAAAAAATTCTTAAATTAATAAATTTTTCTTGGTTTAAGTAAATTTAATTTGATTCAAGAATTTTTCTCTTGATTCAAATCAAGAAAAATCGAAAAAAATTAAAATATATTTTCTAAAATTAAAATTAATGAAAATTATTGGAAAACAGTAAACAGTTTAGTATTTTTTTTTTTTAACTATCCGACATTGTTCAAATTTTCATATTTTGGTAGATTTTTTAATTGTTACAATAGTTTAAGCTAAAAAAATTAAATTGTTTAATGTTTTCCAACCATTATCATTTCATTTTAAATTTAAAAAGTTAGGTTATACTTATGGGACTAGATGAACAATATAAATTGATATTTTCTAAAAATAAAACTGAAAACCGAATCGAAAACTTTTTTAGAACAATCCATACACATAAAAAAAGTTAACTTGATTATTGAAGAAAAAAACTGCTAGAAATTGTTATTGAAAGTTTTATTTTCTCAAAAAAATTTTAAATAATTTAATTTTGAATATAATTTTAATTTCATGCTATTTTGATATATTATTGTTGCCTCTAGACTCTTCTTATAAGTATTAATATTTTATTAGTGTATTAATTTTAATGATATTAGGTATTAGGCGATAAAAGATGATTTAGCGCGAAAAAAACACATTGTCTCTGCAAAAGCCAGAGAAGAAAAGAAAAAATAAAATAATGGTTCTTAGAGTGTTTCATACATGTATAGAGAGGAACCAAAACGTCTAGAGGGTCTAGAGTCAGATAGAGTTCAAAAGAGGGTTTGGAGCATAAATACAATCCTGATTTATGGTCTGTCTGAAATATACTTATATACGAGCTGAATATTAGCTCCGCGAATAGTAGAAATATATACTCTAGTCTGCATATAATATTATGAAAGGCACGATTATGATAAAACCACTTAACTGCGCCGCGTAATGTAGAATTATATATGTTATAATAGGAAAAAGTGCATGGAATTTTCAAGATATGATTGTCAAAAATTGTGTACACTGATAAAAAAATGTTAAACCAAAAGTTTGGAGTAGAAAATTTCTTGAACTAAGAAGTTTTTTTAATTTAAATTAATTTTGTTTGATTTAATTGTAACTAAATTTATTCTATTCGATTGTTATTTGTTTAAAATAAAATTTTTAATTATATTGGTTATATTTATATACTAGGCAGATCGGCTGCCCAATTTCAAAATACAGTAACTAACATTTAAAAATTTTTTTCAACTTTTCTTATTAAAAAAAAGTTAGCCCGCCAAATTAATGACAAATTTGATTTATGAATAGAAAATACTTAAATATAAATATTTTTAAGAAAAAATACTTGAAATTAAGATTTAAAAGTTATAAAAAATACAGCAATATTAAAAAAAAGTTAGGTATAAAAATTTTGCAGTTACTGTGTATTAAAATTGGGCAGCCAAGATTTCTTCACTTATGAGACCTGCAATTTCTTTAACTGAAACTTTCAATGCTCATTACAAAATTTTTTTTTCATATCAATTATTATTCATTTTTGTAAGAAAGACACGGAATGTTATAATGATTGCACATTGAAAGTTACAATGAATATTAGCCAGAATAATTACATGGATAAAAAGTGCATGCCAATTCGACAGAATTTGGAATCTGTGCAAGTCAAAACAATACTCTAATTAATTAAATTTCAAGTCTAGCTCTAAAAATGCAATTCTATAATGCGCCCAGCGGAGCGGGCGAGTAACAGCTAGTTTGTTATAAAAACAAGCTTTTAAATAAAAATTATAATGTCAATAAAATAAAAACTTCAAACAATTTAAACAAATAACAAAATTACAATATTTTATTGACCTAACTGATCCTTAAGGGTGTAAAATAGCGAGAGTTACTTCAATAAAGACGATTAATAAAATAAAAACAATAAAAGAGTTTCTTACAAAGCTGGATAGCGTTCGAGGAGTTAATATATATGAGGATAAATAATATAAAGAGGAAAGAGGAATGGTAGGCGAGACAACGACGGTTACGCCCCTGCAAAAGAGGTGGTCGCGATCCGCGGTAGGAAGGAAGCGCAAATACCCGGGATTGGTTCTCTCGCTCTCGAGTAAAGACAACTGAGATCTGAGACTGTCTTTGAGCATACTCTGCTCATTGCTGTCCATTTCAGTCTAAGGAGCACGTGTGTGAATATGTGTAGGTGTGTGGGTGCGAGCATATATGTGGATGTGTGTCCCGCTTGCACCCACAGCCGGCAGCATCCGAGCAAGAAGATGCAGCCTCATTTTAATCTCGACTTGGAACTACCCATTACCATTACCCAGCTGCGCGTATGTAGACTGTAACATTCTGGAAGTGGGGGTGGACTCTCTCCCCTCACCCTCCTCTGTTATTTCATCTGAGGATGAGTAAGAGTTATAAGTGTGAGTGTAAGGAACTGGACCAGATATAAGATATAAGGCCGCGTTGATGAGTCTGCATTCTGTTTTATGCTCTCTGCTCGCATCTGCATCTATATAAATACACATAACTGAGTAGACGGATGAGACATTAACCTCCGTGACCTTATGTCAACCCCTATCAAAGTTGTTCCCGATCTAGATACTCAAGAGTTGATTTATAAATATTTCTTCTGACCTCTCTTATAATCGATCACTTTGCTTGCTCATTTTTATTGTAATTATTTATTCGCTACTTTTGATTTATTGTTTGTTAGGATAGAATTGAATTTTATGAAATTTTGAAAATTTTCATCTATTTTTAAGATGGGTCAAAAGAAAATTTAGACTTTTTTTTGGAATTTAAATTGTGCCTGGTGTGAGAAATAAAAAAATTGATAAAGGCCTTTTTTGTAGAAAATTAAATTTCCTATAAAAAAAGGTCACTTATTACCTACACTGAAAATATATATATGCTGGCATAAATACATATACGTCACACATACAAAATACATACGCCACATACTTTTTTTTGCCCCCTTGATTTTGATTTCAAACTTTAAATTCATTAAAATTTATATTTTAATTTCTTTAAAATATTTTATAACTTTAGAATTCAAATTCTTACTAAATGATGGGAGATTTGGAAAACTTGATAAGGAATTTTTATAGAGAATATTTATATTTCCAACAAAAAAGATCTCTTACAATTTTTTTGTATATATCTTCGATATTTTGCTCAGAATTTTGATTTTAAACTTTGAATTGATAATAATTAATAATTTTGATTTCTTTAAAATTCAAATTTTGACTAAATGATAAAAGATATCGGAAAATTAACAGAGATTTTTGTTTTTTGTAAAAAATTGAATTTCCGACGAGAAAGTCCTTAGTAATATTTCAATATTTAACCCAGAATTTTAATTTTTCAACTTTACCAAAGAATTTTTCCAAAAAAAATTCGAAATTAACCACACAGAACCATACACAGAAAAAAAAATTTTCTTGAATCAAGTATATAATTTTGAAGAACTTAATCTTCTTGATTTGAGTAAAAAAATTCTTGAACTAAATAAATTTTTCTTATTTAAGGAAATTTTACTTATAATATAAGAATTTTTCGTCTTGATTCAAGACAATTTCCTTGTTCAAAATTATTTTCTTGGGTCAAGAATTTTTCTCTCGAATCAAGTTAATTTTTTTTTCAGTGTAGTAATTTTACTTTTATTTAAAAATTTTACTATAAATATTCGAATGTTTAATTCAAGGAATTAAAAGAATAGAAAAATGAAAATGATAATATCTGGGATTATTGTGGCGAAGTAAAGATAAAATTCCAGAGATCCGGGGACTTAGAGGGTCCAGGGAAGGGAGAAGGTTACACCTTTGGGGCATTGTTCGGCACGGGGTTACAATGAGGAAACGAAAGATTCCTGGATGCTGTAACGTCTGTAAATCCATGCAGCGACACACCTGGCTGGGTGGCAAAGCATACTTTTATTCTTGTTTTCGTCTTTGGGTCTATTCTCTTTTCTCTGGTACATTTTAGATTTTAAATTTAACATTTAACAATCCTCATTTTGGAGTTTCATTATCTATGGGCTCTATTCTTCGTAAGTAGTGTGTGAGTTGTGAGCAAAGACACCCCCGAAAGGAAACATAAATGACAAAGACTATTCTCTTTTGCGACAAAAAGATCCTGGATCTGCTCTGTATAGTTTTCAGCTGATAAAAAATAAACTAAAGCAAAAGCAACCAAACTAATAATAATAATGAAAAGATGACGGAGGATTTAGAATCGGGGGTGTCGAGTTTATAACCTTACATTCGGCTGATTATGCGCATTGATTAAGGGCTGGGAACAGAGGCTTGAAATATTAGACCCTGAGAATTTTAAATTCCACTGGAGATTGCACGCCCACTTGTTTCTTTGATTAAAAAAAAATAGAATTAATTTTTTTTTTTTATTAAAAATTTACTAAAAATTTTTCAACTGTGTAAAATTGAAAAAAACTCGAGTTTCATATCCAGTTTGTATTTCGCGGACTACCGATGGCCTTCGATCCTGATACAGATGATCCGGCGAGTTGCTTTTCACCGGTGTCCATTTACCGGGACAACAAGGGGCTAAAATTTTAAATCCCGTTCTTAGAACCACGGAATCTGAGTAGAGTAGACTATAAAATAATAAAACAGTAGATCCTTAATACATACACATATTATATACTTTTTTCGCGTCGGTTGGTAAGGATCCTGAGATCAGGAGTAAAAATTTAAATTTAAATTATACTAAACTATAATTTAAAAGTGTTAATATTTTATTAAGTGTAATCACTTAAATTTATCACTGAACAGTAATTTAGGAACTAAAACCGGTTTTTAATTTAAACGTCTACGTAATCATACGTGAGTATTTATAAATAT
This sequence comes from Cotesia congregata, assembly GCA_905319865.3. Lineage (NCBI taxonomy): Eukaryota > Metazoa > Arthropoda > Insecta > Hymenoptera > Braconidae > Cotesia > Cotesia congregata. Next base: position 16,878,806 of record CAJNRD030001120.1, read on the forward strand.
CTGGATATATTTTTATTTTGTCAATTCTTAATAACTTCCTAAGGCAAAGGAGGGTGACGTCACTCTAAATACCAATAACACGGTATGCTGGATTTATTTTCATTTATTTTAATAAAAATTCTTTAAGAGAAAAAACTTGTCTGGTATTATCATTTTTTATTTTTAATGAATCATTAATTTTAATGGATTAATAAAGAAAATATTTAATTGATACAATCGATCATTTTAATTTTTTAAATGATCCATTTTTCAAATATAATATTAGTTATTTACTTTTTAGAAATCTCTTATTTTTTAGTCAGAATTTTAATTTTAAAGTTATAAAATATTTTAAAGAAATTTAAAATCTCCATTTTTATCAATTAAAAGTTTGAAATCAAAATTCTGAGTAAAATTTAAAAAATTATAAGAGACCTTTTTTATAAAAAATTAAATTTTCTTCAAAAAAGGTCTTATAAAATTTTTCCATCTCTTATTATTTCCTCAGAATTTTAAATTTAAGATAAAGTGTATTCTATAAACTAAAATTCAGTTTTTTTCATTGAAAAAATTAAAAAAATTAGAAAAACGGTTCACCTTAAAGGCCATCCCTGCAACTTCCCGTTCATTTTGTACTTGAACGCTTCAAACTACACATTACGTTTTTGAGCTCTTCGAGCTCAAAAATATTATTTTTGTGTCAATTTGAGCTCTTCGAGCTCAAAACTCTAATAGCAGTTTAAAGACACAATTTTTTGAATTTTCAAACGGCAATAACTTTTGAATGAATGAACCGATTTTCACGCGGTTGGCGGCAATCGACGCAGTTTTTGAAGCTCCATGAAAAATTTCCAAGTTTAAATCGATCGAGCCATGAACTTCGAAGTTATTGCAAAAAAACACTTTTTTTGATTTTTTTCGACAACGATATCTCACGAAAGCATCAACCGATTCTAACGTTTTTGGTGGCGATCGATGGGAGTTTT
>CAJNRD030001120.1:16880048-16890094 GCA_905319865.3 Cotesia congregata
ACATACACACACACACATACATACAGACGTACGGACATCATCGTAAAAATAGTCAGGGAAGCTTTCTATGACGTTCAAACGTCGAGATTTGATGAAAACTCGATTTTTGTAAAACGGGGTGAAAACAATAACTTCCCGATTTTTGAAAATCTGAGATTTTTAGCGGGAAGTTAAAAATAAACTCTAAGGCTTCGAACAATTGAAGTACCTGGCATAAGTACAAACACACTCAAATAAAAAACAATCGGTTTCATTGAAAAAAAAAAAAAAAAAAAAAAAAAAAAAAAAAAAACAGCGACGATCCCCTGGCTAATCACGTTGATTTACGTGGTGTTTATACTTATTTATATTTCGAACGTTTAGTGCAGCGGTCGAGTGATCTATGACTCTTATTAACTGGTCTTGTTAAATGCAGCCTGGGGCCGTGAGAGTAAGAAGGTCCTTAAACAAATCCGCGAGCGAGTATTGAGCGTAGTAGTCTGCTCTTGTTATTCTGTCCTCTTGCTCCGCGGGTTCATAGTTGTCATCTTTTTACTTTGGCAAACTAAATAGTTGTTGTTATACTATTACATTATGCTTGCCGGTGCACCAGCACTTAAAACTTTTCTCGTCCAATCTACTCCCCGTGCTTCTATTCTAATCCTGAGATAGCTGAGCTTGAGGCGAGCCCGTGCCGTGTCCGTGCCCGTGACCCGAGCCTTCATAAACTAGGACCCCACTGCCATATTTTAAATCCACATAACCCAGTACAACCAAGGAGGCGTGCATGTGCTCCAATACGATGTAGTCATGACGAGAAATAACTGCGACATACTTTTTTATCTATACTAACAAGTTACTTGTTAAAAATCCTCGTTACTCTGCTTAAAATGGGAAAAATTTGAGGTGGGAATGATTTTTAATTAATTTAATTCCTCCGTAATTAATTTTTTTATTTTTTTAAATGAAAATAAAAAAAAAAAATTGTTCAAAAATTATAAAATTAATATTTTAAAAAATTTTTAGTTTGATAAAAAAAAATAAATTTTAATATTTAAAAAAAATTGTATCAATATTTTTTAAAAAATTTTTACAAGTTGCATTTTTTGATAAATTTTCTCTAAAATAATTTTTTCTAAAATAAATAAAATAAAGTAATTTATTTTATTTAATTAATATTAATAATTAATGATTTTTTATTTTTTACTTTAAGATTATTATAAAATAAATAAAATAATCTTTATTAAAATTTTTTTCAATGTTCCAAAGTCAAATTAAAAAAAAAATATAATTAATATCTACAAAATTAAACTTGAAATAAATTTTTTGAAATTTTTTTCAGCTAATTAAAATTTATTTTACTCTAAAAGCCTCCATATTCACTCTTGATTTTTTACAGTGTCTTATTATTATTCCAATAACTAATTTTGTTTTTATTTGAGTGTAAATTGTAACGCGCCTATAGCTGATAGGGCCATAAAATATCCGATAAAAGTTAAAAGGGTCTTTAGCAGCAACGAGAATGAAAAATTTCTCAGTCGAGAAATAAGTGCGTGGTTTTAAATAAGATAAAGGCATTAGTTCCTAATACTGCTTATGTTACTTAGCTTGCGTCTGACTGGCAATAGGCAATGGTTAAGTACCGATCGCGGGTCGCGGAGAACAGTCGTCTTCTCCTGACACCTCATTCGGGATAATAAAAAGAGAGAATAAGTGCCAGGAGGAATAAGTGTGTTCGAAGCTCGTATAACGCCTCTTTCATTGCTCTTACGGGCCCGACATTGTTCATGTTTACGTATGTGGATATAAAGAGAAAAGTTACGGGCATTCCCGGACTGTAATCATCCTTTCAAAAATAAGGCCCGAGAGCTGGATTGAGAACGAAAGTAACGACGTAAAATTAAAAGTGTAGCAGTGATATTTTTTGATTTAAAAAAAATCAAAGAGACATTTTTTTAATTTTGACTTTAGTTAGAATTAATAGTTCAAATTTTCATCAGTTGATAATTAATTAATTTCAAGTAATAGAATTTTTTAACTGTATTATTAATGATCTGTTAGCGTAGGTAGTAGAGCATCTGACATGTAATCAGAAGATGTAGGTTCGATTCCTGGCTTAGTACTATTTTTTGAACCAATCTTTAAATTCAATTCAATAATAATTTAAATTATTCGATAAATAAAATAAAATAAAAATAAATTTGCAATTTATTTAATTCAACAGAAAAAAATATGAGTTTTGGTCAAATATTTAATTTATCAGCTTAATTATTTTTTTAATAAATATAAACATATATGTTGAATTCACTTTTAAATGTTTTTAAAATTTTTGAGGTATTAATTCTGTAAAATTTACTTCAGAAATTAAATTAAGAAAAAATTTTTCAAAAAGCAGAACTTTTAAACATAAAAAAAAAAAATTTTTTTTTAATAAATTTGTCCGAGTATTATCAAAAATAATTCAAAGGGCTACTTTCATAATATTTTCCTCACACAGATAGCTTTCAACACTGGACAGTCCGGACCCAACAAACAGAGATCGCGATACACAAAGCGAAAAATTACGGGCATTCCCGAAGGGAGTGTAATCATCCTTTCAGAAATAAGACCCACAAGTACAGAATAAAAGAGAATAATAATAATAATAAAAATAAAAATAATAAGTAGCAGTGGTGTTTAAAACCGGAGCTAAAGGTTTTTAGCTTAACAAAACTCACGAATTTAAGTATTTTTGTTTTATTTGTTGGTTTATTTCGAAAACAATTGTTTGCGGACTCTGGAGATTTGCAAGAGTCGCGAAGCCGAGGACGAGGAAGAAAAGAAGCTGGGAGGAGAGGGAGAGACCGAGTAGAGGCAGAAGGCTTTGAATCACTCGTGACTCCAAGCTGTCTGGGCTCAGCTCGGGCCTCTACTCGTTCGTGCAGAGTCTCTTCCTCTTTATTCTCCTTATTCCTTATTCCTTATGCCTTCTTAATCTTATTTTCCTCCTTACTCCTTTTCCTTTTTATTTATAACAGGCGAGCGGTCGCGGTCTTGGCCCGCTCTGCATCCTTGTCTTATTAACTGCTCCGGGTTATTGGATCCGAGGATCGCGGTGTTACTTTTATTTTATTGTTTTCTATTCGCCGAGCGGGCACGGATACCTAACCGGGGAGCAAAAACTCACAGCCGACCACCTAGTTCTCGCCGACCGAGTCCACTCTAGTTAAATAAAACCACTGCTGTTACTCCTCGGCCCAGAGAACTGCTGGATGCTGGACCCTACTATAGTACTTTGCTTCCACTCTACTGGGGACTTGCCATCGATTTTATTTCTTACCCGATCGCTCTCGCCGATTGCATCGACGCGCTATCGATCCTCCAAATTGAAAGCCACCGCTTGACAGTCCAATATTTACTATTATTATTCCTTTAGTAGCTAAAAAACATCTATACACATTTTTATTGCCCCTATTTTACAATTAAGTATGCCTTTTAATTTTTGAGGATTATTGGAAAATTAAATTATAAATATTCCTATTTTTATTTTATTTTAGACAGCTTTTAGAATTTTTTGAAAAAAAAAAATAACAATGGCTTATATTTCATTTTTTGATATTTAATTAAAAATTTTGCCAAAAAAAAGTATTATAGATTATAAAATAATAAATATAAATCCATGTTATGATGATGAGTATTTAGGCTGCATTCGAAAATGCTCTATATATTTAAATACATAATTAAGAAATTACCTTACATCTCGTGAACTAATGACATTATTAAAGATATAAGCTCATCCCGATGTTACACTCATTACGACCTTTCATTTAAGTACCCACATCAATTTTTCATATATTTATATATATTATGTATATGTATATATGAAAAATATATCAAAAATGCATGTGGGTACTCAAATGAAAGCTCTTGACGAGTGTAATATCGAGATGAGCTTATATCTTTAAAAACATCAATAGTTAAAAAAACACTCAATTTTTAGTCTTAAATTCAATTAAAATAAAACTAATCTTTCTTGAAGCTTCTGAATTAAAAATTATTTTTCATAAAAATATCGTTAAAGCATATTTATATTTTACAGTTTTCTAAAATCCCTTTTTAATTTATCTATTGATTAAAAACCATCCAAAAAATGTCCGAGAATTCTTAAATTTTCAGCCACTAAAATTTTCTCTCTCTAAAATCTTTTTCATTAAAAAAAATAAAAAAAATAAATAAAGAAAATCTCTCGATATGTTTGCATTAAAATAAAGTGACTTTTTTTCCTTTTAGGAACCTTCAGCCCTCCATAAATATAAAATACAAAGATATAAATAGAGTTAAGTTTTGTTTGAAAGCCCATAAAACAGTATGAGTAAATAATTTACCAAAGATCATGGCAGGGAGAGATTTGTGTTATCAAAAGCACAAGAAACATCGCAATGTATAAATGGATCGTAGGCAGCTCCTGCGCAGGAGGTAACTCGATTAAAGTCTCTGTTATTGTACACACACATACATACAAGCAAGTACAAATACACACATGAAGCTGATAGCAATAGCAAATGGTGAAGAGACACGAATATACGGTGGTTGTGCTCCTGCAAGCTGCATACGGCACTCAGGATTGAGGATCCAGCATCCAGCATAAGGCACCGAGGTAGAGCATACAACCAAGTAGAGAACAGACAACACATAGCTACACCGGAGTTATTTATTGTTATGACTGCGTCTCGTGCATTCCTCCACCTCCCCCCGCGTGGGTGTCTGGGAGCAAAAAGACCGCTCCGGTCTACGGTCTTCCTTGCTCGTATATATATCGTGTATCTCCAACATACGTGGATACAGATAGCGCTATAATACTCGGTATCCCGTCAAGGATTCGCGCCCTTCTTACTTACTTATTATTATTTTTAGCTTCACCAGCATACAGCATGTCCTCCTCCTCTACTATCACTCGCGAACAACACCGCCTACTCCCGCTGCACCCCGCTGGGCCTCGACACCTTTCAGCCCACGTATGAATTCGAGCTCAAAAAATACAACACTTTATAATTATCATTTATAATATAACGATTCAATAACTTTATTACCCAGGTGTTTTTTAATTTTTTTTTCTCGCCGCAAGAAGTCAGGAGTGGATTTTTAATTCCTCTGAGTTACGGAGTTATAATAAAAAAAAAATAAAGTTTGAATTGAAATATGAATTCTTAAAATTTTTAAATATTCTGACGAAATTTAATAAATTTTATTTGATAATCCATATTGTTCAGGATAGTCATATGATAAGATCGGTTTTTTTAGTGAAATTTATGTATCTGGTGAACTATTGACATTTTTAAAGATATGAACTCATCCCGATGTTATATTCATCGAGACCTTTCATTTGAGTACCTACATCAATTTTTCATATATTTTATATATTTATATATTTCACAAATACCTTATATATAAAATATATAAAAAATGTCATGTGGGTACTCAAATGAAAGGTCTCGATTAGGGTAACATCGGGATGAGCTTATATCTTTAAAAATGGCAATAATTAAGAACTGACATTACAATCTTGAGAACTATTGACATTCTAAAAGATATAAGCTCATCCCGGTGTTACATTCATCGAGACCTTTCATTTGAGTACCCACATCAATTTTTCATATATTCATATATATTAAAAATTCATATATATTTTAAAAATTATTTCCAAGGGTTGAGATTTGATACACCGTAAAATTAAACAATTACCAAATTTCTTGACCTGAAAAAAAAAAATCCTACAAATTGTCAAATCTCTGATTTTTATCATCACAAAAAATTAGAATTTTTTAACAAAAAAAAGTCATCAACTCTCCACTAAATCCTTGATTTTTTTCCATTGCTATATTTACGTACCTCAGTAACATAAATTACAATAATGATTAGTAGAATAATATAAAAATAAAAGGTAAAAAAATGAAAATCGCACGTATGACGGGACATAAATAGAATGTAGTGAGTAGAAAAAGTAAAAAAGATTGAAATGAAAAGAATAAATGCCACCGGATTGACGACGAGTCTCGACCGCAGACTAATATATTCGCACTCACAAACACTTAACTCAGTCTTCTGTCTTCTGTCTCATATTGCGTTCTCTTGGTCTTGCTAACCAAACGCATTTCCGTTAACATTTACAATATACATGCAGTAAGCAGTCATCCCTCTCGTAACTCGTCGGTTGCTCCAGACTCCTGGCAATCTGCATAAGCATTTAACCTCTCATGAATCTCTTTTCAACAGCAACAAAACATTCAATTTTAATACCTAAATCGCCAATAAAAATTTAACGGCTAATTTATAAACATTTTTTTCATCCTGTCCAGGCAAGAATAAATAAATAAAATAAAATAAAATAATTTAAATGAGGAATTGAGTATAAGTATCTATAGATACAGCATACAGTATTGAGAAGAAGGCGAAAGTTTACGACAATTCCAACGCTACCAGTAAGACTTTTATTTTTATTATTCTTGATCTCGTACTTCTGGTACAGCCCAAAGAATAAGTCGGAGAGACATCCCACACTTACTCGAATTCATGCGACACATATTTTTTGTAAATAAATTGTATATAAAGCATGTAGTCTGATTAATTCTCCATAGAGCGATTGCAACTTGTCTGGAATAGCGATACACCGGGAAATTAAACATCAATTGTGAACTACTGGTAGATAAATAACAAATAACCCAGACATTTTATTTAAGTTTTAACTCAACTAGAGTACTGAGAGAAGAGTAAGTGCCCGAGTAACTATAACAGCCCACGTTGCACTGCTGACCAGAGCCAAGAAATCGGTAAAGTCTGATACAAGAACGAGTAATGTGTTTATTGGACACTACTTGTATTCGTATGCTAGCTCGGTTGTATAGTACTTAGTATGTGTATTGTGTGTGGATGAATATGCTGGGAGGGCTGTAAATTATAAGACCGCGAGCAGTCGAACCTGGACCTCGAGAGTCGAGGACTTAACCTCAGACAGACTCGTAAAAATAGCGTTCTTGCTTGTATTCTTTTGAATATTTTATTTTGTTATTTTTGCTCGGTTGAGAATTCTTGCTTTGGTCCTTGGAAATTTTTAGAGCAATTAAAAAAATTTGTGGTTTACTGATGGAAGAATTTATTATTAACTGTTGATAAATTAATTTATTTATTAAAAACTAGAAACCATGCAGTCACTATGTGACTGCCGTGATTTGTGAACTATAAATAAATGAAATTTTTCTTAATTAAATGATGATTTTTGTTAAATTACACTGTACTTTCTTAAATATTGACTTTTTAAAGGTATAAGCTCATCCCGATGTTACACTCATTAAGAGCTTTCATTTGAGTACCCACATGCATTTTTGATATATTTTTCATATATACATATATGTAATATATATAAATATATGAAAAAATTTATGGGGGTACTCAAATGAAAGGTCTCGATGAGTGTAACATCAGGATGAGCTTATATCTTTAAAAATGTCAATAGTTCACATGATACAAGGTAATTTCTTAATTATTGACATTTTTAAAGATATAAGCTCATCTCGATGTTACACTCATTAAGAGCTTTTGTTTGAGTACCCACACGCATTTTGATATATTTTTCATATATACATATATATAATATATATAAATATATGAAAAAATTTGTGTGGGTACTCAAATGACAGGTCTCGATGAGTGTAACATCAGAATGAGCTTATATCTTTAAAAATATCAATAGTTCACAACATACAAGGTCATTTCTTAATTATGTATCTAGAGATAGAGTTCAAGACCTTTGCAATGACACTAAATTTCACTAAAAAACCGATTTTATCATATGACTATCCTGGAAACAAAATTTTTTAATTTTTTTATTAATATAGATAAATCATTTGTCATATTTTTTACCTATTGGAATTTTTTTAGCAAAGATAGTGTCAAAAATTTCCAACAGATGGCGCATGATCGCTAAATTATCTCCTTACAAGAGAGTTAATTCTGAGGCATAAAGATATTAAATGAAATTAATTTTTTTTAACTCTCCTAAAGAGCATACTTGTTATTCTTTTTATTTTAATCAACTATTAAACCAATTTTTGACTCATAAAACATGGCGATTGAATTACACGTTTCTAAAAAAAATTACAATAAAATATTTTATTATTTTTCTTTCAAAGTTTTATATAGCCAAATATAAAAATTTGTTCACAGTTATTATAAATTATTATCAAAAGATTTATTAATTATTAAAAAAAATTTGATTAGTTTAAAAATTAATGACGAAAATTTTCCATCAAATGATTATCATTATTTAGATTATTATTCATTATATATACATGCATACATTGTATCGAGTAACGTCAATCAGAATCATGGTATAAGGGATATAATTTATTCCGATGGACGATACGTTAAAGTGATCGATTGAGTTTACTTACAGGGTGATATGTTTTTTCAGTTCTCTTTATGCGAGCGTACTGGGTATTTGCTACGCAATGCCAACATAATACCGATCCTTTTTGTCTATTCCACACCCTCCTTGTGTATTTTATTTATCATCATTATAATGAAATAAAAATAATAATAAACACAATACCACCGAATCGCGGGAACGGGAATCCGGTGTCAGATCTCACAGATTTTGGTTTACAATAACTAAACGAATTTTTTTTTTTTATTTTATATAATATTTTCTATGAATAAGAAAGACAACTCACGTTAACACAACACAAGGAGAATAAATTAAGAGGGGGCCAGCTACCTCGCATCCATCATTTGATAAATTTACAAAGCCACGGGCTATGAATAATTAAAAAAGCGAAAATATTTATAAATCTATATATATGTGTATTTTTTTTCTGTTATATAACGAATAAAATTGTAAGAAATAACAAATAAAAAACTGGGCTTAATATTTGAATAAATAAAACAAGACGGACGATAATGAGCGGGAGTTAATTGAATAAGTAATGAGGACATAATAATTCAAAAGCATAACTAAAAAAATAAACTCGAGAAAACAACGTACAAATAAGTTGAAGTTGCGCTGAGAAAGAGGCTCTAATTGAGTCGCGCCCTCTACTCCGAGAAGACACTCATAATCGGTGGCTCGCTAACACCCCGTGTCAACAATCAGCGCCCGGTTTAATTATGCACGCCTCTAATTACCGAGCTGGGAGTTGTGGCTGTTGGCCCGGTGATATGCTAAATAAAGTAGTTGTAGTTGTCGTAATACACCAAGAGGGCTTGTTCCAACCAGGTGTACACACATTTTTTGCTCATTCCGAGCTCAACTCAACTCTTTTATTTATATATTAACTTCTGGCTCTTGACGTTGTCCGCCTACCGGTAGACACTTAACAATTTTCTCCGTCAACTTATTCATGCTTTTCTACGTTTAACAACGAGTAATATAATGCTTGATGTCTGTCGAGAGTAATGTGTAAGTTTAAGTGTGTAATTTGTTCTGCTAATTCAATCTGTGTTAACCGTTTAATTACACACCGGCGAGCACTAAAATTGTTAGTGATATTGATAAACTTATTATTATTTCGTTTGCGTTAAAAATACGACGATTTTTGAATTAGCTAATTTTTTAGACAATTTTCGATGAGTAAATATTTATTTTAATAAATTATCAGATTTTAAGGTCGTACTAATCTATATTATTAAGAGAATAAGAAAAAGTTTGTGTGCAGGATAGCCATATGATAAAATCGGTTTTTTTAGTGAAATTTAGTGTCATTGCAAAGGTCTTGACATGAATTTATTATGATAAGTATTTAGGCTGCATTTGTAAATGCTCTATCTCTAGATACATAATTAAGAAATCACCTTGTATTTTGTGAATTATTGACATTTTTAAAGATATAAGCTCATCCCGATGTTACACTCATCAAGACCTTTCATTTGAGTACCCACATCAATTTCTCATATATTTATATATATTATATATATATATGTATATATGAAAAATATATAAAAATGCATGTGGGTACTCAAATGAAAGCTCTTGATGAACGTAACATCAGAATGAGCTTATATCTTTAAAAATGTCAATAATTCACAAGATACAAGGT
>CAJNRD030001120.1:16890220-17040143 GCA_905319865.3 Cotesia congregata
TTACACTCATCGAGACTTTTCATTTGAGTACCCACATCAATTTTTCATAGCATATATTTTATATATATATATATATATATGAAAAATATATCAAAATGCGTGTGGGTACTTAAATGAAAGCTCTTGATGAGTGTAACATCGGGATGAGCTTATATCTTTAAAAATGTCAATAGTTAAAAAAGTACAGTGCAATTTAACAAATATCTTGTGAAATATTATCATTTTTAAAGAAATGAGCTCACCCCGATGTTTCACTTATCAAGACCTTTCATTTGAGTATCCACATCAATTTTTCATATATTTTATATATTTATATATTTCACAAATACCATATATATAAAATATATTATATTAAAAATGCCATGTGGGTACGCAAATGAAAGGTTTCGATTATTGTAACATCGGGATGAGCTTATATCTTTAAAAATGTCAGACAAATTAAATATTCAAAGAAATACAAGCTAGGTATTATAGAAAAAAATTTTTTTAGGGGACTAAATAAAGAAGACATTTAGTTGTAGCGTGTAGTGTACCCCTGAGGACAGTAATGTAAGATAAGATAAGAAGGAAGGGACGGTAAGGACGAACGCGTCTGACCAAGCATACCGAGTAGGCATTACTTGATTGTTTTAAGACGAGCAAGTCGAGGTTCACGTAGTACATTCCACTACTTAGTCTTTTTCATTATTCTTTCCTACAATGTACCAGTTGTTTATTATTTTGCTTGTTATTATTGTTGGTACTGCTGTGTATAACTTTGATCTTGGGCTGTGGTCTTGTTACGGACAGTGCATTAGTGTTTAAAGAAGTAACGAGAGTAGGTCTAGTCCCGGGATCTGGAGTCACCACGTACTCGCGGAAATTGGCCGGCCGGGAATTACTGATAAACGGTCGGCTGGTTGGTTGGTTGGCAGCAAGGGCTGCGAATAGAAGAATAAACTGATGATGTCGTGGTGGAACTTCAGTAGAGGCAAACGAGGAGAAACGACCGCTTATAAGAGCACGTAGGATCGTGGCTTCAATTTTCCGGCATTTCTATTCCAGGTTGATACTGAGAACGAGAACAAGTACGAGACTGAGACTGAAACTGACTGAAACTACACTGCTACTCTCTTTGCTTGCTCACAGACCCATGCTAAATTATTACTCTACATTTTGTCTAGTTATTGCGCTGCGCGGTTCCGAGTATATTAAATTCATTGCCCAGAGGAATTTTAAATTTACGCTACCTGAGTTTAGATGTTTTCATTTTTTAAACACTCTTTTGTTATTATTTTATAAATTACGTTTTATAATATTACTTATTCAATTATTGAATAAAAAACATTTAAAAAAATTTTAGACTTTCATGTATTTATGGGTTGATATTATTATTATTATATTATATTATAAAGAAAAATTTTAAAAAATCTTATTAAAAAAGTCAAAATATAATTTTTATTTTATTACTTAATGTTTCAAACTGAACTCTCTTATAAGGAGATGATTCAGCGACCATGCGCCATCTGTTGGAAATTTTTAAAACTACCTATACTAAAAGAATTTTATATAAAAATATCAAGTCAGACATGTCCTGATGCGATTATACACAGCGAGATATGCACAGTAAAAAATTTTGCGTCATTGCGTCAAAAAACAGTGTTAAATATTTAATACTTTTATGTGTAAATTTATCACTTATTCTGTTAAATCAGCACAAAAAAATGTTAAATATTTAAAATACTTTTATGTGTAAATTTATCACTTATTCTGTTAAATCAGCACAAAAAAATGTTAAATATTTAACATAAAAATTTTTAACACAAAAATTTTGACGCAAAATTTTTTACTGTGTGGCTAATTTTCATTTGAGACTATGTAAAATTTTTGACGGACATTTAATTTTTTATTATCATTATTATGATTACTTTCTGTAAATTGAAACTTTTATTGAAATTGTAACTGGCTGTATAAAAAAATTTCTTCACGAGTATTCTTTAAAAAAATAATTTTTCAAAATCTTGAGACATAATTTTTACATAGTTAATTTTCTGTACAAACTATTATTGTTACTCTCACCACAGTAGTGATAGGTTGTCCAAATGAAATAAAGAGTAATCGTAAATCTCAGATCATTTTGTCCGAAGCAGTCATGCAAGCACTCGACAAGCTAAGTCTCTTTGAGCGAGGTGTAATGAATATTTTTTAGCCTGGCGGACGCGAGTGTCAAATAGGCTTGACACGGAATGAAAAACCCCGATGCAGTTATAGGGAGTCTCTCTTCTATACACAACAGTAGACTCTACTCGCCGTTTTGTAGACTCCGATGAGTCAGGATTTTTATTTCATTTTATTCTTTCTCGATTCGAGAGTGCAGATGATCATTCACGCTGCCCGAGGGGCTCAATGACGCCATTAGCAATCGATATGTCGGTCTGTTCTATATATTGCACCTCATACTCATACTCTCAAAGGAATTATTGATTTTAATTATTTTATTTTTTATTTATCATTTTTCTGGTACTTATTTTAAGTTCATAGAAAATTTGGGATCATTTTACAATGATTGAGTTATAAATTTATTTAAAGATGGAGACTTTAATCACGCTTGTCGCTTCCAATTTAAGTGTAACTGCAAACAAGATAATAAAAGTCCGCGTGTATGTGTATGTATATGTTTGCTTAAGGAATCGCTTCGGATTCCTATCCATGCCAGACTCCTAATGACATTCTCGATTCTCGATCAAAGGAAAACCAAGTATAAGTAGAGGTATAAGGCGCCACCCTTTAAGATATACGCTGATGAGGATACGGAAAATTTAAAGCTCTTTTTAAGAGTTTTTGCACTTATCTTAAAACGAAGGATCATTCCGACCACGTATTCAGCGAATCTATCGTATCATCGAACCCTCATTTGCTCTGGTACCAATAATTCCATTAAAATTACATTTTTTATCTAATGTTATTTTTAAAATTTTTTTTTGTAACATTTGCTCGATAATTGAAGAATATTCAAAAATTATAGAAGAAAAATAAAAAGTTCAGTACATTGAAAAAAAAAAAAAAAATTAAGACTGAAGGGTCAATTTTCTTGGTTCAAGAAAATATTAAGGAAGATTGAAAATTTCTTGAATTAAGTCAAAGTTTCTTGATAATATTAAAGTTAGCTGTCAATTAGCCATTTTTTAATTTTATTTAACAAAAAAATTTGTTCCAAAAAATTATTATCAAAAAATTGCATTTTTAATTTATTAAATTTTCTGAATGTCAATTTATTTTCTTATTTTTTTTATGCAATAATTTATTTATAGAAAAATTATTAAATATCTGCTAAATTAATTATCATGTTTCTTGAGCCAAAAAAATGTCTTCTAGGTCCAAAATAATTTTTTTTTTCCTTAAAATTTTCTTGGTGCAAGAAATTTGTTTTTTTCTGTATAAAAAATTATCAATTTTAATCATTTCAGTAAAATTTGAAAATTAATAGTTGCAGAAATAATTTAATTTTGATCTTTAGTTGAGAATGTTTCAAGTTTTAATTGAAAATTTTTAAAAATAATTTTCTATTTATGAATATTTAGCTAAATAAAATAAAAATTTCATTTTTTAGTAAAAAATGTATCAAATTTTAACTCTAAAAAATTTTACAAATTTCAAAAAAATATTTTTGTTTTTAATTCAACAAAAATTTTAATTTCGATTAAAAAATGTAAATAAATTTTTCCTCTAACTTAATAATAAAATAAAAATTAGTACGCTTACTTAGTAGTACAGATCAGAGTGGTCTTTTGGCTGATGATACAAACGCAAAAGCTCCGCTGGCCAATAATGAATACGTATAAGGACATACACGTCCAAGTAGACTTATTTGAAATGTAAAGAGTGTGTTCGTTGGTCCTTTTTCTTCTGATTTTCTTGACAATTGTAGCCATCCTCTTCTACATCTACTCCCAGTTAAAAGTTGTCCTCTTTGTAGAGTAACTCTCATTTGATCTCTTTTATTATTATTTAAGCTGTTTGCTGTTGCCCGGGCAGGACATTCCGATGCACGTGAGTATAGGTATTGCGTGGCATACATGCATAATTGTATATAAAATAAAATTATTTATATGCGGAGAAGAATAAGGTATCTCGGTATTATATCTGTGAGTAGTAAGTGTGGCTGGTCGTTGTCTCATCGCGGATAGGAAGGAGTTTCAGCTTGAGAGTAGCCAGTGTGTGTGTGTGTGTGTGTGTGTGTGTGTGTGTGCAGTAAAATAAACAAAACACAAAGTTAAATAAAAATAATAATGTAAACCGGAGATCTGTAAGACGGAGGAAAGAGAATAAGCAATGAGAATAATAAGAGTAAGAGTTGAACTAACAATAAGAATAAGAACAAGTTAAAATAAGAACAAGTTATTTGGTCCGTCTGCTACTTGACGATCTGTCCTCTGTTCTCTGGGCATTCGTCCTTTCATTCTACTTTTGTATATAGTACCATCACCGTGAATTCTTACTCCGTGTTTGTTGCTCACCGCTTAGTTTAGTTTCAGTATAAGTATAATATAAGTATTCAGGCGAATGTGGAGAGGATCTGAGGACCTCACGAGAAATAAATACACACTAAAGGGCACCCCACAATGAAAGAGAGTGATGGCTGTCCGCGTACTCGCTGGAATTTAAACTTATTTTATTTTATTTTTGCCAACAGATGCTGCTGCGCTTTTCTGACAGTCTGATTACTCACCCGCGATTTTTAATTAAGACCAGTATTAGGATGTATGTGTTTTACTTGGCTACTACTAATTATTTTTAAGCAATTGGAGAGATTATTATTAAATTAATTAATGAAGAAAAATTTGGGAATTTGGAATTAATAATTAATTAATGAATTTATTTAAATATTGGAGAGATAATTTGACTTTATTTATTGAGAATATAAAATTTTTAAAAATAAGATCAAATATTTGTTGAATAAAATTATGGAAAGCCAAACGTTTAATCAAGACCCGAAAAAAAAGCAATTTTTTATAAAATATAGTTTTGAAAAATATTTTCAATCAAGAAATATTTATTGTGTTTTATAGACTCTTTTGATCAATTTTATTTTATTTAAGAATTTTTAGTTTTTATTCAAAACACTGAAATAAAGCTTAATTTTTTAAATTCCAGTAATTTGTTTAATTTTTATAGAAAATAAAAATAATTAGCCTTTACTTTTTACTAGCAACCTTGCAATCACTATGTGACTGCTGTGACTTGTGAACTATAAATAAATAAAACTTTGCATTATTAAATTATGATTTTGGCTAAATTGCACTGTATTTTCTTAACTGTTAATGTTTTTAAAGATATAAGCTCATCCCGATGTTACACTCATCAAGAGCTTTCATTTGAGTACCCACATGCATTTTTGATAAATTTTTCATATATTCATATGTATAATATATATTTCAAAAATATAAGCTCATCCCGATGTTATACTCATTAAGAGCTTTCATTTGAATACCCACATGCATTTTTGATATATTTTTCATATATACATATATATATATAATATATATAAATATATGAAAAATTGATGTGGGTACTCAAACGAAAGGTCTTGATGAGTGTAACATCGGGATGAGCTTATATCTTTAAACATGTCAATAGTTCACAAGATACAAGGTCATTTCTTAATTATGTATCTAGAGATAGAGCATTTTCAAATGCAGCCTAAATACTTATCATAATAAATTAACTATCGGTGAGAATGATATGAAACCTTGAAAAGGCACAAATTCAAGTCAAGACTGGAGACAAAATTTTTTTATTTTTTTTATTAATGTAGATAATAAATTTTGAAAAATATTTGAGTTAGAAAAATTCATATCTTTTATTTTCGATCTAAAAATTGAGTCAAAAGTCACAAAAATAATTTAGAGTGACAAAAAATTTTTATAGTGGTAATTAAAAAAAAAAAATTGCGATCAATGGCTCTTCTGATGGCGCTGGATTCCTTCCAGGGGGAGCAGAAGAACTAGCAAAATTATAAAACTAAGGATAAGGATGTGTGAAACTGAAACGTTGCGCAGGAGCTGAAGCTGGAGTGAAATAAGAGCAGGCAGCGAGGGTGAGAATCGGGGGCGGGATTACCGGCACGGGTCCACGACCGCCTTGCAGGGGGTTAAAGTCCGGCTACGCCTCCTCTGTGTAACCACCCTCTAAATGAACACACGCGCAAGTAGCGTTTAACGCGTACATGTCGTATGTGGGACTACCACCCACCCTCATCTGATCTCATCTCGTTCAAGCGCGAATAAGCAAACTGCACTCACTCGATCTGGGCAGCTCCGAATAGATTGTGAGCGGTATTATAGAAAGCAAAGGAGGTAAAGGGAATCAAGCTGGGCTTAAGCAAATCCGAGACGAAAAGCTAAAGATTCTCGGCTATTTGAATAGGATCGATTCTCAATAAATAAGGATTCTCATGATAATAGCTACCGTTTGAAAAACCAAATCTAACTTTGAGTTTTCCCATTTCCACCCAGATAACGAGACGTCCCACGTCGCGTACGTATATTTATCTCCCCCTCAGACACGCCGTTTCGAACCGTCGCTATTACTTCTCTCTTCTAGTCGTCACAAGATTTTTCCATAGTTCGAGTTAGAACTTCCCGCTCTCTTCAAAGCTTTTTCGATCACCGAAAATTCAAAATACGCTTACTGAGAAATCTACTAAGCCGAAGGGAGAAAATTCACCCTTGGCAATTTGTCTCGAGTGTATATTTTATTTACTGCAAATATACGACACTAAAAAAGAGTTTATGTCAATGGAAAGTTTTTTTCAAAATTCTTATTAAGTTTTCAATTTAAACTTTCAATTTTAAGTAAAATAAAAATTTTTTATTCTTTATAGAAAAAAATTAATTGACTTGGAAAAATTTTGATAATTATTTACAAGTAGAGTCAAACTTATTTTTGACCATAAATAATTTTTTTTAACTTATTTATTTTTACGGCAGATTTATGGTGATATTGGAAATATCAAAAATTAATATTTCAATTAAAAAATCATCTTTGAAAGTTGGAAAAAATTTTGGCTCTCATGTTTTTGGATAAAAGTTTTATTTTATTTTTTTGAAAATTTGTTAAAATCATGATAAACAACTTTTTTTCTTTTAAATTGTTTATTTTTTAATATATTTTTCAAAAAAAAAATATATATATATTAATAAAATCAAATAGAAACTTACAAAAACTTTTACAATGAAGATAATTTACAAGAAAAAAGTTTATTAAACCATGAAATTTATTAAGACTAATTATTTTGGAGCAAGAATCAATTATTTTGGCTTGAATAATTGTTTTGATCTTTCTCATTAATTTTTTTTTGTCTGAAACAAATTAAATTTTTTGTAAAAGACAAAAAATCTCATCATATTTTGCAATTTCGTTATTTAAAAAACGTTATAAGTTTTTGAAAATTAAATTAAAAATTTTCTAAAGAGCTTTCGAGTGCGGAGGATATTAAAAAAGTAAAGGAAATATTATATGGACTTGTTACTCTTACGGAGAGACGAAAGTTGAATATGTGTGAGTTGAATATGAGCTCGGAGTTTGGGGAAGAAAGAAAATTGAGTGAGGTTCCC
Organism: Cotesia congregata; assembly: GCA_905319865.3. Taxonomy (NCBI): domain Eukaryota; kingdom Metazoa; phylum Arthropoda; class Insecta; order Hymenoptera; family Braconidae; genus Cotesia; species Cotesia congregata. The sequence continues at coordinate 16,897,816 of CAJNRD030001120.1, forward strand.
CTTTCGGCTCCGGTTCGTGTGTAAACTTTAAGAATTTCCTTAGGCAAATATTGCCCGGGTTCGCGAGTTCTAGTCCGGGGTTTCGTGAGCACATGTGGAAGAGCGTTGAGGGTTTCTCCTTGCTCATGTGTAGACATACAGGTGAACTGCTCTGCTCCGGATGAGCTGGCGAGGGAGGGAAAGATGAAGGGTGGAGGGAGGACGTGGGTCGCGAAGCGCTAGAGTGGCTGCGACCCTTAGGGCAAAGAAAATGAGATTTTTCTACGAGCGAGCGAGCCGGACGAGCTCGACTGCCGACTGGAGAATGAATTTGAAATTAGTTCGTGCCACCCAACTTATTTTCTTCTCTCTCGCTCATATGTGCTCTTATGGGTGCCCTGTCTTAGCACACGGTATTACCTGAGAGTATAAAGCCAATCTCCACGTACGAGAGCATTTCGCTCATGAAAGTTGTTTTTACAGTTTCTGCCGAGCGGAACCAAAAACCCGACGGCGCTCTACTCGGTAACTATTTAACTCCCCAACCCCAACTTTCGATCTACTTTAATTTCTCCTTCGCGAGTTCTTTTCTGGGCGAAAAAGCTCTAGACTCCCACGTCACACATCCCACATGCATAAGCAACTTTTAATAACCTCGGAGCTGAATCACATACGAGAAAATGGAAATATGTAATCATCTTTGCGCATGCATTAGTTTTTATAACTTTATAATTTTTTTTTTTTATATTTAATTTATGATGAAAAGTTGAGAAGTTTTATATTTGCGATTTTTTTTATAAAAAGTAAATTTGATTTTTAATCATACACAGAAAAAAAGATTCACTTGAGCCAATAAAATATTTTTATTCCTAATTATTATTTTGAGCGAAAAAAAATTTTTTTTTTGACACAAGAAATTTCACTTATTCCAACAAAATTAATTTTCTTGCTTTAAGAATTGCGTATTTTGATCAAAGAAAATTTATTTAAGTCAAGAAAATCTTGTTGTTTTGAGAAAATGCAGCCTCTTGCTCTAAAAAATTTTGTTCTTGATAGAAGTAAATTTTATTGTCTTGAGAAAATTTCTCTCTTGCTCCAAAAAATTAAATTCAAAGATAGAAGTAAATTTTCTTCATTAATATTTTTATTGATTAACATCTCAAATGAGAAGATTAAATAATATTTCATCATTTTTTTTTCATTCGATATGTATAATTGCGCGCTAAAATAATATAAAATGGGTATCAAATATTCAAGAGAAAAATTTTCTCAAGGTGAGAAAATTTTTTTCTCAGCTGAAGTAGGTGGCGCTGCTTCCCTAAAGTATCTAAAAATCTTGATCAAATATAAAAATTTATTGTATCAAGTTTTTATGTTAATTTGAATTAAAAAAAAATGACTTCCACCGAGAATAGAATTTCAAGAAAAATTTTTACTTATTTTCTTGAGCCAAGAATTCCGTTCTCCAGTCAAGAAATTTTTTTTTTGTGTAGATAATTTTATAAAAAAATTGAATCAAAAGTTGAAAAATTGTATAAAAAAAAAATCAGTTTATTTTTTTATCAGACAATTAATTTTTTGTAATAATCATTTTATGTATAAAAATCAGTTCATTTAATTTTACTACAAAAGCCTATAAGTACACATGAGCATAAGTAGTTGCGGTTAATAAAACAAACAATGTCCATATAACATTAATGATAGTCGCGTGGCCAGTGACGTAAATTATTCACCTACTAAAACAAATAAATCTAATAATAATAATAAAAGACGGTAGTTTGTTGTTCATAAAAGCTTTCAAGTTGCCATGGATATAAGACAGACAATTCTTTTTTTAACTTCTGTAAATTTTAGCTAGTAAAATATAAAATGGATAAAATTAATGACAGAGACAATGAATGTATCATTGTGAGATAAATGCTCTTGATAAAGCGTAAGTTTACTAAAAATATTTTTAACAATCAGCATAAAAGTTTTAAAAAAGTTTATTTAGCTTACTACCGCAGTATCATGAATCTTAAGTGTGTTTTTATTTATATTGTCTCTCATGATCCCATTGTTGTTTTTAACGAGTTATCCTTTCATAAAAAAACTACTTGTCTATTTACTTTAACAAACATACTTTATCACGTATATTATATCATAATCATTTTTATTATTATTATTTTATTTTATTTTTTTTTATATACTGAGAAAAGTTACAGGCCAAAAAAAGTATATGGGGTGAGTTGCATTAAAAAAAAAAATAATAAATAAATAAATGAATAAATGTGGGTCGAGGGAAAGAGACCTGACATGTCAACGTGCTGTTACGTATACGCGCTATGAAAAAATAAATATCTAAACAGAGTCTCGAGATCTCTAAAATAAAATTTATTAACATTATTATTATTATAGACATAGACGCGCTTCCACTCGCGAATAAAAATAAAGAAAGGGAAAAATTAAATAAATAAATGCGATGAAAAAGGTCTAGAGGGTAGAAGAACAAGACGGGTAGTCGAAATAAATCCGCGGTAGTCGCGGTGGCGGGACTTGCATGCCAAACGCCCGTTTTTAATACTCCGCTGGGAAAATAAGAAAAACTCATCAAGTTAGGACGATTGGCTCTCTTTTGTGTGTATGTGTGTGTTTTCGGTGCTCGGTACTCGGTACTCGATGGGCTTCTGCACCCTCCGAGGGATCATTGTAATTTCTCTTGTAATAAAACCGCTGTGTACTTTGCTGTTATGTATTCCGGTATATAATAGTTAGAATTTTTTTTTTTTTGACGACAATCTTTTAAATGTATCAGTTTTTTTCGGGGAAAATTTATTGATAAATTTGTAAACATTCTCAGCTTAGAGACTTTCAAAATTAAATTATTTGATTTTCTATTGAGTAATGAACAGTTAGAAATTATTATGCTGGAAAATAATACACCGAAAAAAAGGTTCACTTGAGCCAGGAAAATATTTTTCTTCCTCATTATTATCTTGAGCGAAAAAAAATTTTTTTTTGACACAAGAAATTTCACTTATTCCAACAAAATTAATTCTCCTTGCTCCAAAAAATTTAGTTCTTGATAGAAGTAAATTTTCTTGTTTTGAGAAAATTTCTCTCTTGCTTCAAAAAATTAAATACAAAGATAGAAGTAAATTTTGATTAGTATTTTTATTGATTAACATGTCAAATGGGAAGATCAAATAATATTGAATCATCTTTTTTCATTTAATATGTATAATTGCTCGCTAAAATAATATAAAATGGGTATCAAATATTCAAGAGAAAAATTTTCCCTAAAGTATCTAAAAATCTTGATCAAATACAAAAATTTATTGTATCAAGTATTTATGAGAATTTGAATTAAGAAAAAATTACTTCCACCAAGAATAGAATTTTTCGAAAAATTTTTACTTCGGCTAACACAACTTCGGTCTTCCTTTAGGCACTTGAAAATTTTCTTGAGCCAAGAATTTTGTCTTCCAGTCAAGAAATTTTTCTTTCTGTGTATAATAACTTGATGTACATAATAAATTATTATGAATATCAAATTAAATTTGATGTACATTTATTTTTTTTTCTAAATACAATCTGTTTTAGATATTTTAGTAATACTCCAAAATTTACTGTACTTTAAACATTATCTATGTATATACAGTTTGCCACCCGGCTTAACGCCTTGGCATTAAAACTAAATAAATAAATAAATGTGGATGGTAATTGTGAGTGTAGGTAATGTCGGTTATTAGTTGATTAGCGCAGGGGGTAGGGGCCGGAGTTGGGGGTTGAGTAAGTAGATTTTTCGAGGCCGCGCAATCATCGCGCATTGAAGGGAATATCTTATTAGTGATAAGCCATTGATATTGCTTGAATCAAAGAAGTCTAAGAGTGGGGATAGTAGGGCGAGATCCCCGGGGACTCCAATCAAAACGGAGAATAATAATTTCTCCCTGATCTGGATCCTCGTTCCTCGGGAACTATTTTTCTACGTCAAATCAACCGCTTATAACTACATTTATTCGGAGCTGAAATCTTTCCATCTCTTTAACCACGACAAATAATTTTTCTTATACTTCAAAGCCATTTATCTAGTCACTTATTCAAATTCTTTTTTTACAGTTTTATTTTAATCAATATTTATAACCAGTAAAATCTTTTGTTATCTTTTTTATTCATGGGCTTACGGCAATTTTATCTCTAATGAAATATTTACGCTTACAAAATGAGTTTTTTTTATTTCTGCAATTATCTTTTGAAAAATTACTGACGAGAAACGTTTTTTTTAGCAGTGGAAAATTTTTTATTAATAATTGACGAGTTTTTTTAGTGGCACTTAAATATTTTAATAAATTAAAAATTAATTGCTTCTCAAGCTGAAATTCCTCGAGCTGTTGATGGGAGCGAACCCGATAATTACTATTTAAAATAACAAAAAGGTAAAATTTAATTAAGAAAGATAATGAAATTAATTATTTGAAACGAAATAATAATTTGTTATTTTTATTATAAACTTGAATAGACACACAAGGTCGACGTGGTATTTCGTCACACCTCCGTCATCTTGCCTTTGTTTTAGCCGCCTCTCACACCAGCTTAACATCAAACCTTTTTTTTTATTCAAAACTTTTTGTTTTGTCCATCTTAGCATCTTATACACGGCCTACCTATACAACTTCTTGCCCGCGTTTCGCCACTTAACTCCAGTAGTGTCACGTCATTCCATCTATACACGTACCCACACTCTATACAATAGAGAGAAGAAAGATGTATAGATCTATCTATAGCTATACTTGAACGGCACATATTGAAAGATGCAAGTTCTCGTTCTTCAATTTCAGCTTCAGCTCTCAGGCTCCTTCTCAGCTTTGTCTTTTCACATTTCACACTAAACACATTTTTTTACTTTTAATTAACCCGAACTCCACTCGACCGGATCTAATTCTTCGGGACAATGAAGCTGGATAGTTTTTAACTTTCAACAGTTTTTAAGTAATTAAGTTTTTAGATCTCGAAGAATTTTATTCATTAAAGTAAAAAAATTTTTTGTCTAATTTTTACGAGTGAAATTGATAATGACAATTTTTAAGTCTCAAATTGATAAATTATACTCTTTTAGAACTTTATATAAGTATCAATGATTTAAAGTTACCAAATTATAAAAAATTTGTCAAAAATATATCATTGAGTTCAAATAAAAGTGTAATTGATAAAAAGATAAAAACTGGGGATGAATTGTATAAATTTGAGAAAATAATTTGCATAAAAAATTTGTAAAAATTAAAATTGGATTAATATAAAAAATCATTTTTAAAATTTTTTATAATATAGACAAAAATTAGAATAAAAAATATTTCTAAAAAATTGCACTTGTAGTTTTTCAAATTTTTCACATGTGAAATTTTTTCAATGAAAAATTTTGAAATGTCAGCTAACATGATTTTCATAAAAAATTGGCTTTATTTCGCCGAAAAATTAAGAAAAAATGTTAAATTAAAAAGAAAAATTAATAAATCCAGTAAAATTGACTTTATAGAACAAAAAAAAAAAATTTTTCTGCTTGATTCAAAATCATCAAGCCCTTTTAAAATTCTTTAAATTTATTTAAAGAATTATTATCTTAATTCAAGAAATTTTCTCTCAAATAATTTAATTTTTTATCAGTATAACGATAAACTTTTATACATAAAAACAATTTTAATTGAACTGAAAATGTTGTTTCGATTTTAGACCAGTTTTTTCGGAGCAAAAATAAATTTTCTGGTCTCTAAAACTTGTATTACAATTTAAAACTAAAATACAAGATTATTTTACATTAAACACGAAAATAATTCTCCGATTATCAATATAAACTTGAAAAAAATATTTTATCATATGAATAGAGATTAAAAATGTAGATTTACAAATGAGGAATGCATTGACCCGATTGGAAGAGTAGACGCTCGTCGGGCGTCTGCCTGTCTGTGAGTATGTCTGACAACGGCTAGCAGAAAGAGGATAGTCGTCTGAATGGACCGTGGAATGTGCCGTCACACACCCCCTCTAATATATATACAGATACAATATACATCGACATATTCTTGTTCTTGAATACGCAACACACACTCCTCTCTCCCGTTGGCTCTCTTAATCTCTCCCTTTTTTACACACAGCATGTTTGTATATAATACATATATAGATATATAGATAACTGCTTCACCCACATAGTGAATAAAACTCGGACCTCGCGATGGCTAGCAATCAATAAATTCAATCAAATGTCCTTCTGCTCTCCTCTTCGTCTACTTATTCTCATTCTTATTCTTATTCTTCTTCTTAGCAATCTCTATAAATTCAATTGAGTTTCAATCAACCGGCTCTTATTATTCTACTAGTCGAGTCTCCGATGCATTTGATTAGAAATTTATTAAAAGACGAATGACGATCAAATATTTTGTAATTAATTTTGTGTCAAGTCTTTATTCTACAAATTTGTGCAATTTAAAAAAACAAAAAATTTATTTAATTTTTTTATATAAACTTTAGAATTAAATACAAAGGCGTATAAAAAAAAAGTAACGAACAAAAACCGGTGGTCGAACTTATAGAAGCGACAACTTCACGGTCGGGATCGGTAAAAAATAATAAAAATCCACCAGGACCTTTGTAGTCCGTGGTGATAATTTTTAATCAGTGCGTCGGTTTTTGCCGCGTGAAAAAGATCCGGACTGGAGTGAATCAGGATACAGAGGACGAAAGAAAGAGGGGGGATAAAGGAAGACGAGTAATAGAGAGAAAAGTGCTCTTTTGTGTTAATACTGTTGATCTCTCCACCGTCGGGTGAATAAGAACAATAAGAGGACTATCGAGTACTCGGTACTGAGGATTGACTTTGGAGGATCGCGATCAAGGTGGTGAGAGACAAACTTGAGATAATTGGCGGCCGAGACTCTGAATCTCTCTTTAGTTAGAGTAACTGCTTAAAACATTCAGTAAGACACTTGCTCGGTCTACTCAACCACAATGTTCGCAACCTTTATTTACATTTAACTTGTTGTCACTCACGTCACCGATGAATTGTTATTCTATAGTTTATCGGTTTTTGATTTTTAGTTTTCGGTAATTGAAATTTTAAATTACGAAAATTTTTAATAATTTTTTATTTTTTTTTGGGTAAAATTTATTTGGTTTTAGAAAATTTATATAATTATTTAATAACTTTAATTAAAAAAAATTTTTTTTTTTAATTTTAATCTAAATTTTTTAATGATAAAAATTTTTACACGAAAAAAATATAAAAATTAATAAAAACTTGAATTAAAAAAAAAAAAATTTTTTTTAATTTTAATTTTAATTTTTAAATGATAAAAATTACACAAAAAAAATATAAAAATTTACATTGAATTTTAAGATTACTAATTTCTATTAAAAATTCAAAATTAAATGAAAAAAATTTTTTTTTAATTTAGAAAATAATAAAATTTAAATAAATCCAGTTATATCTAATTCAATTCAGAATCTGATTTAATACTTTACTAAAAGATGCACACAATCCTCTTCTCTATCTACTACATACTACATCATACCACATTATATATTTATGGGTGTATATATGTGTACTCAAGAGCAGAGAAAAGTCCATTTATTCTTCCCATTAAATTTCCACGAGCCAATTACTTTTTATGATACCGCTTTGACAAATGGAGTAACGTTTCTCTAATTTTATTTATTCTTTTTTCACTCGATACCAAATGATACATTACACTCACTAAAATAATCATAAATCAGAGATTATAAACCACTGCAACAACATTTAAATATTTTTCCTTATTTAAAAAAAATTTTTCAATAAATTCTAAATTAATAGTATCCAAAAAAAAAATATTTAACCTTATAAATATTTTTGTTTAAAAAAATTATTGTTTCAAAATTAATCCTTAATTTTTTATGCAAAGGTCGTAAATTAAGGATAATTATTGTATTATATATGTGTATAAAAAATAGAATAAATGTAAAGGTGGTTTATTGGGTCATATTTATCATGAAGAGTTTTATAAAGTTAATAAACCTCTACTGACTCCTTTACTTCAGTCGGTAAATCCTTTATTCTCATCTATATTATCTGCCTGGGTAGGGGGTTTAACTAAATTCGTAGCAGCGACGATTTACGGTGTTAACACTCGAGCGACAAGAGTATACCACTCTCAGATCTGTACAAAGTGAATAAAAAGATAAATAAATATAAAACCGCCACTAACAACTGCCCGAATATAAAACCGAGTGAAAAATAAAGTTTACTTGTGTGAGTACTAGTCTCATACACATTTATATATATAAAAAGGAAAGAGAATAAGGAGGAAGAGGAAGAGGGTAACAAGAAAAAAATCCTCGGAGACTAAAGCGAGATAAACGAGTCGCCACATTTTACCATCCGGTAAATTAAGAGAGCGCTTTTCGACGCCTTACAGCCTTCCTCCCAATCCCCGAGCTCTTTACTCACTCACACTTACTCCTCCACTCCATCCATGCTGATTACAAGCACACGAGTTGAGAGTGGTGTTGCGAATCGCCCGACGTCCGATCGAGAGAGATAAATATACGGAGCAAATAGAAGAAAAAGTAAAAAAAAAAGATCGGGATTTTCGGAGCGGGAAAGCTTTTCCGCAGATATCTTACTTTGGTCCGTCGAGAAGCTAAATATCCTTGCCCAGAGTCCACCCTCTCTAATGTATTCACAAATCTTATTCTAACGCGCCGTTATCATTCTTTCTACAGACTCCCTCTTGCTCTTCAAACTGAGGAGATAGAAGGGAGGATATTCACCCCCTTCCGTCTTCCAGAAACCGTCTATCCCGGTCTCGGCGAGGAAAAATTCATTTCGCGGCTCGACGCCCTCGGATATACCAGCCTACTGTTCGATTGCATCGATTATCCTTTTTTTTGATTTTTTTTATAACAAACAAAAAATTTGAAGTTATAATTTTTAGAATTAAATAAAAAAATTTTATAATACTCGCGAATAAAATTTTCTTACCATTTGTCCATATTAAAAAAGATGGACTGATATAAAAATTGGCCATTTCGGGCTTAAAATATCCTTACAGGATTTAATATGCCCATGTATAATTTTTTATTAAAGTTAGTGTTTAAAATCTCCAACAGATGGCGTATGACCGCTAAATCGTCTCGTTATAAGAGAGTTAAATTTGAGGATATAAAATAGAAATAACTATTTTGGTTCTTAAAAAGCTTATCTTATTTATTTTTAGTTTAATAAACTACAAATTTTATTTGATTAAGTAGCATAATAATTGATGGACTCATTTATAAAAACAAAAATTATTTTTATATTGTCATCCATAGCTTTAGATCGCCATAAATAACCATATAAAAAGAATTATCTCAGCCCATGAATTTATTAAAATGAACCATTTTTGAATTTACTAATTTTTCAACAAAAGAATATTAATATCTGCCTTAATTAGGAAATATTTATTTTTTTTATAATGTGTAAATAAACATATAGCTTTATTTGAGCAAAAATTACTTTAAAATATTCGATTAAATTTTTATACAAGAGATAATAAATAAATATCCAAAAAAAATTTTTTTTAATTGTACATTGGAAAAAAAATTAATTCAATTCAAGAGAAAAATTCTTGAACCAAGAAAAAAAATTATCTTAAATCAAGACGAAAAATTCTGTGATTAAGTTCTTCAAAATTATATACTTACTTGAAGAACATTTTTTTTTCTGTTTGTTCTGTTAGTATATAATGGCCATATCGGAAAATTTTTTTTCGAATGATTATTTTATAACGATCAACAACGAGTATTTCAGTAGAGACTCTTAATAAATAATTTTTCTTATCAAAGGCACGAAAAAAATCCCAACAGCTTTGAGTTGTCTTCATAACTCTCGAGAGTATAAAAACGCGTGGAAGACAAAGAATAAAAATCCGATTACGAGGTATATACAGTGTCGAACGATAAAAACATCCGAGTTGCGAGTAGAGGTGAGCCGGGATAAGGGGAGGGTGATATAGAAAGTCTTCAGGATAGGATATATTTGAGGAGGAAGAAAACGAGTCGAAGACTCGTGTCGTCATTTCGGAATATGAGATTTCCACGGGGTTCGCGACACGGAAAACCCGAGGGTCTCGACTTGCGAGCTACATATGGTGTATATATGTGTGTGTGAGCTTGAGGTAAATTTCCGGGCTGGATAAAGAACGAATAAGAAGTTGGAAGTACAGCAAAGGCATCACATACGAGTGAGAGTACACGCATACGTATATGGAATGACTATCGCGTCCGCGCATCAACAGACGAAAGGACATTATTGGATTCTGAGCATTCCCGGAGTTATTAAAATTCGTAGCTCGACACGAGTAGAAGGGGCTGATGCTGATGCTGATGCTGGAGCTGGGGGTGGGATCAAGTCGATAGGGGCTAAGGAATCCCGAGGGGGGGGGGGGTAAGACCTTCTCTGGAATATTAAAGTCCTTCGGATACTCTTTTGCTTCCATCCCTTTTTCTTTAAACTTTTATTTTCCTTTTTGCTTACCATACCGGGGTATAGCTTATTCTTTTTCGAGATTCAAACCCAACTTATATTCGGTTTATTTTTTATCCTTCGTACTGTCTGCATGTGCTCTGCCGGGGCTCCACTCTTCTTTGTCTCTCATATCATTACATAGCAAAGTGGAGGAGTCGGCTCGTTAACAACCTGGGGTTGTAAAGTAAAATCGAAAAAAATCACTGGGGCTGTTGATGATGACGAAGTTCCGTTTTTAAATTCACGCGAGTAATAAAGAATACGCGGGCGGTGGAAAATTCGGGGATAAATATACGGATCCCCTTTTTTTGATTTGAATTATCTTCGAGATGATGGCGAGCGGAATTTTTTATTTTTAAATTGATTTCACAGTCGTGTTTCTTTTTTTAGATTAATAATGCTCGGTAAGATTACTGGGGTGAGCTTTTGAGTTTGTTATTTTTTGGTGAAAAAAATTTATCAAATTTTTAATTATATATTCAATGTGAATATATTTTACCCCTCATAAAAAAAATATATATATATTAAAAATCTATAAGAAATATATAAATTATGTATAGTAAATATATTTTTAATAACTAACTTTTGGCCGATTTTCATATATATATTTTATACATTTCAAATATATTTTAGGTATATTCAAAATATATTTTAGGTATATTCTTAGCTATGTATTTTAAGATATATATAAAATATATCTGAAAATCGGCCAAATATTAGTTATTAAAAATATATTTACTATACATATTTTTTATGGATTTTTAATATATTTAAAATAGATTTTTTATATATTTCGACATATATTTTTATATTTTTTTTTCATGAGGGACGTTCGAATTATTATTTGAATAAATTAAGATTTTGATGATTTTTTTTAGATATATTAGGATATTTTCTTTATAAAGTAGGAGTTAATTGATATTTTTCAAATAATTACGGAAAAAATTACACAAAAAAAAAAGTTATCTTGAATATTAATCTTCACGTTTTTTTTTCGACAAAAAACGTTGATTTCTTGGTTCAAAAAATTTATTTTGATAAATATTAAATAGTTTGGAATAAAAAAATAAATTTTATATTGAAAGAAAATCAAGAAAATTTTTTTTTAATCAGAAATCAGAAATAACTGACTAATCAAGAAATAATTTTTTTTGAACCAAGATATCGTTTTTTTTTTCTGTGTATAGACAATGAAAATTATAAGAAAAAAAAAATATTTGCTAAGAAAAGAATTAAATTAAACTTACCATCATCACGGCTGAATAATCATTATATACTCGACGACAACTTGAAACATAAAACAAAAAATTAGTATTTTATAAATTTTATTACATCCGGATAAAATAAATGTGGATCGAAGCGAGGACCAATCGCTGTTTAAAGATAAAAAGAAGCTTATATTGAATGAAAGGTTTTTTTATTTGTAGTGCATATGTAAAGCCGGGTAATGCATGACCTGAAAGAGATGATACGGGACCTTTGGGATGGCAGAGCAGCAGAATGCCGGGATGGTTTGATTTTTGGTTAGCATTGCTATCCACTGGACCGGAAATAACCTTTAGAGAGTTTTTCTGGGCGGGGTAACCGGACCGGAATATTCGCTCTTTGGAGTGAGCCCAGGCCCGGCAGTGCATCGCCCGAGTTTTAAAGAGCTCTTTCATTTGGTAATTGCTGTTCTAAATGATTGCCATTCCCAAGCACTGTCTACTCCTGTCTGCCAGTAATAGTGCTGGCCAGTGATAAAGGTAAAAACTACCCATTTTAATCTCCCGTCTCTCTTTTTCACTCTCTGGCTCCCTGAGCGCTTTATTCCTCATTTTTTAGCGCTTTTGTATCCCGCTAAAGTTGAAACCGTTGAAAAGCCTCCACGTGACCTCGATATCCGATCCCGATGGCGATGGATAGATAATTAATCAAGATATGGAGGCATTACATGATGAATGTGTAAAATTTTTGTTTGGGTTTACATATTTTTAGTTGGCACGAGTTTAAAAGCCAATTTTTTTTTTACTTCCGTTATTGGCTTATGCTTTTATATTTTATATTATAAATAAAAGCACAAGCGTTGGTATTGATGATTGATGCTGGTCAGTCTGCTGACACTATTTAAATAAAAATGGCTTTGCTGATTATAGTATAAAATAGAACTCGCGATTCTCGCAAAAGATAACTGACATTTCCTCATTTTGTCGTGCTTTAGAATGATAAAAAAAAAGGACGTTAATTTAAGAAAAAATATCTTTAAGCAAGAAAATTATTTTTATTAATTTTATTGTTATTAAATAAGCAAAAAATTTCTTGAATTAATTATTTTTTGATCAAAAATAATTGAATTAATAATCAAAATAATTTAACTTGATGATTTTTTTATAAATAAATTAAAATTGATTTTTTTTTTATTAATTTTGGATAGAAAAAAATTTCCTATTATAGATTTATGAATAATTTAAAAAAATTAATAATATTTTTGACAAATAAAAAATTAGATAAAAATATCACTAATTTTTTTTTTTAGAAATTGATAATTTGTAATTATAAAAAAGAATTAAAATTTGAAAAATAAATTTTTTAAATAAAATTTCCTTTGAATATAACCAAAAAAAAAAAAATTTCCATCAATCAAACAGCCTGAAGACTCAATTCCAAAATAGACTTCTCGACCATTCTAGGGGTTGATAATTTTCTTTTATAAAAAATCCATAGCGGTAATTTACAACCTAATAAATAACCGATGTATCTTACCATCCACCTAGACCAGATGTTCTAATAAAAAGTTTAAATCGTAACTCAAAAATCGCGAGTCGATACCAGAGAGATTGAACCGTAACAATCGCCGAATTTTCTCCTCATTTACCGTCTAAGCACATAAAGAAAAAAGGCTTATGTATGGTGTGAATCATAAATTTAAAATTACCAAAGGAAAAAACGATGGGGAGTTGGATCCCGGGACTAATTCACGTCCATTCTTCGCAACCCTTCAGCGGGTTCTTCTCCGCCTATCTATATTTTTAAAAATCAACTTCTTATTTTTTTTGGTCTGTCTCTCCACCCATCGCATTTATTCGCAACCATTCAGTGGGTTAACTTAACTTGTAGACTATGATACTCTTGGACCCTTGCATAAATTCGGCAAGTCGGTCTCCTTTTTATGACTTTATGCTTGCACTTGCACAGTCGTACATCGTGTATAAATTTATAGGTTACATCTATATTATATATCAGTATCTGTGCATGCCCATGCCGATATTTCAGTCCCTCAGCAATCCGTTTCTATATTTTTCATTTTGTCGACCCCTTTTCCCGATATCATTGTCCGGGCTCGCGTTTGTAACCCAGAGCTCGTAAATAAGAATCGAATGCTTTGGGATAAGTCGAACACACCCCTTGAGGGTACACACTGCACTACATACAACACATAACATTCTACATGTATGCTTTGCTTTACTTTACTTTGGGCTTTGGGCTTCACCCCACTATAACCACCCGGTGGTTGAAATCGAGTGACCCGTTAACGGCGGAACATTAATTTTATAATGGAATATCGATTCGACAGTATGTCGATTAAATGTACACAATCTTTTACCTCCAGCAATACACATGTCAACTTATACTGAACATATTTTTTTTTATTAAAAAAAAAATTTTGTCTAATGGGAATTGATACAAGATACAAGTGTTTTTCATTTTTCATTTTAATCAAATAGTTTATTTTTCATATTTATTATTAATTTTTTTATTATTTGTTCACTCTATAAAATTAAATTAGTGAACAGCTAATATCATATAGTTAATAATTACTTTTTAAAAATATCTGAAGTACACTAGCAATTAGTATTTATTAATTTTTTTAATTCGTAAAAATGGTAATTAGCAAAAAGATTCTCTTCAATTTTTATTAGTAAAATTTAGTATAAGATTTTGAAGAAGTAGATTTTTAATGAATTACAAAGTAAAATTCCGCAAATGAAAAAATTAATTTCTAACTTTTAAAATTGATAAAAAATTACTGAAAAGTTAACCGGCTGCCCAATTTTAAAACACAGTAACTGCAAAATTTTTATACTTGATTTTTTTAGGTATTGCTGCATTTCTTATAACTTTTAGACCTTAATTTTAAGTATTTTTTCTTAAAAATATTTATATTCAAGTATTTTCTATTCATAAATCAAATTTTTTATCAATTTGGCGCGTAAACTTTTTTTTTTTAAATTGGGCAGCCGTAACCCTATAGACTTACTTAATTTTTTATAGATTTATTCTAAAACAATTAATTTCATTTTTTGTCAAAAGTGAAAATTTTTGCTAATTTCATTTTTGAGAGCATGAAAGAATTATTTAATATGCTTATATATATCCTTATGTGACTTAATATGCTCATATCGGGTCTAAAATGTTCATAAATAATTTTTTGACCAAAAATAGTGTCAAAAGTCTCCAACAGATGGCGCATGATCGCAGAATTTTCTTAATATGAGAGAGTTAAGTCTTAAAATATAACCAATTTTTTTTTGACTCTTCAAAAAATCTAATTTGGAATCTATTCTTAATTTAATTGGCTACTAAACAAATTTTTGACCAATGCGACAAGCTTTGATAGAATAATATTCATAAAATATCCTGAGAATTTTTCTATAAATTTTTTTTATCACGACACGTTTTTTAGTAACTTATATTTATGTTATTTTTACCCTCGCCTTCAATATAATTCGATCTTCATTCGATCTCGTGGTAACCAATCGCAAGAGAACTGAATCGCGTCACGTTCGCGGCTCCAAGAAAAGACGAGCATATATATAAAAGCATGTGTCTGTATCCTAACATACAATGTATTCGTATTTGTATTATATCTCGAGTAGTACGAATACCCGAACATATATATATATATATATATTATATATCTGTATCTGTATCTGTACTCTTGTGTGCGACCCATGAAGAAACCCCGGACTTTTTCTGGGGTCGAAAGTCGCAGAGGTTACAGTCACGTATATCAAGTGAAAGAAAACGAAAATAAATTTAAAATGTATATTGAAAATAAAAATATAAGTTGCAATAATAATAATAATAATTATTATAATCAGAAGAATGACTGAGTAGAGATAAAACCAGAATTTAAAAAACAGTTACTCTTAAAACGTATAATTTTTTGTTGAAATATCTCAGAAGGTCGTTCAACCCTCATTGACACCCTCTCCGCGACTTACAACAAAACTCGAGATCGATCGTCTTAAACCACCCTCTATTGTTCCCGACATCCCCGGGACACTTTTAGGACGTGGACCTTCCGCCGGAATTTACATCTCCGCAGCGACCCTCTACTTAGTCCCTTCAACTTTTCATCCGAGGTAGTCTTCTTAACAGCTCGCGAGAGTTTTTAAACATTTTTATCTAACCCACGACAGCGAGTTGTCGTTAGTACTTTGGAAAAAAAATATCAGGTGTGAAAATTTTAGTTATTAAAATTGATAAAAAATCTCTTGTAATTTTTCTTTGAGACTTTAGGTAGATTGAACATTTATTGACCAATAGTCAATTTATGATAATAAGTATTTAGGCTGCATTCGAAGATACTCTATCTCCAGATACATAATTAAGAAATGACCTTGTATCTCGTAAACTATTGACATTTTTAACGATATAAGCTCATCCCGATGTTACACTCATCAAGACCTTTCATTTGAGTACCTACATCAATTTTTCATATATTTATATATATTATATATATGTATGTATGTATGAAAAATATATCAAAAATGCATTTTTTAACGATATAAGCTCATCCCGATGTTACACTCATCAAGACCTTTCATTTGAGTACCTACATCTAATTTTCATATATTATATATATTATATATATGTATGTATAGAAAAATATAATAAAAATGCATGGTGGGTACTACAAATAGAAAGCTCTTGATGAGTGTAACATCGGGATGAGCTTATATCTTTAAAAATATGAATATTTAAGAAAGTAAAGTGCAATTTAATAAATATCTTGTGAAATATTGACATTTTTAAAGATATAAGCTCATCCCAATGTTACACTCATCGAGACCTTTCATTTGAGTACCCACATCAATTTTTCATATATTCATATATATTATATATATATGTATTTATGAAAAATATATCAAAATGCATGTGGGTACTCAAATGAAAGCTCTTGATGAGTGTCACATCGGGATGAGCTTATATATTTAAAAACGTCAATAGTTAAAAAAGTACAGTGCAATTTAAGAAAAGTAATTATTTAATAAAGCAAAATTTTATTTATTGAATTTTGAATTATAATTTTATTCTCTTGAATGAAGAAAAATTTATTTGATTCATGAATTTTTTGCCTTGAATTAAAGGAATAAAAATTTTTTTAAATCTTTATTCATTGTATAGAATAATTATAAATTTTTTTATCAATACATCAGTAGCGCGTAAAAACCATAAATTTGCTATAGTCAATCCTCAGTGAAGTTCATTCGCTCTCGCTATGAAGTTCAGCGCTGACATATCAACTATCTGCGCATGCGCAAGGGAGCTAAAGTGAATTGATTAGCTGACTATTAGAACCACGTGAAGTACCAGAAAGACACTAGTCTATAAATTTCTAGCGAATTAGATGGAATTCAGGAGTTAGGAGTTAGAAGATATAAGTAATGGGATGGACGTCTCGGTGTCTGTTGGTCTGGGTCGTCACGGAGGTGGGCGAGTGGATGGAGGGCAGGGGCAGACCAGACTGAAAACTAAACCCGAGACCAAGAAACGAAAAGTCCTCGAGACCGAGAAACCAGGAGACTCCTAACCAATACAGAGAAAGAAAGAAAGAAAGGTTTTATCTGCTAGCCAGTTATTTATCGCTTTCCGTTGTAGCGCTGGCGTCGGCGCTCGGCCAATCACAAGTTAGTGTACCCCAGTACCAGTCCGCGCCATCCGCATACATTATCGTGCTGCTAGCTGCTCAGAGTTCTCTCGCTCAAGTTAAACTCGCGGGCCCGCTTGGCCATTGTCTTTCCTACGTTGTAAATCACATTTTATTCCCTCGCTTTAGGTCTTATTTTATTTATTTGTCGGGAAGGGAAACGGATCGCTACCGTGCCCCCGCCCTTCGTCCCTAAGCCGGAGCCTGTACCCTAACCCGCACTCTATACCTTTACTTGCAGTATCCTTAATATAATGTAAGCCTTAAACCTTAAAGCTTGAGGTGGTACGGAGTTCGGCCACCAAGCATCGATATATGTGCTTCCTTGGTGTTACACCGACGCAAAGAACACAGACCGAGATTTGCTGCCCCGCGAGACTCTCGACGCGAACTCCAAACACGGGCTAATGTAATTTTACTGAAACTTAAACTTTTACTGAAAAGGATAAATCTTTTTTTTTATATTCTTGGAGTCTGTCCTCACACAGTAAAAAATTTTACGTCATGCGTTAAAAAATGTTATGTTAAAAATTTTTATGTTAAATATTTAACACTTTTTTGTGTTAATTTAACAGAATTTAAAGTGTTAAATATTTAACACAAAAATTTTTAACACAAAATTTTTAACTGTACATGAAAAAAATTTTTAAAACATCTAAAGTTACTAAAATATGTATAAAAAATAGACTATTAATATAGTTAACTTTTAGCTGATATTTTTATATATTTAAAATGTATAAAAAATATATCTTACACCGTAAAAAATTTTTTTCTCAATTGAAATAAATTTTTTTTTCCAGTGCATATTATAAAAAAATATCGCCGGTCTAATTAGCAATTAGTCTAACTCCTTATTTTTTAGCAATAGTCTAATTATAAATTATTCGAATGATCCAAACCAAAATATTATATCTTTATAAGATATTAAATTGTTTTTTAAAGTGATAATAAATTCTGAACAATTTCTTTTTTCATACGAATGGAAGATTCTCTAAAATGGAGTTAGACAATTTACTAATTACAATGTCAATATATTATATTGAATATATGTCTAAATTATATTTTTATGCTTTTATTTTATGTATATTTTAAGATATATTTTTAATGTATTTAAAATATATACAAAAAAATTGGCTTAAAGTTAGCAATTAAAAATATATGATTAATATTTCAACGCATATTTTTTTTATAGTTGATACTAATTTTATCTTACATCTTATATGTTTTATATAAAATTTGAGTAATAAGATTTTTATTACATATAAATTTTTCAAAAATTAAAATATTTTTTTGACGTTAATATAATTAATTATTTTGATTTTTTTAAAGGTAGAATAGTAATTTGACTGTAGTTTTGTAAATGTGTTCTGTATACACTGACAGAAAATAATAAAGAAAAATCTTATAATAAAAAAAAAATTGAGAATAAGATTAAAAAAAGATCAATGATTTTAAACTTTTTCTGTCAGTGTAAAATGTAATGAATAAGTAAATGTGTAGGTATTTCAGCTTGCAGTAGCCTAAATACAATATGCGTCGTTCGTTAAAGAATTCTACAAATTATCGTTGAAGGCACCGCCGGTAATCTGTCGAGGGAGTTTGGCCTGATTCTTCAGTAAAATAAAATTTGTAACTAAATAGCGAGTCTGATTAATAAAAACTTGTGTCACTTGGACACTGGTTAACTAAATTAGCATTGCCTGCTTCGAAATTCGTAGAGTTCACACCGAATGTATTCTATTGGTCATGCTAAATAACCGCTTGTTGTATTATTAGATGAATAAATAAATGAATAAATTAAATTGTATAACTTTTACGTAGAGCCCTCGTGACGGAATAAAAAAAATGCTTGTGATAGTTTCAGCGATGCAAGTTAACCATGCAGGCCAGGCTCTCTCCCAGTCTCAGTCGCGTCCTGGCCACCAACAGGTCAGTAACAACGAGACTAATTACCTTAATAGATTATTTATTAATTATTATCCAATTTTACGAATTAATCTACAAAATTTTTATTAAAAAATTATTAATTTATAATTTTTAAATACTTTCTTTGTATAAATTCAATTTTCATCGATAATATCCAAGATAAAAAAAAGTTTAAGGACTTTTTTTACAGAAAATTTAATTTTCTACAAAAAATTTAAGTCAAAATTTGAATTTGAAACTTTAATAAAAAATTTCATCCCCTAAAAAATTGATTTTTGATAAAAATTAAAGTTTACATTTTAATATTAAGAAAAAAAAAATAATTAGACTATCAAGTGACCTAATTGCCGGCTCAATGACACAAGTGACAGGTTTAGCGGGGATAAAATTTTTTTACGTTTCACTGTTCTAGTATCCCGTTGACTTAGTACCCACAGAAATTTTTTGCCGTTATTTTTTGCAACACTTTTTGTAACAGCAGCCCTCGAGTTACGCCGTGGGGTCCTGGCAGGGATCTCGTATTTTTTTCCCGTAGAGTGATCCATGCACTCGAGGCTCATTTGCATGTCGAGGGGAGAAATAACCGCTTAGAATAAAAATAAAAAAAAAGAAATACATAATGAAAAAAGCCCGGAAAAAAAAGTAACGAACGCGAGTTGACTGAAAACAAACCCCGAGCTGAGAACAAGGGATGCTGACGGTTTGACTAATTTGAGGTTTGACTAATTTAGCACTTGACTAAAAGTTGGTGAAAAAACTTAACACCGAGTAGGGGCCAGCCTATTCGTAACCTAATCCTCGACAGGGGTAGTTAAAACTCACTCTCGACTCATCAAAATGAATTACCCGATTTAAACCAGTATTTCAAACAGACCTTTGCTTTTTTTTTATCTTTTATTTATTTTATCTGGCCACCTTGCACTTACATTACAGTTGTTTTCACGCGTTGATATTATTATTACATAAGGGGAATTTTTTTTCTATGGATAAACTAATGAATACATTTCTGTAAGACATTTTACTGCATAGCAGGTTAACAAAAAAATTCAAACCCTACTCATAAACAAAAAGCGGCAATTAAATAAATAATGAATAAAAAAAATGAAGAATAAAAAAACACAATTATTTGTGAGTGACATATGACGCAACAAATTAGTGAACTATTTTTGTTGATGATAATGAACTCGTCGTTATAAATGTAATTATCTTAATTTGGTCCCCTGACCCTCTGACAGTTGTGTGCAGGTGTCACTAATTATTTTTTTCCCGGGTAATTTTATAGGATTAATATTGGTCTAGTATACGTATGTGTGTGTGTATGCGGAGCACTGTAATGTTTGTTCACATAAATATATAAATAACAAAAGAACTAGAGGAAGTAGAGTGCGAAGAGATGAGGAGGGCGGAAAAGTCATCAGAATAGAGTGTAAGTGCTCGGCAAGTAGTGTATGTGTATACACTAGGGGACAGACAGCTGCTGGATCAATTAGTGGTTAACGATAAAAAATTAACCGCGATAATTACAAATATAGTCCACTTCCTTAATCACAATGTTTCGTAAATATTATTACTTTTTAATGATGGGGGTGGAGAATATTTTTTGGGGTACTTTGTTAATTGAATTTTTTTTTAAATAGTTAAAATATTAATAAAATTTTTTAATAATCACAGTTAAACTCAAATTTGAAGTGAATTAAATAAATTAAAAATCTCTAAAATGGGTTATTATGGTTAAATTTTGTATCATTAGAAAGGTCTTAACCTGGAGTTCTGCCTTTTCATGGTTTCATATCATTCTCACCGATAGTCAATTTGTGATAAGTATTTAGGCTGCATTCGAAAATGCTCTATCTCTAGATACATAATAAAAAAATAACCTTTCTTATTAATTGTATCTAATTAATTGTATCTCGTGAACTATTGGCATTTTTTAAGATATAAGCTCATCCCAATGTTACACTCATCGAGACCTTTCATTTGAGTACCCACATCAATTTTTCATATATTTATATATATTATATATATGAATATATGAAAAATATATCAAAATGCATGTGGGTACTTAAATGAAAGCTCTTGATGAGTATAGCATCGGGATGAGCTTATTTCTTTAAAAACATCAATAGTTAAAAAAGTACAGTGTAATTTGACAAAAGTCATTATTTAATAAAATTTTATTTATTTATACTTCACAAGTCCCGGCAGTCACATAGTGACTACAAGGTTGCTAGTAATGATATTTCGACTTAACACTCAATTAAATTAACTTATTTAAAAGATAAAAAAATGTAAAAATCAAATAATAGTTTGCTCTAACTTATAGTTGGAGAGATCTGGGTTCAATTTATGGTTCGGTAATTTTTTCGATATAATTTATTATTCAAATAAATTAAATGTCTTTTTCTAACTCAACAAAAAATAAATACGTATCTCAAAAAATTAACGTTGTAAAAATGGTAATTGTCATTCGAAATAGGGTTTAATTTAATTAACTGTAATAATTATTAAAAAAATTTTTAATTTGCTAATATTGCGATTAATAATAAAGAGCAAAAAATGTAGGTATTAATTAATTAATTTTTATTGACAACAGGATTTGTATTAACCTCATAAAAATTAACTCGACCACGGATTTGCGATTTAAAAAAAATTTATTACAGATAACATGTGATAAAATAATTCAGAACAAGTAATAAAATAATTTATGCATAGAAGGATAAATTTATAATGGATTAAAAGTGTCGGTTTGTGTATAATTAGCTTTTTAAAATAAAAAAAAAGTAAGCATGTTAGCGTCAGGAAGCAAAAAAAGATAATAACGCGATGATATTCACTTGTGATAGAGTTTTATCTCGTTAACTCGCGTGAGCATGAAACAGATCTCACCCAGACCCCTGACCCATAGAAATATTGTCGAGAACAAAACAAAAAATGGTAACAACTAACAACTTTAGAACCATTGTCATGCAGAGCGCCCTCTCGTCTCTCGTGCTCGCTGCATATACACACTCTCTGTATACTGTATACATATTTTAAAGACTCATTGTGTCTGGTGTTTGTAACAACGGTATAAAACAGCCACACGAATCATCATAATACACATAATAATAATATAATATATAATATAATATCAAGCGTGCATATTACGCCGCCACACGCTTCTGTAAACAGACACATTTTTTTCTCACAGTCTTATTCTCTCCACTCTATTGTCATTCATAAGCCGCGATTATTGTCATTTCATAGAACGTTTAACGTCCCCTTGTCCTCAACTCCCCGCCCGACCCCCGTTACCTACCGTCCAAAATTAAAGGTGTTGAATAATGATAAATATTTATGATAAATGATAATAGTTTTGATTTTTTCTTATTATCTTATCTTATTTTTATTTTTAAGTTTATTTTAAAACTTTTCAAAAACACTGATAGAAGGATTTTCGAAGGAGATTCAATTTTAATGTCTTAAAAATCCAAATCAAAATTTAAATAATCAATTTATTTCTATAATAAAATAATAAAAAAATCTTTTTCTCTACGAAAGTTCCCATTTTTTTCCCTAGTCTACAACAATACAAAGATGCGGCAAAATAGACTCAGAGCAGGAGTAAAAAAGCTAAAATGAAACGATAGAAGTGTATCGACTAAACAAAGTGTCACGGACAAAGCAAAGTGACAAGTCGTTCAGATGGCGTGGCGTGAAAACGATCGGCTGGTAATCGAAATTCTCTCGTTCCAAACACCAACCACCAACCACCTCCTACATCTACTCCTCACCAGTCTTCGTCTTGGTTTTCGTTTATTAGATCGACTGTCTCGTGGTCGTTTGCCATGTTATTTATGTACGCTTTTAGAGAGCTCGATATACTTATACTCCTGCAGAGCTAAACTAAACTCAACCACTAGTGCAATACCAGGACTATCTATACATTGGGACTCTTTTATTTCCCGCTATCACGCCTTTAGTTATTTATTTATTTTCTTTTTTATTTCGAGGATAGAAGTTGTCTTATTTGCTATCACTATCACGTGACTATTCATTGCTACTTGCTTGCCACCAAAATTCAAATTTCATTCAACTTCTCGTCTTTTTCTCATTCTCACATGACTTATGATTCATAAGTTATGAATATATAAAATGTCTGTCAAACTGGGGAGTCTTAGTCAAGTCTATTCACTGCAATCTTCAATCTTATTTATTATTATTAAGAGAATAAGAAAAATTTTGTTTCCAGACTAGTCATATGATAAAATCAGTTTTTTTTTTTTGTGAAATTTAGTGTCATTGCAAAGATCTTGACGTGAATTTGTGTCTTTTCAAGATTTCATTTCATTCTCACCGATAGTCAATGTATTATGATAAGTATTTAGACTGCATTTGAAAATGCTCTATCTTTAAATGCATAATTAAGAAATGACCTTGTATCTTGTGAAATATTGGCATTTTTAAAGATATAAGCTCATCCCGATGTTACACTCATCAAGACCTTTCATTTGAGTACCCACATCAATTTTTCATATATTTTATATATTTATGTATATGAATATATGAAAAATATATGAAAATGCATGTGGGTACTCAAATGAAAGCTCTTGATGAGTGTATCATCAGGATGAGTTTATATCTTTAAAAACGTCAATATTTAAGAAAGTTCAGTGCAATTTAACAAAAGTCATTATTGAATAAAGCAAAATTTTAATAATAATAATAATTCGAATGACTAAAAAAGAAATAAGATGATTTTTTCGCTTATGGATTTTTTGAAAATCAATATTATTATTATTATTATTATTATTATTATTATTATTATTATTATTATTCCTATCACCAGAATAATGGATAAGTATTGATAGCTTTTTCGCGATTTGATTCACAGTCTATCATTTTGTACTCGACGTGACACTTATCAATGACTATGGAAAATTTATCCCTATTAAATGCCCACTCAAATAGTTTTTTTTTTTATTTATATATTTTTTATTCCTTAGTCCTTATTCTTCTTCATTATTTTATTATTCAATTGTGGTTTTATTTCTAGTCGATGATTACGTGCACGAACGAAAAAAGTTACCAGGGAAAATAAAATTGCACGCACCACATCGAATGATTCCAATGAATTTTTAATCAGTGAATGAAAGTCTCCCCTAAAAATTACTCATTTCACTTTTTTTTTATTTTTTTACGCATCAATAAATTTTCTCTGCTTTCCCGTTTCTTTTAAAATGACCCTTGAAAAAATTTGTAACATTGACCACTTTCAATGAAACTTATTGTTACAACCCAGTTAATAATATGGCGAAAAGGGTTAGGGAAAAACTGTGTCGGTGAAAAAAGTGGAGGGTGCATGAAAATAAAGAAAAATTTACAATTATTATTATTATTCAAATTTCAATGACAAACGGGACGTTAATGTTCATTTTTAGACCGAAACCAGAATTCTTATTGTCGACCATATAAAAAATATTATGTCAAAAATTATTGAGCAAGAGAAAAGTAGTGATGACTTGTCAGAAGTGATGATTGTTAAAAGTTCAAGTAAATAGATAAAAAGTTATAATAAAATTTTCTTGATAGGCCTCGCGATTTCCATAAATTATCTTTTTTATAAAACACGCAAAAATAAAAAATTCATGCCAACAAAACGTGATTGCTACGACAGCACTGACGGATGATAAAATAAAAGGTCATACAAGTAAAGGGAGAGAGACCGCGAGAGTCTTTTATAGACATATATCATATATGAAAAGGAAATAGTGAGTGTCATTAAAAAACTTTCTACTCTACTGTCATCGAGCCGTCCGTCTAATAAACGTCGTGCAAAACCTGTCATCGAACTATAATCACCGGCCATGCACTATCACCACACGGTACACGGTGCACGGGGGCTCACCCCAAGAAAAAATAGCCATCGATTTATCGCCACATTTATAGACGATACTTAACTCAAAAACATCATTCACAAAAAATATTTCTGCCCCTAAAATTTATTTTTACTGTGTAAAAAGTTAAGTGCATGATTTTAAATTGATTTAATTTTTCTTAAAGCAAAATTCACTTTGAAAAAAATTTATTAATGAAAAGAAGCACCGCGGAATGACTTCATTTTTTTTATTAAATAAAATAAAAAAAAATTTATTCATTTAAAAATTACAAAATGCTTATTCAGAAATTTTTTTAAACCAATAAAACTTTTTTCTTTTTAGTTTGATAAAACAAATAAATTTTAGTATTTAAAAAAAATTGCATCAATTTTTTTTTTCAAGTTGCATTTTTTAATAAATTCTCTCTTTATTAATTTATTGACGAAAAAATCGTAAAAATTGCCGTATAAAAATTAATATCAGTAACATTAAAATAATTAATTACTTTTTACTTTGAGATTTATCAACAAGACTTAAAAACAAAATAATCTTTACAAAAATTTCGCTCAATATTCCCAACTTAAATTTGTGAAAAAAATATAATTAATATTTACAAACTTAAACTTGAGATAAATTATTTGAAGTATTTATTTCAGCTAATTAAAATTTATTTTAGTCTAAAAAATTTTTACTTGGATAATTTTCGTATTAAATTCTATATTTAAAAAAAAAAAACAAAAAAACAAATTATTTACTGGCGATTTTTACCAAGTAGTACCCCCGTGTTCTTTATCGTTATTTTTTTTTTCCCCTAGACAAAACTTCACACCCGTCAAGTTATTAACGTAAAAAATAACCGACATTAATACCGAGACCATAAATATAAATAAGCATTTTCATCCCCGTACAGTGTATAGTTTAGAATATAGTAGCATAAGTAACGAAAGGAAAAAAATAATAACCAACTCCACACTCGACATTCGACTACTAGCATGAAGGGCCTAATATTTTCCAGACGAACCGAAAGGGCCCTTCTAATTCTATTCTGTGTTACATTATTTCACTTTGTTCCGTGCTTAGTATTAGACAAAAGTTTACTCCTGACGGGTGTTGTGCGGTAAACTGACATATGGGTCCATCATAATGATCATAATATAGAATAAAAAATAAAAATAATAATGATGATGATGATGATCAACCCATTGGTTGATTGGTACTCAAGCGAAGCGTACTCGTTAAAATTCCGCGTGACAAGAGTGCCATTGAATAAAAAATAAAGTAAAAGTAACAAAGTGAGAACGATAGATATAGATAGATAGATAGATAGATAGGTACAGGGGTGCTATGTTGATAGGGGTTTTTTTATCTCACCGTCATACAAAGATGATGGATGTCCCCCGGTAATAAAGGAAAGGAGGGTAAGGGCTAAAAGCTTTCCGGTTGACTCCACAATTTAAGAATAAAATTAACGAAAATAATGATATAAAGAGAATCATAAATTAATTTTTCAAATTAAGAGGACGCCGTTTATTACATTTTTCCTTTTTTTTTATTAATAGTTATTACGTGTAGGAGGGAATTTTTGAATTATACTTCAAGGGAATATTTTGAAGGAAAAATTGGAATAGAAGATGAAGAAAATTTGACTGTGAATTTTTTTAATGGAAAGTTAAATTGATAAAAATGTTTAAGAATTAAAAAGAAAAAATTTTTTATCAAAAACATTATTTTGAGGGATTTTTATATTGAAGGAAAAAATAATTATTTCTCGGAAAAGAATTTTTTTAAATAAAAAATTTCAATATTTGCATGAAAAAAAAAAAATTAACAAATCAAATAAATTATTTATAATCTTGATTTGGGTAGAAAAATTTTTAAACTAAGAAATTTTAATTAATTCAAGAATTTTTTGTCTTAATTCAAGATAAAGAAACTTTTCAAAATTATTTTTTTTGATTAAAAAATTTTTCTCATTGAATCAAAATGATAAAATTTTTCATAATGATTTTCTTAGTTCAAAATTTCTTGTCTTAATTCGTTTATGAGCGTGTTTTAATGACCTGAAAGTAATTAGAAGGTAATTAGGCCAAAAAACTGAGCTAAAATTTAATTTATGTCATCTAAAATTTGGGAAAATTGACAAGGACAGGTTTTGGAAGGTGATAAAAAAAAGATTTGTAGAGGAGAGTAGAATGGTTTATGGTTTACCCTGGGGTTAGGAAGAGGCTAAAGGCTGCTAATGTACCTCGGAAAAAGCTGAGCCCCCTCAGTCGGACCTTTTTGGTCTCGTGAGCTGTAGGTTTAGATTTGGCTCGGGCTGATAGGTCGATAGAGATATAAAATGAGGAGAAGAACGAATATATTTGTATTTATATATATTTTTCTATATATAGAGGGAAAGATAATCAAGTATCCGTCCTAACAGCAAGATCTATGAGCTAGGATGTACATAATCCACACTTTTTGTTTCTCACGCGAGAACAAACTCAAGCTGTGGCTGCACGGTGTTGGCTGCACGTTCTTCGTGACGTTTAGTTGAGTTCGACGAACTTGATACAAGAAACTCTGGCTCAAGCCTCGTGGTAGCTATTCAAATCATTTTAACAATGAGATTTTATCAGAAGGTCAAGAATTACATATTTTATCTTGAATATGTTTGATGAATAAAATTTATAATTTTAGTTCGACTGA
This sequence comes from Cotesia congregata, assembly GCA_905319865.3. NCBI lineage: Eukaryota > Metazoa > Arthropoda > Insecta > Hymenoptera > Braconidae > Cotesia > Cotesia congregata. The sequence goes on from CAJNRD030001120.1 coordinate 16,925,699, forward strand.
AGAAAGGAAACCTCAAGAATTGTTTTCAATAAATATCCTCAAATTATTTTTATTTTAATCGTTTTTAATAGTTTAAAATTTATAAGCAAGGATAAAAATATTTTGTAAAATAAATTAAAATAGCAACCTTGTAGTCACTATGTGACTGCCGTGACTTGTGAACTATAAATAAATATAATTTTGCTTTATTAAATAATGACTTTTGTCAAGCTGCACTGTACTTTTTCAACTATTGATGTTTTTAAAGATATAAGCTCATCCCGATATTACTCTCATCAAGAGCTTTCATTTGAGTACCCACATGCATTTTCATATATTTTTCATATATACATATATATTTATATATAATATATATAAATATATGAAAAATTGATGCGGGTACTCAAATTAAAGGTCTCGATGAATGTAATGTCGGGGTGAGCTTATATCTTTGAAAATGTCAATAGTTGTTAATATACAAGGTCGTTTCTTAATTATGTTAAATTGCATTGCACTTTCTTAAATATTGACATTTTTAAAGATATAAGCTCATCCCGATGTTACACTCATCATGAGCTTTCATTTAAGTACCCACATGCATTTTCATATATATTTCATATATACATAATATATATATATGAAAAATTGATGTGGGTACTCAAATGAAAGGTCTCGATGAGTGTAAGATCAGGATGAGCTTATATCTTTAAAAATTTCAATAATTCAAAAGATACAAGGTTATTTCTTAATTATGTATCTAGAGATAGATCATTTTTAAATGTAGCCTAAATACTTATAATATAGATGATTTCTTCATTTTTAGATCAATAAATTTTTATTCAAATTTTATAATGACACTAAATTTCACTGAAAAAAACTGATTTTATCATATGACTATCCTGGAGACACAATTTTTCTTAATCTCTTATAATATTATAGATTATTTTTATAGATAAAATTTTTTTTTTCTTAATCAACAAATATAAATTAAGATTATTTGCAATAGATTATATCAAAAATAAATATTTGTTAACATTAAAAGAATATTAACCTTGATTTGAATTCTAATGACCACCGACTAACGACCTAAATACAAAACTAACAATCACAAATAAAAAAAAAACGAAGAAACAAGTAGACAATAAGGAAGCGGATAATCATAAAAATATTATCAAGTTGTTACTAAATTGCCGTAGTTTTTGGCACACTGTGAAAATAACCAGTGATATGAAATCTTTTATTACACAACACACTAAACCACAGAGCCCTAATATAATATCAAAGTACAAATATACAAGGATACAATAACTAAAATAGTATTCGGGAGCCGAGGAAATAAAATATTGGCCGAGTTTTGTCCGGGCAATCTCAATCTCAATGTTAATTACCGGCATAACGGCATAAGAATACCGGCTCGGAGGGAGGAATACAAGTGGAGGCTAAGGAGGACTTGTGAGAGATAGAGGAGTAATAAATGTGAGTTATGTCGGCCGTTAGATAGTTGAATCTCTGTATTCTGTGGTTAAACTCTCGAGCTCGCCGTTAATATCTTCATTACTAAATCATCTGATGGCACCCCTTACACAGTAGGGTCGTAGTCTCGGTTCTCGGGTCTACTAGCGCGAAATATGCTACAGTCTCATTGCTACCGCTGCACACGCAAGCCCTATTTCCCCTGCCCGTTTTCATCCGCGTATATTCCTCTCCTCCCTCTAATACACAACATTTATATCTCCGGTTCTGTGTATGTGGATTTTATTTTTCTCTGGCTATATTACCTACATACAGGAGTAAGTAATATACGGGCACCCGTCCAGACCAGCGTCAGAAAAGCTCATGTCTTATTCTATTCTTTATTTCTGGAAATTCGCCATTCTAATTTACACACGTATAACTATTTCAATTTTTTATTTTCAATTTAAATTTCATGTTTTACTTTGAATTTTTAAAGGGACTGCAGTAAAAAAATACTAAGACATTTTTTTTTTGAAAAAAATCTAAGGAAAATTTTTAATACACACGATATATATTTTTAAAATATCATACTGACTGCAAGGTTGCTAGTTAGAAATTAAATCGATTAAAAAAAATCTTAAACTAAGAAAATAATTTTTTGAATTATTATTGTTGTTATTATTTTATTTTCATCGATTTAATTTAAAACTTGAATTCTTAAGAATAAAAAAAAACTCGAAAAATAAAATTAACTGTTACTACTTCCCGTGAATAATAATTCATCACATTATTACTTAAAAAAATTTTATTTTAAGTGTAAACTAAAAAAAATAAATGTAATGAATTGTTGAAAAAAAAGTGTAGTATATAAAAAAGCGAGTGGTTATTATTTACAAATAATATGACTTTCTACCAGGAATTAAAAACATACACGACCTTAAATTAAACTGTTGATCCTGATGGGCAACAAAGGTCGAGCCTCGACGCTGACACTCGCGATAATTCACGAGAGAGCCACCACGGTGAGCATACCAATAAGCGAAAATTCAGGTACCGATCGTTATGCCTCCGGCAGGTACAGAATAAATAAAACTCTGGATGGAAATAAAATTATAAACTGAGTTAAATAAAATAAAGTATTAAAAGTAAACTCCCTGCATTGGCCCGGACATTGTTGGTATGCAACAAGATTTAGCGAGGCGATGCACTTTGTGGATTAAATCATAATGCACGATACTATAATGTAATGTTAAATATTTATATGTATATGTATAATACTTGAATTCGGACAGGTGGCGCTTTGTATCGGTATTCATCCGTGGTTCTCTCGGTTCACCACATTCATGCGAATACTCTATGGTAGTTGCTAATTTTGGTACGCTTTAAACATTTGTCACGACGCGAATAAAATAACAAGTTATCGTTTTTTTTTTTTTTTTTTAATTCTTTTGTGATGATTTTGCTTGAATTTGCATGATGTACTGAAGGAATTTTAGTATAAATTGATAATTCAATGATTTAAAATAATTTTCTTAGAAAAAGTTATAATGAAAAATCAAAGTTAAAAAAATAGTTTGTGTAACAAAAACTCGTAAAAATTTGAAATTAAAATTTTGAAAAAATTACTAAATATAAAAAAACATTTTTTATAAAATTTTATCATAATACTTTATCTGTCAGAAAAAAATTTTATTTTAAGTTCAAAATTATTATTGAATTATTGGAATTAATTATGACTTTTAAAAAATCAAAATAAAAATTCAGGATAAATTTTTAAATACAAAAAAATTTCTTCAAAATTATATTATAAATTTATTTATTAAATAAAATTGTTATTTTAATATTCAAAATAATTTTTTAATTAATTGAATCAATTATAACCTTCACAGAAAAAAAAATTACTTGAATCATGTAAATAATTTTGAAGATCTTTATCTTCTTGATTTGAGTAGAAAAATTTTTAAATTAAGAAATTTTTCTTGGTTTAAGTAAAATTTACTTGATTCAAGAATTTTTCGTCTTGATTCAAGTTAAATTTTTTTTTCAGTGTATAAAAGTAGAAAATAAAAATTCTGAGTAAATTGAGATACTAAAAAATTTTATTATAAATTTTTTAATTAAATAAAGTTGTAATTTTAAATGAAAAATTATTTTATAATCAACTGAATCAATAAAAAAGCTTCAAAAGCTCAAAATAAAAACTTGGTTTAAAAGATAAAAAAAAATAAATAGTCCAACAAACGTTCTAGAAGCTCCCAAGAATATTAACTTACACTTGATCGATCCGATGGTAGCGATTTAATTGCATTAGATTAAGCTCTGAATGTGTCAGAAAGTCATTAGGTCAGTAGATATCACAGAAAGCAACTCAATTAAATCCCAAAAGACTTTTGAAAATAGCGATAAAATTGTTAACATGAAACCCGAAGCCCTTAAAAAAAAAAAGAGAACAAAGAAAGGCAGATTGTTTGAAGGGTAAATCATTTAAGTTATTTTCGTTCCATAAACTAAATGAGTCTCTAACGGGCCTTGAGCTTTAAGCCTTTAAGCACCTGCCGTAAAGTCTGATAATTGTCTCAGCGAATCACGGGAAGAGGAAGAGGAATGAGCAGGTCGCGGCGCACCCTACTCCCTTCTACATAGTAAGCCATTCAGGGTTGGACATGCAAATAACTCGGGGTTAGTTAGCTAATGTAATGGGAATGGGGTCGGCTCCTATCGTATCGCTGATTCATTAAGTACGAGGGAAAGAGTTGAGTTGATGAGGGGTTGATGGCTTAATTGCCGGCTCGCACAGCATCAACATCACCATTAAAGCCCGAGAGTGTGAGTGAGTGTTGGCATGCTACCCTCAAACAATATTTACCCACCGCTTGCTCTTTTAACTCGTCCACTCACACTCGCGTCATCTTTTGTCTCTCAATTCGTATCTTCATCCTCTACCCTTCAGCTCTTCAACCCTTGAATCGGCTACTGGCACCTCGCCTCACCTCACCTCTCCTCTGCCCTGATACGAACAAGGAGCAACAGGTCGCCGTATCTCTCGAGCTCTGATACTGTGTTGGTCTGTTGGTGAAAACACCAAACCTTTTATTATTCCCTTTATTTCTCATTTCTCGCCCTCTCTCGTCCAAAGTCATTATCACGCTCCTTTTTTAATTTTACTAAACTCTGAGCTCAAACCCGGCTCCCGGCTCCAACTCGTTTACCCCTAAATTAAATGTTAACTCGCGCTAATTAATTACCGCTCGTTTCAGCTCGCACCCTTCGCCGGACTCAGACGAGACTAAGACACTGTTTCCCGGCAAGGGAAACCTTAATTGCGTAGCTGACGCTCCATTAACGTCTCATTTTCATCTTTTTTATCACCTGCTGAGAGTTGGTTTAGTTTTATGGTGACAATTAGAATAATTAATTGAATTTTCAATGCAAATTACTGAAATTTGTTGTTTAAATTGTAATTTTGTCCAAAGAGTCTCAATTCTAGTCTTTTAAATTTAACATAATTTTTTTTTATTAATTAAATTGAATTATGGTAATAAAAAAAAATAATTTTACATACTTCAACTGCTATTTTGTCTTTAATTTTATTTTAACAATTAAACAATAAATTTTTTTATTAAAAAAATAGCTTTTATTCGTTTAAAAATGACAAAATTCTTATTTAAATTTATATCTATACTAATAAATGGAGAACCGGTTTTTTGTCTGGTTGTACTGCGAAAACTATACTGAACCGATAGGAATAAGATGCAGCGTGTTTCGGAGAAGGTTTTAGTAGTATGATATGTTAGTGATTACTTATCCGGAGCCTATATTTTTTTGATTTAGAAATAATGAATTTTTATTGCAACTAAATTTATGCTATTCGAATGTCATTTGCTTAAAATAAATTTTTTAATTCTATTGGTTATGTTTATATACTAGGCAGATTTCTTCACTTATGAGACCTGCAATTTCTTTAACTGAAACTTTCAATGCTCATTACAAATTTTTTTTTTTTATATTAATTATTATTAATTTTTGTAAGAAAGACACGGGAATGTTATAATGATTGTACATTGAAAGTTACAATGAATATTAGCTAGAATAATTACATGGATAAAAAGTGCATGCCAATTCGATAGAATTGGGAATCTGTGCAAGTCAAAACAATACTCCAATTAAATTTCAAGTCTAGATCTAAAAATGCAATTATATGAAGCGCCCAGCGAAGCGGGCGAGTAACAGCTAGTATTTTAAAAATTAATATGACCTTTTTCCTTAGCTTTATATAGCAAATAAATTTTAATATTTAAAAAAAATTACTTAAATTTTATTTTTTTTATTTTTACAAGTTGTATTTTTTGATAAATTATTTCTATAATAATTTATTTAAGAAGAAATCTTAAAAGTTAATTTTATTTAATTAAACGTAGTAATGTTATTAATGTATTATTTTTTAAATCTTTAAGCTCTCGATTTTTAACAGTATAAAATTAATTACTTAAATAATAACTAAGTAGAATAAAAATAAATAAAATTCTCACCCCAGAGTATAAAATAAAACAGATAAAAGAGCGATTGAGTAAAGAAAACAATAAAAACTATAAGACCAAGGATAGCATCAGTGACCAAGTATTTCCGGTTAGGGTTAAAGAGCGTTTAATTAGTACAAGTTGCTCGTACCGACAGCCTTTTCTCAATCGGTTCTATCGTCTAATCTTGTATCTTCCCCTATATACTTTAGACTAACTATAGCGCAACACCTTCGACTGTGTCTTAGTTCTTTCACACATGTGTTACAAGTAACAAGTTATATCATCCACTCACACACACAATAGGTGTCGTGTCAGGGTGTGAAGAGCGATGAGATAGTCAAGCTTCTTGACCACGTGGATTTCACCCGCCCCAGTTTAATCTCCCCTGACAATCTTCACACTTACTAAATTTTATTTCGTCGTTTAATCTAATAAATTGTTTATTAACCCGACCGCTTAGTGGTATAATATTATAAACGTAATATGTACCGAGTAATAATAAAGATGAAAAAAGGCTTTTGAGCTCTATCGAGTATGAATGATGCAATATATAATATTCGTGATTGAATGAATAACTTTTTGGAAGGATTCTCCCCTTTACTCTTTACTTAACGTTATAATAAAGTTTTAAACCCGAGTAAAGGATTGAATAATCAGCGAGTGAGTAGAGCTGTAGTGATGTAGACAGAAAGGCGTCGTGTTAACCCACGTAGTGTAGGATCGCGTGCTACCACGCACTTTGTTCCCCTAACTCTTATTCGCGCCTTATACAGTTCTCAATGTGAATACGTTAATTCGCTGATTGCCTTAATTACTTATGAACTTAATCATTTTCCAATAAAAATTTATGACTACACTTATAATTTTTAATTTTTATTTCAACTTTATTATTATTTGAAAAATAATAATAACTAGCAATCTTGTAGTCACTACGTGACTGCCGTGACTTGTGGACTATAAAGAAATAAAATTTTGCTTTATTAAGCAAGATATAAGCTCATCCCGATGTTACACTCATCAAGAGCTTTCATTTGAGTACCCACATGCATTTTTGATATATTTTTCATATATACATATATATATAAACATATAAATATATAAAAAATTGATGTGGGTACTCAAATGAAAGGTCTCGATGAGTGTAATGTCAGGATGAGTTTATATCTTAAAAAATGTCAATATTTCATAAGATAAAAGGGTAAGTTCTTAATTATTGACATTTTTAAAGATATAAGCTCATCCCGATGTTATACTAATCGAGACCTTTCATTTGAGTACCCACATCAATTTTTTATATATTTATATGTTTATATATATGTATATATGAAAAATATATCAAAAATCTGTGTATGTATTTATATGGATAAAAAATAAATGTCAATCAACAAAATATAGTCAACTTAAGTGTGAACACGTTTACAAACATTCAGTATTAAGACAACAACGCCATTTTAACGTTTTCGGCGATACTTACGGTAGATACGAGGTTTTTGAATTCGAATATGTAGATACGAGAAAAATCAAAAGCCTCTAAAAAAAATTCTATCATCTTTGTGAACATTGCATGTTTTGTTTTACGTTACAAGAGTGCTAAGGAGTGATTTTCGCTAAAAATCTCAATTTCGAAAAAAATGGAGATACGAGGTTAATACAGAAAGGGGACGATATGTAATATATATAAATATATGAAAAATTGATGTGGGTACTCAATTGAAAGGTCTCGATGAGTGTAACATCGGGATGAGTTTATAGCTTAAAAAATGTCAATATGTCACAAGATAAAAGGTCATTTCTTGATTATACGTCTAGAGATAGAACATTTTTAAATGCAGTCTAAATACTTATCATCATAAATTGACTATTGGTGACAAGTGAGAATGATGTGAAACCATCAAAAGGCACAACTCCAGGTCAAGACTTTTCCAATGATACTAAATTTAACCATAAAAACCCATTTCATCATATAAATACACAGAACACAAAATTTTTCTTATTCTCTTAATAATATAAATAATGATATTAATTGATTTATTAGTAATAAATTTAACTATCAATAACATAAACCTAATAAATAATTTATAATTAATTTAATAAAAGTGAAAGCTCTTGAATAAAATAAATTATAAAATTCCAACAGATGAATTGTCGTCATGACTATTCTACCTCTGATTGATAACTAGAGCAATTACCTTTTCCCGAGCATAACAACCGAGTTAAATTACTCGTTAATTTATTTCTCCATTTATATTTTATATGTATATATGTAAAGCCCTCACGGCAAATATATAAAACGATTTCACTTTATTCGCGGATAATTCAGCTCCACCTCCACTTTATTATTTATTATTTTTTTTTAATCATTTGAATTTTATTTTATTAATTTGCACACAAGTTATATACATTTATATACTTCAACATTCCACATTCACATTATAATACTGTATAAGTATTACAATGTACAATGTATAATGTCGAGACTAGACATTTATATCGATTCAACTCAACTCAACTCGAATAGTGCGGAACTTTGCCGATTCTAATGACCATTTGTCACACAAGCTGTACGGGAAATAAAATTATACCGTGATTTCTAATCGAGTTACGAAAACCCGTCTGTCCATCACGTATCTGACTTTAGTGACTCAAACTTTCGAGATAAATAATGTGTGTCTTGAAAAAAAAATATTCAATCAAATTTAAAAAAAAAAATATAAAATTTTTTATTAAAAATTTTATTTTTTAAATAATTTTATTTCTAAAACAAAAGTTAAAAAAAAAATAGCGAGCAAATGGTTCTCACGATATAACACCACACATCTATTATTATTAACTTAAGTGTGTGTCTAAAAGTGCATATAGATAATTGGCCGATAATGACCGCCTAATATCGCCCGAGGAAGACTATCAAAAAATTCTTAACAATTTAAAAAAGTAATCTTTGGGCTTAGGTATGAGATGATCTTTGGTAAAGTGAGGTGAAGTGAGGTGAGGCAGAGTTTTGAGCAGTCGGATTATTTAAAAGTTATAAACTGACTGGGAAATAATTTAACGGTGCGCTGGCGGTTGAGTAATTGACGAGGTAGGCAGCAGTATAATGCCGGTAAAGTTGGTTACGAATATAAATTACACGTAGAGCGAGAGAGAAGTCGCATTCGAGTTAATACGTCCGATAAGGCTTCTTAATCCCTCACAGAATGGTCTCGGCCTAGTTCTTCTTTCTTCCGCAGTGGCAGAACATTGAACATACCCACCCTCAATACTACTACCGTCTAGCCCTGAGTACACAACAGCGACGTTAATTACTCTAATCACGTGCTGGCGTGATATTCGTTACGTCGTGAATTACTATGAGTTTAATGCGGAACTAAATATTAACGGGCGAGCTTAGAGGTCAGGGGTCACTAAGAAGACCCTAATGTGTAATGTCTAATATGTCATGCCCTATATATATATATATTTCTGATATAAATAATTACAATTGCTTTTTTTATTTTATTCAAAAAAATATTTGCTTTTAATTAGTTGGATATTTTTTTTAGCGAGAAAATTTTTAGCTAAATTCTTGACCAATCTTTTTATAAATTAATTACACTGTCAAAAATAAAATAAAACAATTAAAATGATTAATAAAAATTTTTAGCATCTAATATTTAGAATTTTTTTTTAAATTGAATATTTAATTTTTATTAAATTATTTTTAAGTTTTTTAAAATTAATCATTATTAAATTAAGTTATTTTTATCTAGTGACCTGCAGTCGCATTGTATATATATGGTATTTGTAAAATATATAAATATATGAAATATATCATATATATATTATATATTTTAAAGATATAAGCTTATCCCGATGTTACACTCATCAAGAGCTTTCATTTGAGTACCCACATGCATTTTCATATATATTTCATATATACATATATGTAATATATATAAATATATGAAAAATTGATGTGGGTACTCAATTGAAAGGTCTTGATGAGTGTAACATCAGGATGAGCTTATATCTGTAAAAATGTCAATATTTCACAAGATAAAAGGTCATTTCTTGATTATATGTCTAAAGATAGAATATTTTCGAATGCAGCCTAAATACTTATCATAATAAAATTGACTATCGGTGAGAATTATATGAAATCTTGAAAAGGCACAACTCCAGGTCAAGACCTTTCCAAAGATACCAAATTTAACTACAAAACCCCATTTTATCATATAAATACACTAGCCACAAAATTTCGCTTATTCTCTTAATAATATAGATAATCATAATAATAGTAACATTGAATAAAATTAAAAAACAAAACTTTTGTAGTGAAACAAATAATTCACCACTAATTAAAACTCGATACTTTTCCTCGGGATTGTTTGCCTCAAATAAAGGATAAATCCGTAATAATTCCAGTCCAATTAAAAACAAAGATAATTAAATCCATTGTGGCCGTTAATAAAGAAAACGAGCTACAAAGAAGTGTCCCGAGTGGAGGTGAATATTAAAATATTCATTGGGAGCTCTGTAAACTTTACCCCGTTATTAAGTATTTTATTTAAAACTTACTTATTTACAAAAATGATAATAATAATAATTATTATTATTATTTAGTTAGACTTTTATTTATCTGGTCTTTCGTCTTTTGCCCGGTAAAAAGTGGCAAAGTCTCATTGTTTGCTCGCTTTGTCCGGATCTTTCTAATTATAAAATTCCTCGCGACCCTTACGTCTTACTTAAGAATCAATTCTTACTTGTGATCCCCCCTCTCGGCTCTAAGATAGTAAGATAGACCGCGTAGACCGAGAAAAACCCAGGGACGAAGATCCAGGAAGCTAAAATAAAGAAATAAGAAACAAAAAGAACGACAATAAATAAAAAAAAAAAAAAGAAGAAGAAAGTGAAGCTTTTTATTATACTAGAGACGTAACAAGGGTAGATCAGGACGAGGATGAGGGTGCCGCGGTAATTATTATTCAAATATTTTCCTTTGGCATAGCCCGTCCGCATTAATATTTACAATGCTCCCCTCGCCTTGCCAGCCATCCCCTCAATCAGATTCACGGTATCAAGGCACTATAGAGTACTGCTGTACCAGCGGGATCGCAATCGCGAGTGAAAAGAGTCGAGTCGATGCTGAAAAAATTAAAATCCGAGCAAGAAATAAGTGAAGAAAGCAAGGAACACACTGGAGCTTGAGATTCCGAGATGCGAAGCCAAAAAAAGCTAAACATTTCTCTATCTCAATACAAGCCTCGAGTCTTCGATTTCGCGCTTAATACTATCCACTTATGCAAACGAGTCCTGAGAGATCGACTTGCGTTCTCTATCTCGTATAGACATGTATACTTGGGCTCGTTTATAGTGTTCTACCCACTCGCGATCGCGATGTAAGGGTTTGAGAATAAGAGTAAGAGCAACATTCACCACAAATAACTAAACTTTAGTATATATAGTGAAGTAACTACACTACAAGTGGAATTGAAGATTCGCGGTGAGCTGAGACTACTCTCAATGCTCTCAATGCTCTACTCAGATTGGATCGATTATTGATTATTGATTATTGATTCTCAGTCTGATCTCTGTTCTTAGCTGTCAGATTCGAGGCTTGTGGTTTGGGGATTGTCGATAAATAAAATGGCTTTGTTGAGAGAAATTGTAGCTGGAGATATGTGGATAAGATAATTTTAACTTGGATTTGGGGTAGGAGGTTACAATTTTTTAGAAAATTATAATTATAATAATAAACTAGCAACCTTGCAGTCACTACGTGACTGCCGTGACTTGTGAACTATAAATGATATAAAATTTTGCTTTATTAAATAATGACTTCTGTTAAATTGCACTGTACTTTCTTAACTATTGACATTTTTAAAGATATAAGCTCATTCCGATGTTACACTCATCAAGAGCTTTCATTTGAGTACTCACATGCATTTAGATATATTTTTCATATATACATATATATGATATATATACAAGTATATGATATATATAAAAAATTGATGTGAGTACTCAAATGAAAGGTCTTGATGAGTGTAACATCAGGATGAGCTTATATCTTTAAAAATGTCAATGGTTCACAAGATACAAGGTCATTTTTAATTATGTATCCTGGACACAAAATTTTCCTTATTCTCTTAATAATATAGATAATAATTAGGTAGAAAAGATATTTTTTTATGAATAAAACAAATATTAATTTCTGCGACAGGTCTGTATATAAATAGTAGATAAAAATAATTTAAAAAAAAATCCACGAGGTCACTCGATAAAAATTGATTGGGGCAAAAAGCAGGCGAGTAATTTGCCCCTTTAGCATGATCATTATCCCCGAGGATTTAAAGTCGCTAAGTAAAAGAAGAATCAGCTGGTTTCGGTGAGCTGAGCAAGACCTCGACCAAGACCACTACACCAGACAAGTAACTGCTTGAGCTCTGCTCTCATTACATGGTATCCTCGACAGCAGAGAACACGGGAAAGAGCAGTGAGCAGTGCTAGATTTTAAAGCCCTTCTTCTCTCTTTCAGTAGATTGTAAAGGCAAAAAAAATACCAACCATCCGACCAAGAAAAAATAAACAGAGAAACGAGGAAATAAGAAAGCGTAAAAGAAATGAAGAAAAGACACCCTTGTGCTGCTCCCCGCCCACCAAGTTAGCGGATCGAGGCTCGTTAAGATATCGCGGAATCGTTAAAAATAATTGTCAGCCGGATAATTAAGGGGTGAAACCCCTTCGGGGTAAAAAGAAATACTCCGGAGACGACGGATCATTCCTGAGCTTTCTTTTCTTAGCTAAACTTTTTTTATTTTTATATTCTGCTCTTTAACCACCTTCCCCCATGTCATATCTGCTCTACTCTATTTTTTCCACTCTTTCTCTTTCCCTTTACTTTGTACCACCACGACCCGTTGCCCCAATCTGCTTAGTACAGCAGTACCTCATGTTCATCGACCTTTACTGTCTGTGTCTGTTGGTACATCGTTAGGGCGCCTAAAATTTCAACTTTTTATTTTCAGTCTTTACCATGTCGGAAAGAAAGTAGAAAGCAAACTTGGGGTTTGATCATGCGGGAAAGTACTACAGTACTCTGCATGTAGATGCCAATTTAGTCTGTTCGAGTGAACTCCTATCAGCTTGTTACACAGATCAGACGCAGTCGCTAAAATCGAATTTCATACTCAAATCTTTACGTATTTTTCTACTTTACGTATTCTTCTCTCATATGTTATGGAGTATTATATATACTTGTGCTGTGAGCCAAGAGTGAGCTCGTTTATTCACATGCTCGACGTGAAACGGGCTCTAACATCTAACGTCTACTTGACGTTTATTCTACTGGAATAGTCTGAGATGCCTTTGCTACTTTTTTAGATTGATGTTTTTTTTTTGATTTTCTGATAAAAAATTTGAATAATAAAAAAAATGAATTTTTATTTTAAAAATTTTTATGACAATTAATAATTAATTGAAATAAAAATCAATGTCAGATAAAATTTTTACAAGTCAAAAAAATCCATTTTATTTAAAAAATTTTCAATTTTTAATTTTCCAGAATCAAGACAACAAATTTTTTAATTAAATAGAATTACACATAGTGACTGCAAGGTTGCTAGTTATTATTATTATTGATAATTACAAGTGTAAAAAATTAATTTTTTAAACAAAAAAAATTTTGTTTATCCTAAATTTTTGATTGCATTAAAAAAATATTTTTATCAGAAGATTAAACCTACGATATTATTTTATTTTTACCTTTAAAGTGATAGAATGAAATAATCTTTATTTACAATTGTATTAAAGTAAATTAATATCAGTAGTTATTTTGTCTACATTCCAGAGAATATCTTACTATCTTTAAACCTTGATCTCTTATTTACAAAATACAAATTATATAATTGAAAATTTATCCGAAATATATGACAAGAAAAAAATAAAATTTAATGATTAATAAATTGATTAGTTAACAAATATTTAATCTGTTATTGTTGTTTATTAATCAATAAAAATTATTATAATAATCTAATTTAGTTGTAAATAGTCAATGACCATAAATAACCGCTTAGTATTTAATTTAAAAATCCGGGATGTAAATGTAAGCAGTAAGTGTCAATAAATAAATAAATAAATAAACAAGCGACCGGAAAATGAAATTCTGAGTGAGTGAATTAAAAGTAATTTATAGCGTTAGAAAAAAAATTAAAAGTTATTTAAGATGGGTTTTATCGTTAGAATTTTTATTAATGGCTACAAGTGGATATTAGAAAGACATTTATCCACAACGGTATTATATGTAAACTCGGAACTCGGTGTCGAGATGAATAAATATTCATACCGGGATGAACAAATATTTATACCGGGATAATGGTAAAAAATAAATAAATAAATAAGATAAAAACAAATGGAGGAGCACTGTTAATGAATGGAAGAGAGAGAGAGCACCAGGAGAAAAAGAAAGAGGAAGAGAGAGAGGGAGAGGAAAGACTAGAAAGAGAATGCCCGTAGCCAGTCAACGTTGGTTGATTGTCATTATCATTAAATGACGATTTAATGATTAAGGCGCGCCGGACGTGGGACGTACTGGCTACATATTATATCCTCGTGTAATTACCTCGCTTCGATTATTAGACGATTAGACCTCGGCCAGTGGTAATGGACAGTCTTGATGCTCGTGTTACCAGCACCGAGCATCGAGCATCACAGATTTTCACTCGACTGCGACGACCACTACATTTATGTAATTTCATAGTCTCTGATGATGCTTTTATGTTACTCTACACTATATATTATGCGTCAAGAGGACGACTAGTCATTCTCATTTTATTTATATGCTCACTGTTATTCTATTTTGGCTCAGCCTATTCAATTTTCTTAATTATTAGTATCTATTAAACATTTTTTTCAATAACTCTATTTTATAACACTAAACCTCATCGTTATAAATATTAACAAGTGACAATTAAAAATCTCCTTTAGATAATAATTTTTTATAGCCTGTTAATTATTATTATTTTTATTACAAGCCATTAAAAAATTTTTAAATACAAGAATTGACGATTCTTAAATTTTTTGCACGCCTCATATCGTGAATTTAAATTTTTTTTTGTAACAAAAAAAAAGTATCCTTTAAATTAATAAATTTTTTATAAAAAATATATTATTAAAAAAAATTTTTAATTGTTAACCTAAAGGACTAAAAATTTTGTCGTTACTATATTATTATTATCCAAATAAATTAATTCTTTATCACATAAATTTTTCCCTTCATAATAATTTATAAGTTTACACTAGCTCAGTCTTCTCCCATAAGATAATTTTGTTATCAAAAACAGTTACTCCAAATTCTTTTCTAATCTCTAACAAATATTATTCCTGATGATTTTTCCGATAGAAAAATCTATTTTTATTCTCTGATGTATTTTTTATAAAACTTCCTTATAAATTCCCGAGCCTAAATCTCAATAAATAACAATTCCTACAAAAACAAAGCATACTACAAATTACAACAATTATTTATAATTAATGTCAGTTATTAATTTATGAACAATAATTATCAATACATTTACAAGTTAGCTGATGGCAACGTACGTCCTTGATCGAAGTACTTATATCAAAGTTAATTTAGTATTATGAATATATATATATGTGTATATTTAAGCCCTCTTTAAATGGACGCTCCGGGCGTGTATTTACATCGATGCAAGTGTCCATACCAATACAAAGATATCATACTGATTGCGTTGTTTTATTATCATGATCATCATGATGATAAGTCGTATCCCTCATCTCTTTTATTTAGAGTGTGGTCTCTGGCGATCGCATTTAAATAATTAAAGAATAAACCAGTGTTCTAACTCGGAACTGCTCGCCGACAGATGATAATATGACAATATGACAACTAACAGTGAGAGTTTTATTCGGATCGGGATTAATGGAATAATCGGCGGTGCTTATTATTGGCATTAGCCATGCATGCATCAGTATGTACAGTACAACACAACACAAGTTTAAGTGACAGTAACATCACTAACCAGAAATTAATAAGAGCAGAGACTGGCCAGGGTGCGGGTGGCCGAGTGATAATGATTAACTACACGGCACACATACATAACTAATAACTAAAACACATAAATACATGCTGGCTCTTCTCTCTCTACTCCGGATTATTCAGATAATGTCTCTGATGATGTGATGTGTCTCGGATGATGCTTATACTCGTTACAACACGCACAGCGTTGCTCTGGGCTCCGATGACGGGCGGGGTGAGACAATTGCTCCGATAATACGGGCCTTCCTGCCTGGCACTCGGTGATACCGACGGCAAATCAAGTGCGACTAACTACCGACTACCACGGGGACGGATTATTTATGTTTTAGCTTAGATTTTAATATTAATCATTTAATTGCCCTCTCGCGAGGAGCTTTTAGTAGAGAGTAGAGAGAAGAGAAAAAAAATTATTTGGAATTTTAAGCTACCTTAAGAGTCATCAACTGTTAAGTGAAAATTTTGACACGTGATTTTTGATATTTTTTATTGCAGTACACGGAAAGAACAACATATCTCAAATTATACTAAGTGAAAAAAAAATTCAGATAGTAGCTTGTATAATCCAGATTACAATTAATATAATCCAGATATCACGCAGTATAATTTGGATTTTTCTAGCTACTATCTGGAATTTTTTTTCACACAGTATAATCTGGGATTATATCCAGTGTCATCTTGTTCTTTCTGGGTAGAGAATATTTGGGTACTTTTGGAGAAAATATTACGATAATTAGATCAATAACTGAAAGATTTAAAAATGCTCCAATAACATGACATCAAAAAAAAATTTTTGAAAAATTTCATTATATTGAATCAAGAATAAATATTTCTGAAGAAATTTTTCTTGGTTCAAATTAATTTAACTTAGTTCGAGAGTTTCTGCTTGAATCAAAACAGTGAAATTCTTAAAAATTATTTTATTGGTTAAAGATTTATGAGTCAAGTTAATTTTTTAGCTCAAATATATTTTTTAAATTAAAAAAATTAAGATAAAAAATTTTTTTGAAATGAATTTTAAAAAATAACTGATTTTTATTCTAAAAAAATATTCATTCCATTTTAAATTAATAATTCTATGGGGCTCCGTATCTTTATTAATTCGTAATAATTTTTCGACACAAAAATTTCTCATACAAAAAATTTCTTGACACGAATAATTATCATTCAAAAATTTTTCAATGATTTTATTATAACAAACGACAATAATTATCAAATAAATATTTATTTAAATAATTTGAGTTAATAAGTCTATGGTTATTTTCAAAAATTTCTTCATTGATTGATTTATTTATTTATGACTTATGTATTACCAATTGAATTATAAATATCCAGAACATAGTGAATTAAGCTGAATGTAAATATATGAATCACTTTTATTCTTACCAATATTAATAAGAATGTACCATAGTAAGATGTTAATTTAAAAAATTCTAAATTTCACAACTTAGAATTGGAAAAATGACTCTCATCACTGAAAAATCCTCTATATTATGACCTATTCTCTGCATAATAATTAAAAAACACCTTCTCAATTATAAATTAATCTTTCCTCGAAATCTCGGTCCCACAATATTTATCCCCATAATTTGGGAAAAAGTTCGAAGCGAGGTACACATTGATCAATAAATGAAAAAAGCCGTGTCCTCAGATTAGGTTATCCATATTTATCACCTGTGCACTGGAGAGTGCGCTGAGGGATTTCCACCGAAAATAGCCCACCACTTATTGGTTTTATTTTATTTATGTCTTACTGGGCCTCGGAATTTGTTTACGGCCGGCCCCGGGATCTTTATCTTCCTCATGTAGACAACCATCGAGATTAGTTTTTTCGAGTTATTATACAGCTTTATCGAGACACTTACGATATAAATTATACTAATTAATTAGTCGCCGTTGTCGCAAGTATCATTTTTTTATCTCCAGTGAAACAAAACATATAGACGGAGGGGATAAGTGATGACTTTATGCTTGACTCATCAGGAATAAATTATGACACACCTTAAAATCCGATGGGACATTTTTTTTTTCTCTAGTCAATACAATATCCAAATAATTTATCAATATCAATTAAACACTGATAGAAGGATTTAGTTCTGTTTAATAACATTTAGTAACAAACCTTTCATCACCAAATATTTAGTCATAGGTGCTATATTATTTATTAAAGCCCATTTAGTCGAGATTGAAAATTAAAAAAAAACTATTACATTGATTTTATAATATAAAGTTTAAAGAGCCTGGAAATAAATATTTATTTCTATGTAATAAGGCTTTGTTCACATGAAGAAATCATTTATTAAACTGTAACAAATAATATTGATAGGTACAAAGTATTTGTTTCTCCCAAATAAATGAATTAAAATTTTGTTATTAAATCAGTTTAGTGCTCCGTACTGAATCCTTCCATCAGTTAACATCCGACAATCCAAAAATAACCACTCTGGTCCAAAATTTAAATAAAAAAAAATAATAGCGTAATTGTCGCACAGAGAAAGTAAAAAATCTCAGCGGCGGTCGAAGATATTTACTTGCGGTCAAAAGTACCTACTTCATGAAACTGGTTCCTCGGGCGGTCGGCATTGACGACATCTCTGATTGTACATACCATCCTGTATAGAACAGCATAGCACGACATGGTAAAAAAAAAAAAATTAAGGAGAAGAGAGAGAAAAGTGTCGTCGCTGCGAGCCGAGAGCATCGACGAGATAACGAAATTAGTCTCGCACTAATTTATTTCCTAATTCTCGGGGCTCGCAGAGGTGTGAAACAGTCGTTCCGAAGCAAGAATTCACGATAACGGGTCTGCTCGAGACAACAAGAAGCACAAGCCCATGCCTCTTCGGCTGTAGACGTATATATGTATATATTTATAAAAACAAAAATAATAAAATTAACTAAAATAAATAAAGGCAAATAAAAGGTATCTTTTACAAGTGAAAGGGATTAAGAAGTGGAAAAGTCGTTTAACGAGCGTGCAAACGAGACAGAAAGTCACGAACCATCGGAAATATCTTTACTAGATTTTTTTTTCTTCTTCTTGTAGATGAGTTTTGTTTAAAATAAGTTAAATAAACCCGAGAAAGAGAGAAAAGAAGAGAAGAGAAGAGCAAGGGTTAAGGAATTCAAGCCTACGCCTACGCCACACTGTTTTCCTAAGGAGTTGAGGCCAGCAGCGACCGCATGCGGACCGAGCTCGCCCTCTGGCTCACGACTCTGGAATTTCCCTGTTTTACTTATGAGGAGATAAGGCACCGAGAAATTCAAGACGAGGATCTAGGCTCTTTATTGATACTCTTTTTAACTACTTTAGTGTGTAATTCTGTCGGGGTCTATGTCTCTATTTAAAGTTATTACTTGCAGAGGTACCAGTTGAACTTGTTTATCTCTTAATAATACTTTATCGGCGTATTCAAATACGTGTTAATCTTTTATTAAAATAAATAATTTATTAGATAAAGGTTATTATCTGGACTCATGACCGTCAATTTTTATCTTTGATTCTTAATGTGTTAATATTTGATTCTGATAATTTTAAAAGGTGTATGTTGGGAATATATGCTCCCAAATCTTTGGGGTTCAAAAAAAATATTTTATAAATAAATATGTATTTTTTTTTAAGGTCATTAATGTTAGTTATTTTTTTTGAAGATATTTAAGATTGACAAGAATATTTTTAAATAATTAAAAAATTTTTTATAAATAAAAATGAATTTTTTAATTATTATTTTGGAGATTTTTAAAATAGATAAAAAATTTTTTAAATGGTAATTAGTTCGTGCAAAATTCTGTACTTTTAATGTTAAAAAAATTAATGAATTAGCCTAATTTTTTTTTACAACTTAATTTTTGTAAAAAATTATTTTAGTCACTTATAATTTTAATTTTTGATAATCTTTATAATTATTCAATAAATCACTTAATTTAATTTTAATGAATAGCATTAAAAATAAAAATTGATCATAAATAAATCAAGTAATTAATGTCAATTATTTTTTTGGAGATATTTAAGATTGATAAAAAAATTTTTTATAAATAAAAATTAATTTTTTATGTTAATTATTTTTTTGGAGATTTTTAAGATCGATAAAAAAATTTTTAAATGGTAATTAGTTTGTGCAAAATTCCGTACTATTAATGTTTACAAAAAAATTAATGAATTAGCCTAATTTTTTTTTTACAACTTAATTTTTGTAAAAAATTATTTTAGTCACTTATAAATTTAATTTTTGATAATCTTTATAATTATTCAATAAATCACTTAATGTAATTTTAATGAATAGCATTAAAAATAAAAATCGATGATAAATAAATCAAGTAATTATAATAAGTGGTAATTAAACTGAGAATCACTGTACTGGGAGGGGCAATAAGAATCTCCAGCCTTACATTTAAGAAAAACACATAACGCAGACTTAAACCTGACGTATATAGTATTACTATCTCAATCCATACGCAAATGAGTCTTGTATTATTATTACTCTGTTCCCTTGTGCTTGGTACATTAAAAATAAAATAATGTAAGCGCAATCTCGTGTTAATTCAAACATTATAACCTTATTTTACGCGCTCGTATGCATTACCAGCATCCAACGTCTACCATATATAATATAATACAATATAAAGTATAAATATACACATAATTTATATAATACACCCGCGAGTGTGAAGTATGAAGTACTGAGCGTGTGTGAGTGTGTTGTGAGAAATGAGCGTGGGGCGTGGGGTGGCGTTGATGGGCAAGCAAATCAAAGCCACTCAAAGAAATAACCAGTGCTCATTAAGAGCAATAATCCATGATCATCTTCTTCTTTCTTCGCCCCTCGATCCTTCCATACTCATTTCATTTCATTAACGTCATTATACATTCACACACATGTGTATGTTCATACATACGCTCGATTCATGTTTCTCTTATTAAGCCGATTGTTTCAAGGGTGTCACACACAAATTGCCAAGTGTATTCTATTAACTCTATCACCAATCATCATCGCTAATCTTCCTGATTATATTTCGCCTAGTTAAGCTTCACATTCTCACGTTAAGCTCTTTTATAAAAAAAAAACAAATTTTTATTTTTATAAATTATACACAGCAAAAAATTTTGGGTTAAAAATTTTTATGTTAAATATTTAATATTTTTTTGTATTGATTTAACAGAATAAATGTTAAATTTATACATAAAAGTGTTAAATATTTAACACTGTTTTTTGACGCAAAATTTTTTACTGTGTAGGTTGAAAAACTAAAAAATATTATTTTAATTGATATTAAGCCAAATTAAAAGAGTAAAAAATAATTGCAAAAAAATTTTTAATAAGTTCAAAATAAAAATGATTAATTAAAAAAATTTGTGAAGTGCTTGATGAAATCTTTGTCAATTTTTTTAGGTTTATTTTATAAAAGTAAAATTTTTACAAAAATATCCTTAAACACACTTGACACAGAAAAAAAATCCTGTCAACAAAAACTGTTAACCTGAAAATATCAATTTTATATTGCAAAAAATCTAAAGTAAAAAAAAGTTTTAATTTTATAAAATTATGAAATTTTTTAAATTAAAATTAATTTCCAAATTTTTTAGTATAATTAAAAATCATAATAATATTTCATTAAATTAAAAAAAGGAAATATTTACTGTGGTTCTATAGATCATGTATATTTAAGCCGAGAAATTAGTCATCTATTAATATCCTGATCCTGATCAGGACACTAAAGTAAAATCAATAAATGATTCTATTGTCATTAATCTTTGAAACGTCTACAAATTTTTAAATTAATCACACACCTTAAATACGATAAAAACGACAAAAGATTTTTGTCACCAGAAATTTTATTTCTAATCCCGAGTAAAAATTTCGTAGGCTTTAAATTATTACAACCAAGTAAACACGTTGGGTATAAATCTACTTGATTAATTAACTACTTATAAATTATTTCAGATAAGAAAGTAATGTAATATCCTCAAATATTGTTATTTTTGACTTTACTATGAAAAAAGACCCGAGTATTTTTAATTAGTCATTGAAAAAAAAATCAAACATTAAGATGATCCACAACAACATAAAACCCACAAATGTTATTTATTTTTTCAAGGCTTTCGTGACCTTAGTTTCTCTTACAAATTATCGGAATCGATAATTCTATGTACAAATAATTTAAAAGATAGAGATGTTATTCACTAAAAAAATACGTTATCTCCCGGAACGATGTTTGCTTCCAGTGGACTTGATTCTAGGTGTTGGTGCTCGGCATACTCGCGTAAAAATCATATGTAATGGCGATGGCATGGGGTATGCGTGCAATGTTATTGTATATTCTCCGTAGCACATAATCTCTTATGAGTAATGTATGATATGTAATAATGTGCAAAATCGTTTATAGAGTAAGAGATCTCGGGACTCGAGGCTCGAGCACTAAGCAGACGGGAAATAAAATTAAAGGTTTTTTTTAAAATATGAGAATTGTTGACACGAGAGGCGCGATCGAGCAAAGACGGATAAACGCGTCCGTGGGAAGAACGTTGGTCAAATAAAAGATTGCGGGTTTGAACAGTGGTTCTCACTTTCATACCCATATACATATATACACACATACACAAATGCATGTATTAGGCCATTAAATAAACACGGAAGTGATATATATGTATTTTTAATAGTTTTATCTCCTTTAATATTATTACACACTTATTCATAATTATAGACTCATGATATCTTTATTCATGTTTACTGTTATTAAATCATTAACTATTTTACGGAATTCCCAGTACTGGAAGTTTTTTTGCCAGTAAATTCTTTAGTGAGAAGGTTGTAATTAAAAATCAATTTATTATTTCTATTTTTTTTTTTT
This sequence comes from Cotesia congregata, assembly GCA_905319865.3. Taxonomy (NCBI): domain Eukaryota; kingdom Metazoa; phylum Arthropoda; class Insecta; order Hymenoptera; family Braconidae; genus Cotesia; species Cotesia congregata. The sequence continues at coordinate 16,948,532 of CAJNRD030001120.1, forward strand.
TGCAAGACTTTTAAATTATTTGATCGAACAAATTTATATAAACATTCGTAAAAATTTTTAAAGTATTACACATTAGTTTTTTAGGTAATTATTTACAAGTGGGGTTGACCCCACTTTGGGCCATAACTAGGTGAAAAATTAACATTTATGATAAAAAATGTCATGAAAGAAAAAAGTAAAGATTTCGATAGCTTTTTTGCCTTCAAAAGTTGGAAAAAATTTTGGCTCTCATGTTTTTGGATAAAATTTTTATTTTATCTTTTTTTTATGTTTTTGATATATTTTTTTTTCTGAAAAATACATAAAAAAATAAACAATTTAAAAAAAAAGTTGAATATCACAATTTTCTCAAACATTGATAAATTTTTTTGAAAATTTGTTAAAATTGTGATAATCAACTTTTTTTTTAAATTGTTTATTTTTTTATGTAATTAAAAACAAATATATCAATAAAATCAAATAAAAAATTTTCGATCTTATGTTTTTGGATAAAATTTCTATTTTATCTTTTTTTGATGTTTTTGATATATTTTTTTTTAAAAAGTACATAAAAAATCGAACAATTTATAAAAAAAAAGTTGGATATCACAATTTTCTAAAAAATTGATAAATTTTTTTGAAAATTTGTTAAAATTGTGATAATCAACTTTTTTTTTAAATTGTTTATTTTTTTATGTAATTAAAAACAAATATATCAATAAAATCAAATAAAAAATTTTCGATCTTATGTTTTTGGATAAAATTTCTATTTTATCTTTTTTTGATGTTTTTGATATATTTTTTTTTAAAAAGTACATAAAAAATCGAACAATTTATAAAAAAAAAGTTGGATATCACAATTTTCTAAAAAATTTATAAATTTTTTTGAAAATTTGTTAAAATTGTGATAATCATCTTTTTTTTTAAATTGTTTATTTTTTTGTCTATTTAAAAAAAAAAAATTATCAATAAAATCAAATATTTGTAAATATTTACCTTTTTTTATTGTTTATTAAGAAAAAAAAATTGCATTCGAGTCGAAAAATTGATATTTTTTTTTCAATTTCTGCAAAATAAAAATAAAAATCAAATATTTGTAAATTTTTATTTTCACGATATTCGTAAATTTGCCTTTGAAATTTTTCAATCTTTTTTTTAATCTATTACGACTGACAGTATGAGTTAAAGAAAATAAAAAAAAATAGTTTTATTGAAAAGATAGCAACATAAGAAAAGTAGGAGGCAGAGGCATGTTCGATTAAACTCTCATCTAGAATCTAGAATTGATTTGTACTGACTTAGTTGTCATAATATAGTAGATGTAGATGTATCTGCATGATATTAATATCTGTGTTTGTATGTATGGGAGGATCTATAGAGGTATATAGCCGGGTTATAGGTATGTAGGTATAGTATAGACATGATCGAGGTAGAATTTATGTGAAACCTGTTTCGCCTTGGGACAGGTAAATTGGCAGTTATTAGCCTGCCCGTGGGGCCGAGATACATTGATGGGATAATTTCTCTCTATCGTTGTCTACTCACACTCGAACACGTTTCTTTATTTTTTATCGTTCAGAGAAATTATAAAAAATGTTTAATATGACGGATTAGCGGGTAATCGACTATTAGGGCTGGAGTTTGTTTTTTAAGAAATTTTTCATTTTTATAATATAAGTTAATTGTTAGAATAATAGATAAATTTATATTGAGGAATTTTTCAAGTTTAAATGCGAATTTTGGTACAATGTATGCCTGATGATTTCATTTCATGTTTGTTGATTCGGCTAATCAAATGGGTGACAGGTTTATGGGATGACGCGCGTGGGTAACGTAGCTTGTATTTGATACCAGATGAGAGTCGTTACGAGGCAGGAAGTGTTAATGATACCCCTGGTTATTCACCGAACACTCTCCTGTAATTATTGTACGATAGCCGTGGTTTAGTAAAGATGGAACAGGAGTTTGATGCGATGAATCGAGACTCAACAGAATGCTTTAATATTTTTATTAAAAATCCGGGTTTTTTATTTGTAATTTTTGATAGGCTTCTATATATGGCCAATACTTGAATTTTTGCAAATATTTATTATCAATAATTTAAAAATTTAATTTTTTTTTTCCATAAATATTTTTTATGGAACAAATATTTTGATAAAAATTAAATAAGAAAAATTTGTTTGCAATTCAAAAATTTATATATTTTTTAAATTTTAAGCTTTTATTAATATTAGAAAATTGATCGCGCTTTGCGCTTAGCTTATATCGTTCAAAATATCATTATATTACATAAAATACAACGTAATTTCTTTATTATTGACATTTTTTTTAGACATAAGCTCATCTTGATGTTACGCTCATCGAGAGCTTTCATTTGAGTACAAACACGGTTTTTTCCATATATTTTATATATGTGATATTTCTCATATTTGTGAAATATATAAAATATATAAAAAAAATTTGTGTGGGTATTCAAATGAAAGGTATCGATGAGTGTAATGTCGGAGTAAGCTTATATCTTTAAAAATGTTAATAGTTCACAAGATACAACGTCATTTCTTTATTATTGACATTTTTTTTAGATATAAGCTCATCCTGATGTTACGCTCATCGAGAGTTTTCATTTGAGTACAAACACGATTTTTTTTTCATATATTTTATATATATGATATTTCTCATATTTGTGAAATATATAAAATATATTAAAAATTCGTGTGGGTATTCAAATGAAAGATCTCGATAAGTGTAACTCCAGGACGAGCTTATATCGTTAAAAATATCATCAGCAGACAAAATACAACGTCATTTCTTAATTATTGACATTTTTAAAGATATAAACTCATCCTGATGTTACGCTCATCGAGATCTTTTATTTGAGTACCCACATGGCATTTTTTATATATTTTATATTTATGGTATTTATGAAATATATAAATATATAAAATATATGAAAAATTGATGTGGGTACTCAAATGAAAGGTCTCGATGAGTATAACATCAGAACGAGCTTATATCTTTAAGAATGTCAATGGTTCTCAAGATACAAGGTCATTTCTTAATTATTGACATTTTTTAAGATATAAGCTCATCAATAATTAAAAAAAATGAATATTTATAAAAAAAATTAATAAAAAAAAATATTATTTGGTTTCAGTAGCGACTACAAGCCTAAACCCGAGCATAGGACTGATGTCGCTGCCAGTGGAGAACGGTCCATCTGTCCAGGTGCCGCGTTCGCTGATGCAAGCCTTCCTGAAGCAGGACCCGAACCACCCCGGCCTGGAAACCGTGCGTCTGCCGAACCCGCTGGTCGGTAATGAAGAGCCCAGCCCACTTCCGCCATACTGCCGCGAAATAGAATCCGAAGTTTGCCTGGTCTGTCGGCGCTGCGGTCGTGCGTATCCTCAAGAATCCTCCCTGTTGACGCACCAGCGGTCCTGCTATTTGGGCAACCAACAGCGCCGAGGGGCCTTGCGTCTAGTTCAGGCCCGCTTCAGCTGCAGTTTGTGCGACACCGCGGCCTCTACTCGGACCTACGGCACCCTCAACGAGTGGCGCCGCCACGCGGAGACCGTACAACACCGCGCGAGGCTCGAGTCTCTTCAAATTCAGCAGCGAACTTCAGGGTCTTCAAACTTCGGTCAATTTTCCAGTCCGGACTTCAATTTGGGGCTCAATCTCGGCCAAGACGCTACCGATGAAGAAGCGAACCCTCTTGTCGACGAAATGGAGGACGTTGTAAACCAAATTACGCTTCTCGCGGCCCGCGCAGCCGCAGAAAGCACGTCCACGAGCACTCCGAGCGCGGTTGTTTCTCAGGACAACAATAATGGCGAAGCTAAGCGGCAAAAATTGGTCCAGGAAGTCGCGGCCTTGGCTGGAGCACGTTAAATTTTTTTTTTTTCATCATCTAAGAGCTCAATTTACCGATTAAAGACTTTTACGAGGGGAAGGGAATGATTTTTTATTTATTGGTTAATTAACTAATTAATTAACTAATTAATTAGAGACAAACTGGTTACTTGGGTAGTAAAGAATTATTAATTAATTACTAATAATAATTATCATCAAATATTTTAATGATGATGATTATTATTACTTAATTTATGGGGCTACGGTGCGAAGGTGATAGTGATAATGATAATGATAAGTGTACGGACTATAAAATAAAAAGACAAAAATTGTAATGACCGAATATAAGTGATTTGTAAACAGGCTTTAATGTTAATTAAAGAAAACGAAAATAAACTAATGTACTGATTTTGTTATTTAAATAGTACATTACTGTAGTTTCGTTGTACTGTGTGTATTATTTTAGTAGGCAAGACGCGTCTCGATGCGCGCACTCAACGAAGTTCCTCTAAGTTAACTATTAATTATATTTATATGGTGATTATTTTTAGTTATTAGTTATTAATTATTAATTATTAATTATTGTGAAATGGTAAATATTGATATTGTAATTTAGTTGGGCGAAAACGTACGTAAAAATTTCGGAATTGGGATGTAATGAGAGAAATGGCACGACGACGGCGTCGTGATGGTCTGACTAACGTTCCTATGTAAAGTTTTATTATTATTAATAATTTAAGGGATGGATAAAAAGGTAATTGGAGGTTGTTTTTAGGTAGGGTTGTTTTTTTGTTGTCACACTCTTTCTATTCACTTGCTCTCTCTTTCTCTCTCTGACACTTTCATCTACAGACTCTAACATTGGAAAATGCACGGAAAATTTTTTTTATAAATTCAAGTGATTGTTAAATCTTTTCAAGAGAATATTAGTGTACTACTTACTTGTGAAAATAAATTATTTATTGACTAACAATAATAAAATTAAAAAGTTAGATTTGATAAAAATTTTTCCGTGTATTTTAAATAATTTTTCGGCTGTTTTATATTAAAATTCGATCGAAAATTTTTTAATTTAATAAATGATAAAATTAAATGAATCATTTATTTAAAAAATGCAATAAATTTCTTCACGTAAGAAAAATTAACAACGAAGAATTTAAAAACATTTTTTTTTAAATAAAAATTTAATCAATTTTGATTAAAAACAGTCACTATTTTTCAAACATAAAAAAAAACAAGGTTCCCAGCGTTAATGCGCGCGCATCAAGACACTTGAATTTATTTGCAACACTATAATTTAAGCTTCTTATAATTAAATAAAATAGAAAAAAGTAGCGTTGTAAAAATAAAACAAATCACTGTCACCCAACACTCGAATGTGACTTTAAATAAAAAAACAAAAGCTGGAACTGACACTAGATATCAATACACACATAATCTTGTATTATCAATAATCACAATAAAAAATAAGATCGACACGGACTAGGAGTTTTAACGCACGGTTTTTATGCTGGGACGCGAGTTGTAAGTGAATTTTTAAAATTCAAACTCGCGGGGAGATACGCGATTACCTAATAAAAGGAAACGACAATGATTGATCGTAATCATTAACACAAGACTTGACAATTCGAGCACCAATTGCACTGAGTGCGACTACAAATGACGGAATAAAGTTGAGAATAAAAGAAAAAAAAAAAATACTAATAATAAATTGATGAAATGAAAACCCAGCAACATGGTTCCTATATTTAATAAATTATATTTAATAATGGTGAATAAAATGAAGAAAAAAAATGATTAATATTAAATATAGTAAGATTAATAATTATAACAATAATAAACAATATTTATAGTTGTTAATAGTAACGGTTTCGATTAATGATAATGATAATTATCGATAATTATTGCGGATGCGAATGAAGTTTTTAAAAAATAATTATTTTCAAATTTTACAAGGGGTCGACTAATAAATAAAAGCGATTATCAGTTTTTATGTTTGAGCGTAGAGTTGTTGGGCGCCATTTAATACGAGTACATCAGTCGCTTTTTAACACCATTTTTTTCAGAGGTAATTTTTTTTTATGAAAAACTATGATTAATATAAAAAAAAAAATAACAATAAAAGACTTGGAGTGAGCAGTCATACACTTAATAAAAAAAACCACTAATAGATTTAATTAACAAATATATAAGAATAAATCACTATGATGGAATTAAGTTGAAGAATATAAATATAAATAAAAATATATTATATATATTTAAGTAGATAAATATATAAATATATATAAATATATAATAATGTTGTGACGTATAGAAACTGCGGATATATAAATAGAACTTTTTTTACACACGTACGTAAGTAATTTAATTATTAATAATTGATCAGCTTTAGAATTTGATTCTCAAGCGGAAGTTTTAAATAATTGAGGGTCTAATTTTAAAGCATTTGTTTTTCTCGAAGAATGAAAATGCGTTTGTACTTGCAATCATTCGCCCAATGGGATTGAAACAATATGATTTTAGGTGAAGATAATTATAATTGTAATTGAATATATAAATTAATTTATTTATTAACGAAGCGGAAAAGTAATAATATTTTTAAGATTAAGTAACTCGAGTTCCTGTCGCTAAATAAATGCTTTTCTATATTATATGTAACGTTGGTGAGGAATATTTATTATTATTATTATTATTATTATTATTATTATTATTATTATTATTATTATATTATTAATTATTAATTATTATATTTGAATTATTGATACTATATTTACATGAGTGTATAGTGAGGAATCGGAAGGTTTATGAAGTGCTTCTTTTACTCAGTAGTGCGGGGGATTTCGATTTATTGTGAATTATTAATTATTAATTATTAATAATCTGATATCCAAACGGGTAGTCGCCCATCGAAGGTTAGTCAAGTACCTCGTGATTATTAGTGATCGATTTTTAAGGGTAATTATTAAGCGTAAGAATTAATTTTGGGTTTTTACGAACGAATCTCATTTGATCTGTAATTGTAATGTGAAAGTATAGGGTTATATTTTTTTTAGGATGGCTAATATACGATTTAACTTTGTAAAGTATCAAGCAATCGAAAAAATTGGGGGGTGTTATTAAGGTTAAAAAGCTGCCCGGTTGGTTTTTCTACTGATGGAAATTTTATTTTTACGGAAAATTAATTATTTTATTAAATTTTTGATACTAAAAAATTTAATAATTAAATAAAAAATAAAATTTCAAATTCTTTGTTTTTTACAATTTAATATTTTCCAATTTTTGGTCCGAAAAATTTAGATTTAAAATATTATCTTTAATTTGGTAAAAGGTTTAAAAAGTGATTTTTAATTTAAAAAAAAATTTAATGGATCAAAAAATCATTTTTTTGGATAAAATACACTTGATAAATATTTAGCAAAAATAATTGGACATTATATAATCCAAAATAATTAGATAAAAAAATTTGTATATTCAGACTTTACATAAAAAACATTATTTTGTTTCACAAAGAAAAAATCAATGTCAATAAAAATAATTGTTTCCGTCAGCGTATCGGCAATTTAGTTCAGTACCATATTATTTACCATCTATTTATATCGGATATTTTTTACAAAGAAAAGTTGTAAAGAGTAATCGATAGAGCTTTTCGTGTACATTGCGGTGACAATCGTCCTACAATGTAATCTAATAAATGAAGTACATATTAAAGAATAAAAATGTATATTTTTTCCGAGAATCATCGAGGCTTGACAACAACGAATTGTATTCCAGGTTTAAAGAAAAATAGACAGAAAAGATAAAGGGTGAATAGAAAAATACAGATAATAAATAAGTCAGGTTCTGGTTAACAGTAAAGAGTACAGAGTACAGAGCACAAGGGGAATAGAAACCCGGGCAGCAATTTACATGCATATTACATTATGTCATCGTTTAGAAGTTAAATACGTACGTGTGCTCGCGAATTCTTTGCCGGAGGGAAATATAATATGATATTATTATTAAAATATAAAAATAAATAAATAACGAGTTATATTTTCATCGGGAGGGAATCGACTGTAACTAGACGAGTATTAATATTTAATAAACTTTATTATTTGGACTTTTTTACTCGTACGAACAAATAAGTGATAGAGTTACCGAACCTCGCTACTAGCTGTTCCTAAAGCAACAATGAATGAGTGATAATGGATTTTAAGGATAAGATGCTGTTTATTATTATTGATTAATTATCAATTACTAATTATTAATTATTAACTATTAATTATAACATTTTAAGTAATAAAAAACGACTGCCGCTCCTTTATTTATAATTTCATATTTTTTTACCGTGTGCTTAAAAAAAAATCTCTGAAAATTTGACATTTATTTATAAATAAATAATTATAGTTTTTCAATCACCTCTGAATTTCTCCACCTCAGCTTTTGCAAAAAAAAAACAATTTTTTATTGATAAAAAATTTATAGAAGTTAACTTTTAGTCTCGTTAAAATTTCCAACGAGTTAAAAAAGTTAAATTTCTAGATAAAAATATTTGGGAGTTTATTACTGAGTAATTAATAAATTTCCTTGTAAAATGTGATGCGACTGAGTACTCAAAAGTAAGAAAGCGACTAAAAAGGAGAATAAAAAATGCGATGCAGGTAAAATTAAACGAAGGGAAGGGGTTTTGGTTTTAAATCGTTGAGTTTTTTAATATTTTTATGTCTTATTATTAAAGTACCTCATTAATTGATTAATTTATTACTATTTATTATTACAATTATTAACTAAGTTATTAATTAATTAATTATTGTGAATTATTAATATTGAAGAATTAAGTTATGAATTTTTATCACCAATATAAATGATTAATTATTGAGTCGCTCGCGACAAAGTATTTTGTTAATTTATAAATTTTTTCAGATCTAAATCTGTCTTTTTTTTAAAAAAACGATAAAAAAAAGTAAAAAAAAAAATTGACTATTAAATGATACTATTGATATGGTAGCGACTAATTCTTGTGAGAGATTGCCATGTGTATATCTAATTAATGTAATCGCTAAAAAATATTAAAAAATAATATAAATTAAAAAAAAAAAACTAGGGTTCCCGGGGAGCCTTTGGGGGCAACCCCGAGGCACGGGGCCCGAACACTGGCTCCCAGTTGCGTGGACGAAGGCACCGTTGGCACTTTTTTCAGCACTTGTTTAAGCGTCTACCCGGTTACGCGCACTTTTCACCAATTACCCAAAAGCACTTTAATTTTTTTTTACGCATTCACCTTTTTGTTTGGCACTTTTTTTTTTTTCAACAAATTTGTAATTAGTTGCAGCGTATAGTATAGTTTTGTGCACACGTTGGGCGCCAGACTGCCTCCCGGTTTTAAAATCGGGCTGAGTATAATGATAATAATTATAATCATAATAATATTTGTATTGCAGACTAATTATTTTGATTAAACTGTACAAATGGTGAAAGTGAACGAGATTATTGAATTTTTCCGGGTTGGCAGAATTTAAAAAATGACAAATGTCATTTTTATGTTAACTATACGTAGAAGCGCAGATAAAAATTTGAATAATAATAATAATAATATTGAGCGATAAACAAGAGAGAGAAAGAGCGCCAACGCGATGGCCCGACTCCGAAAAAAAACGGGCTGCTGGAGCGGTGCAATCATGTTCCTACTAGATTTCATATCTAAGCAAGTAATTTATTGTACTACTTAATTATAATGATAATGATGAATGATACGATGATATTATATATATATATATTATTGGATATATATATAAATATATATTATAAAAATATATATAAATATACATAATGGTATGACTAGCTGTAGTCCGTAAAGTAAAGACACTGCTGACGTTTTTCCCTTTATACACGAAAAAGTTTAAATAAAAAAGTAATAATACACACACGATTAATAATACACTGAGGGTGAGACCGATTGACAGGTATACGTACACCTCCCCGTAATTAAAGTAAATATGATTAATAAAGAATAATTAAATAAATAAAAGTTAAAGTTAAAGTAAAAGCAGTAATAAAATAAACCGGGTTGGGCGCCATCACCAAAACCTCGGTTTATTTAATATGTCATAGTAATAATAGGTAATGTTAATTTTTTTCATAAGAGCTTTAATAAAATACGAGCTCCGACTACATACATTCCTACAAATCTTGTACACATTTAATGTCTAATATTGTTCAATAAAAATATTGTTGACTAACTAAACTTCAAAATTGTTCCAATTTTTTTATTAAATTGGCAATCACGTCCAGGGTTTTGTTTGTCTTGTCATTTTTAATGCATACATGCCACTGATATAATGTCACAATTTAAAATAAAATTGTTTTTAGTTTAGACTAATGGGAGTTTTGTGTGAAAATTTCCAATTCCACGTGCCATATCTTTAAACTGTAATATGTTAATTTTTTGGATTTTGTTCTAATGTACCAAAGATGTTTTTGATCATATGTAAAAAATTTTTGTTGTTATTATTATTATTGTTATTATTGTTTTGTTATTTAAAATGAGTTAAATTGTCATTTTTGTAACTCACATATCAATTATTTTGAATATTTATTTGCAGAATTGTTATTTTGTGGTAGATTATTTTTGGTTCAAATTTAAATGAGAGTAATTAAAATAAAATTTATTAAAATATTAAAAAAAAAAGCCATTTAGTTTACGGTGAATTCAAATAGTTAAAATTAAATATCAAAAATATAGAACAGAGGCCATTGATCCGATTATACTCTTACAAATTTGAACTTATTGGAACGAGGATTGACAGCTGGTATGTGATGGTGGTTGAATTAAATTAAAAAGAGAGTGATTTTGGAAATAAATATCTATAATCTACCACAAAACGCCTTATCATCTGTGAAAGCTGCGAGTTGTTTATTAATATCCTGAGTTATGATACTGATCCTCAAATCACACTCCCGATAATAAAATAATAAAACAAAAATATTGTAAATGATTATACTGATACTGATACTGATACTGTTACTGATATATATATATATATATGTATGTATGTATATGTATATGTATACATAAAATTGATTTGGATACTCTCCTTTTTCTTCCCCAGCCCTGCGTGCCACTCCCTACTGTAATACAGTATCGCAAGCTCATCTGGTTTACGTATAAAATAATACTAATAATATTAATAAATAATAATAATAATAACAATAATAATAATATGATTAATATTAATATTAATAATGATAATGATAAGAATAATAATGAAGATAATGATTAAATAAATAAAATAAATACCAACTCAAATAAGATGAAACAAACTAAAACTGTACTAAACCTCGACGTATTCTATTAAACGCTAGTTTATCAGAAAATTGAATCATTGTCTTATCAATTACCCTGACCTATTTAGTTTTTAGACTAGTTAATTAAATAATTATTTTTGATTTTCTATTTGTAGAATAATTTTTAATTTTATTTATTGGATGTGATTAATTGATTTTCTAAAAACTTATGATTTTTACAAGATTAATGATGCCGTTTTAAAATTTTTTTTTAAATTGATTGGTTCAGAATTAAAGCAGCATATTTGTTAATTTTTGAAGATATCAACTTTTAAATTGAAATAAAATTTAATATAATAAAAATAATATTATTTTTTGTATTAAATTTGATGAGTTTTATTAAAAATTATAATTTTTTCGTTATTGGAAGAAAAAATTTTGAAAAAACATGGGTTAAAAAAAATTAAAAAAATCTCGGTTTAATTCTTGGCTTTATTTAGTAACAAACCTTTCATTACCAAATATTTAGTAATAGGTACTAAATTATTTATTAAAGCCCATTTAGTTCCACCAAATAAATATTTAGTAGTATTTAACAAATGATTTATTGCTACTCAATAAATCGTTTATTGGTATCAAAGAAATTAATTTTTCAACTAATTTTAGCGTGTAATCCAACTTTTTAACTTAAAATAATTAAAATAAATAATTTTAAGTAAAAATGTAAGGTATTATAAAGAGAAGAATCTCATTAAATTATATTTTTTTGTTAGAGACATTTATAAAATTTAAAATTAAACAAGTTTTTAACATATCAATAATAGTCCAATTGAAAAATGTTGACTAAATTCCATTGAGAAAAGACATAAATACAAGGCATTTATTGGGAGTATGTGTTTTTTTAAAGGTTTGATAAATCTCCCAAAATCGAGCTGAATAAAATAATCTGAGTCAGTCGATAGGTTATGTATCACATAAACATTGGGATTAAAGCTTAGCCATCTACCGACAATACTTGCCAAAGAAATATTTAGTACCTGTTACTAAATATTATTTGGTGGAAATAGATATTTATTTCCATGTAATAAGGCTTTGTTCATATAAACAAATCATTTATTAAACTGAAACAAATAATATTGATGGGTAGAAAATATTTGTTTCTCCCAAATAAATGAATGAAAATTTTGTTACTAAATCAGTTTAGTACTCCGTACTAAATCCTTCTATCAGTGTACAATATTCCAACGATTTTTTTAATTTTCTTAAATTTCTTGGCTTTTTGATGAAGTTTTTTTATCTATGTTTGACCATAAAAATCAAAAAGTGAAAATTTTATTATAATTTGAAGAATTTGTTGTCTTTATTTTAATAATTTATCATAAAAAATGTACGGAAAGGTTAATTTTTCAATTTTTTTTTTTTTATGGTAATTTAAGTAATAATCCGAACAATTTTTTCAAAGAAAAATTTTTCATAAAAAGTCGAGATTGAAACTTAAAAGAAACTATTACATTGATTTTATAATATAAAGTTTAAAGAGTCTGGTAAATTATTTTTATTCGATCTTATTTTATAATTTTCTGGTCCATAAAGCCGCGGATAAATTGGAGAATCCGTACAAAGCAATAAAAAAGTATTGGGATACACCTGGATGATGCAGAGCCAATAGGTCGTGGTGAAGTATGAGGGTGAGTATCATCTTGAGTATGGGGAGTGCGAGTGGGGTGTGAGCTTGAGGCTGATGCTGATCCAAACTATATGTATAATACTCGGGATAGGAATAGAGACGGTAGCGGCAATATACCATCACCAGTGGCATTAGATCCACACTACATACTACACACTAGAGTAAAAGCCAGCGAGTGTTTGCTCGCGAGATGGAACGCAAATTAGGTTTGTACTGGGATCGAACTTTACTCGAGTCGTATCGAAATAAAGGCGGCACATAAAATGTATGTACGGTCCCGTATCGACCTCGCGATAACCTTTGGGGTTTCCTAGTGCTCCGGTACTTTTTTTTTCTCTTTTCTCTCACCCCTAAGAGCTCAAAGAGACCAAGAACTCGAGAACACTTTCAACTCCATCTTCCGTCTATAACACACCAAGATGTACGATCTAGATACGTATTTATTCGCTATATATCTCCCGTGTGAGTTCGTGTGTGTGACATGAGTACACGTTTCAAAGTTGATGTTCTATCTGAGCTCTTTGTAAAATTGAAATTGAAACATCTATTCTGTAATAAAAAGAATACAAAACAACCGGGTATATTTTTTACGTGATCGAGTTTGCATTTTAAATATTTTTTAACTTTTACATCTCTTGAGATGTACATCATTAAAAAGAAAAAATACTTGATTTTAGAAAAATATCATTTTTCAAAATTTCAATTTTACACAGTAAAAAAATTTTCGTCATTGTGTAGAGTGTTAAAATTTGTGTGTTAAATATTTACACTCTAGTGTGTAGAACTTAACATTCTAGTGTGTTAAATCATTAAATCAACACATGAGAATGTTAAATTCTACACACAATATTTACACTCTAGTGTGTAGAACTTAACATTCTAGTGTGTTAAATCATTAAATCAACACATGAGAATGTTAAATTCTACACACTAGAGTGTAAATATTTAACACACAAATTTTAACACTCTACACAATGACGAAAAATTTTTTACTGTGTATATTAAGATATTAAGTTCTTAAAATCTATACTAATAAATGGAGAAGGTTTTAGTATATATGTTGGTGATTAATTATCCGGAACCTATATTTTTTTTTGACTTAGAAATAATGAATTTTTGTTGTAACTAAATTTATTCTATTCGATTGTCATTTGTTTAAATAAATTTTAAGGTTAGGGAACTTTTGCAGTGTTGTCAAGTGTATACCGGTAATTCAGAGTGCTATATTTTTTATTAGTCAATTAAATGTTAATAATTATTTAATGAGTAAATTTTCCGAAAATTTCCTCAAAAATATTATTAATTAATTTTAAAATACATAACAAAAGTATTTCTACGTATTATTTTTTTATAGACATTTTTTACACTTGGAGTTTTAAATTTTTCATTTTAAAAATAAACAATTTATATTTTTTAACAGCAGAAAATTAAGAAAAAATAAATAAAAATTTGAACTGTGTCAGATTCTTCGTACTTATTCTAGGAATCAGAAAGGCGTATTGTATAAAGACAATTTTTTCTATCAATACATTATTTTTACTCTGACTTATAAGTAGTCTGAAAGATAAAAAAAAAACAACATTCAAGTTTCAGGACCTCCGAGTAAGTAACCGTATTCTCAATTTATTTTAAACCCTTAATTCAAACGACGGGACGTTAAAAATTGAGCATATGGCTGGAGTAAGTTAAACTAATCCGAATGTACGAGGTACGTGTGAATAAAAGGCAAGAAAAAAATCCAGGCGTGTTCATAAATTAAAAATAAATAAATAAATAAAATAAAATGAAATGAAAAAGGGCAGGCTGAGGTATAAGGCTTAACTTTCAGCCTCTGCTCAGATAGGATGGGATGAGAGACGTAACTTATGTCCGGCAACGAGTTATTATTTACTTATTAGACGTCGGACGTAACACACGGTGGGGGTGTGAAAATGAGCTAAGACCTGCCGGAGGAGAAATTAAAAACGTGACTCTACTGAACGGGTAGCATTGCAGACAGAGCCGACTCCAAGAGTGGTATTAAGAGCGGGAGGGAGACCCGCGAGCACTAACGAGAAGATACGACCGGACCCAGCCACCACAGTCAAACACCATACCAAACATACTGGCACGCCGCAACCGCCACGCTGTCTTATTATATGTAGTTGTTCTTCTGTACTGTGTACTGTATACTGTACTTGAGCTGTACACTATTATACACAATATACACCCAGTACTGAAAGCAAAAAGCACTCCTCTCTTTTTCTCCTCACCTCCTCTCGCTGCTCCTGCTGTTGTAGTATTATGTACTGTGTTATGTTGCGTTATTAGTGGCGAACGCGCGCAGCTTACGACGAGAAACTGTTACGCTCGAAAAGTGATTTAGATGATCCTCGTTATCCTTTTCATATTTTATTTTTCTCTTACGACTTAACTCTAATTTATAGATTACATTTCTTTAATGCCTTCTCATTCTTTTCTTTTTTTAATATTCTTAAGTGATATTTATTGCTAAAAATTCAAATCTCAAATTAATGGACCAAGGATCTAATTTTGAATGTTTCAAATAAATTTCCTGCCTAACTTCTGAATTAACAAAATTGAGTCAAAGAAATGAAAATATTTTAATGAATTGCTCTCAGATGGACAGTTGTTGGAGTCTTCAGATGGACTCCACTTATGAAAAAAAGTAGCTGTTACTCGCCCGCTCCGCTGGGCGCTTTATAGAATTGCATTTTTAGATCTAGACTTGAAATTTAATTAGAGTATTATTTTGACTTGCACAGATTTCAAATTCTATCGAATTGGCATGTACTTTTTATCCATGTAATTATTCTAGCTAATATTCATTGTAACTTTTAATGTGCAATCATTATAACATTCCCGTGTCTTTCTTACAAAAATGAATAATAATTGATATGATCAAAAAAAAATTTGCAATGAGCATTGAAAGTTTCAGTTAAAGAAATTTCAGGTCTCATAAGTGAAGAAATCTGCCTAGTATATAAACATAACCAATAGAATTAAAAAATTTATTTTAAACAAATAACAATCGAATAGAATAAATTTAGTTACAATAAAAATTCATTATTTCTAAGGCAAAAAAATATAGCTTCCGGATAAGTAATCACCAACATATCATACACTAAAACCTTCTCCGAAACACACTGCATCTTATGGTGTAAGTATTATTCGGATCGGTTCAGTAGTTTCCGCAGTATAAACGGACAAAAAAACCAGCTCTTCATTTATTGATATAAATTTATTCTTTATGTAGAAGAATCATTTAATTTAATTCCTACATAAATGGAAATTAAATATTGTCAACTAAAATTGCGCAAAAATGTATTAAAAATACAAAAATTTTCTATCAATGTATTAATGTCACCATTCTTACATTAATGATCAGCCATAATTCAAAAGTCACGCGTAATAACTTAAAGCGTACATGTTTAAACTCATAACAATCGTTCTTACTACACCTATCCAGCGTCTAGCTGACACGAAAAGCGCATAAGAGTATTTATAAAACATAGTCGGCAATGCATTTCAGGAGCCGAGTTGGAGCTGACAAGAAAGAGCCAACATCCATTAAGATAATTTATGCAAAGCAATAACGCGGAAATGCAAATTGCTACACTAATCCCCTTCACGGCGTGTAGAAATTCCGCGAATACCCACCACCCGCGTGCATCAACATTTTCGTTTCCCCAACTAGAGGCTAGGCTAGATACTAGATACTAGACCGGTTACGTGTGTTCTTGGATCCTGTAAGTGAAGATTATTATGTGTGCGCCTTACACCAATGGAAATAACGAAATAACACACACGCGGGTTAAATTTAACCAACGCCCTTCCCCCGGTGCTCTATCTAGCCAATAGTAGTCTCGCGAAAAGTCTCGGGGAAAATAAGTAAAAATAAATTTAACCCCTAACGCTCGTCAGCGTACAATTTTACATATTAAGTAAAACATACAACCCCGAGGATCTAATGTTGGGAAAATATCTCGTATGAGTTTATGAATATGTAGACTTTATACCTTAACTTGTACACGTGTGGCGATGGTGATGAAGAAAAAGCGAGGCGATACGAGAAGAAAGGAGAGGAAGGGCAACAACGTAAGAGGATCAAATAAAATGATGATAATAATAATACCAATGAAAATAATGATAATAAAGTACATAAAGTAAGAAAGGTCTTATATAAGCAAGAGCATGAGCATGAGCATGAACATGCCGGGGTAGTTTGACTTTATGTAATATAAGTAAAGGGAAAAGAAGAGAAGGGACGAGAAGGAAAGTAGTCTCATATCATCATGAACACATCACCATGTTTGCCTTTAATACTTTTTGGTCCTTTATTCCCCATCCTCATTTTATTTTAAACACTGTCCGGTGTCACGTGTGTTTGAAAGCCCTCGCCTTGGCATCATCGACGAGTCCTGTCGATAACAGAATTCATTTAAAATATGAGATAAAAGCCTCACGAGAAAATATATAAAAAAAAAGGACGATGACAGGGACGGGAATCGGAGAGTGGGTACTCTAAGAGCTCTCTAATCAGGGACAATGTCAACAGAATTAAAGATAATGTTTGCTCGACTACTAACGTTTGCACCAGGGCGAGTCCTGTACTCTCAAGAGGAGGTATTACCTTATGCACACATTTTTATATGGTTGAGTAATTTCATTTTTTGAGCATCTTTCTTTTCAAGTTTAAACTTTCAATCATAAATTATAATTTACGTCATGTAATTTTCAATTTAGGATCCTGAAAATTTTTATTTATCTCAGGCTTTAATTGTTCTAAAATCGACCTCTATATTTAGAATCAAGAGAAAAAATTTTCGAAACAAATAAAATTTACTTAAAAAAAAAAATTTTTCTATTAAAAACAAAACGATGAAGCTCTTCAAAATTATTTTTTTGGTTCAAAAATTTCTCTCTTGAATAAAGTTAATCTATTTTTAATATAATGTTCAATTTTATTATTATTATTTTTTTTCTATAGAAAAAGTAGCCATTATTCAAATAATGATTAAATACCTTAATTATAATTCAATAGATTCAAATCAGAGAGTAAAAATTTTTTTCATCAATTAGATATCAAATATTGACCTTTATCTCCAATCTAAAACCCCCAAGATTAAAAATAACAATTAAATAATTGTTTTTAATTATAAATACACAACAAAATTACCTAAAACTCAAAGAAACATACTAAATTTAATTACTCCTTCTGTTGACATGTGCTCAATAAACAAATCGAAAAGCAAATGACATTTAAAAATAAACAAATAAATATAATGACATTGCTGAAGCGAGGAAGACAAAGAGGATCTCGGATAAAAGACCTGAAGGCGGAGAGGGAGTAGCAGAGAGCCTCAGATCATCCTAGAGTGTTTGTCCAAGAGGAACTGGAAACTGGAGAAGAATATAACGTAGTATGTTCTTAGTGAGCTGTACAGCGTGGGTGTGGGCTCGGTTGAGAGTGGTAGTGCCTTGGGGGATGAGAATTGAATGATGGAGGGATGAGACGGCGTTCTCTTAGCGCATTTCAATATATGGAGAAGGCCTTTGAGGTTGTGGGTCGCCGGTGCTTGTACAAGAGGAAGAGGAAGAGGAAGAACTCAAGCTCGAGCTAGAAAAAGAAGAAGAACAAGTTTAAGAAGTAGGAGCTTAAAAGAAGGGGTGCGGGGTGCTATTGATTCTTCTTTTAATCTCGTCGTCGTGACCCACCCCATTAGGGGTTGGGGGTGGAGGCAGGACGTTCGCCTGAAAGAAACGATGGCGCTAGTAGTGATGGTGATGGTGAAGCTGGTTACTCTGGGTATAAGGTATCAGGACAAGAACGAGGGATGAAGATAAGAGTAAGGATGGAAAGGGACGAGAAAGAGGAAGAGGTGATGGTCGCTCGAGATCCTGGTGGTGAGTTTACTTATTTGAATGTGTTGTCGCGCGTGCCGAGACAAAAACAGCTCCCAAGAATAGATAAGAGTTAGAGTTAGAGTAGAAGAGGAAGAAAATAAAGAAAGAATTGGTTAAATCGATGTGTCCTCCTTGCTGTCCACCCACAACTTGCTCAGCCACCCTCTTATTCACGCTCTGTAACCTACCGCGGATTCCTATAAGAAGAACTTCTTATTCTTGCAAGTTTCGGTTTGGTCTTTTTGGCTAGACGCCGTTTATCCCTCTCTACGGTTTTCTCTTCACTTTTACATTCGGGCTTCGGGTAACCGCATACTCTTGCACACGTATATTATTTATTACCCACAACTCACATTTAAATGACGGTTGTGTTACTGTGTGTATACACTTTATTTTTATATATATATATATATATATATATATATATATATATATATATATACCGATCTCTTACCCGGTGTCCACGATATTTATCGCTCAGTGTTTATCCGAGCGAATCGATATGCCAGAGGCGTTGAGTTCATATGAGGGAAAATGATAGTAAGTTTAGGGATATATCGTTATTTTTAACTTTTTTATGATACTTCGATGGCTGTCGATCTCCAAGTGGCTTCCAAGACTCGGTTCATTATGAGTATGGTGCGATCAGGATAAATTTTAAATCTATGTATTTTTGTATGCTTTAGATTTATATCGCGGGGTGTTTAAATAGATTTCCGCGAGGTTTTTATCTATAGTTTATCTGGGAGGTGTTTCTAGTGCAAAAAAAATTTTAATCATAGTTGTTTTTGTCCCGTGGAATTTTGTAATTTACAGAAAATAAAATTCTACATTGAAAAAAAGGTTCAAGGCGAGAAAATTTTTTTCTCAGCTGAAGTAGGTGGCACTGCTTCCCTAAAGTATCTAAAAATCTTGATCAAATATAAAAATTTATTGTATCAAGTATTTATGATAATTTGAATTAAGAAAAAATTACTTCCACCAAGAATAGAATTTCTCAAAAAATTTTCTTGAGCCAAATATTTTGTTCTCCAGTCAAGAAATTTTTCTTTCTGTGTATAAATTATTTAAAAATCCAAACTTTGTCTTTTGAAACTGGAATATGTTTTTTGATTTATTTAAGCTGTAAATATTTTAAATAGTATTTATTTATTCAGTTAGTTTGAAGAAAAGTTTGTAAATTTACAGAAATCTAAAGCTTAAGCATAAGAAATGTTTTTAGTTTTAATTCAACAAAACAGTAAAGTTTTATTTATCTAGACGGATTTGCTTAAGAGTTTAAGAATAACAAGATATATATGAGATTGCAGTAGAGTATTAAAACTCGATTTATAAAAGGGAGTGAGTATGTAAGTATAAAATGCGGGAAACGCAATAAGCGTAACGCAATAAAATTGCACCGAGTCTTTTCCGTTATCCGTGGACTTTTCCGAGCTATATCTTCCCAGTAACATCCCCATATATTTACTCACATCGTCTCCTCCTCCCTCTCAATATATGGCAACATACTTGGCATACTTGTCCCTCTTTATTCATCTTGGGTCTTTGTCTCTCTTGTATAATACAATACCGTACGCTGCTATTGCGACTGTCGCGAGTGAAAAAAAAAAAAATAAAAAAATATCAGCAGTGTACTATATAGTATAGTATATTTCCGTGTGTGGAAAGGCGTCGTGCCCTGTGAGCTGAGGGGTGGCAATGATGGAAAAACGGGGCGAGTAGCGAGTAGAGAGAGAGTCACCCCGGTTATTTTTTATTTTACTTTTCTTCTTCACTTTCGACTACTCCCAAGCAGTTGACGACTGGCTCCATTCGACGAATAGAAAGTCCCTTAAAGGCACCGACTACCACCAAAGTGAGAAAATGTTACTAAACATGAGACACGAGAGAGAGAGCAAAAGCAAACTGAGCGTGGGGTAGGCTATTGATTTTTTTTATTTTATAATTAGGGGCGCGCACCCCTTGGCTGCCAGAAAAACACGTCACCCATACCCGAACGCAAAAAATAAAGTAAAAAAAAAATATATATATAATGTGAGCACCCCCTTTTCCCTGCCCTGATCCTGGCATACCGGAAAGTACTTTTTAAAAGTTCCAACTTGGGTGAGAGTGTGACAGACGTCCTATCTCCAGCCTCTGTCTTTTTTCAGATTCTCAGGACCCTGCTGTAAGTTCTGTACCCCTTTTTCCCTGGCAGCCGATAGATACCCTCACCCCCCAAGCGATCGACATTCGTCAATCGCAATAAGGGGACCAAGTTCCTGAGGGGTTAAAAAAACCAGTCACCGTCATCAAAGTGCCGGATGAGCACGCTCGAGATCGCGCGCTAACTAAATATAAATATAAATAAAATAAAATTGTTAAATATTTATTCGAATTTTATTGAAATTTAGACGGATAGTTTATGTTTGGGATTAAGAAAAATTTTTTAAATCTGAAAAATTGAAAACTTGGAAGGAAATTATTTAAAGAGTATTGAAATGTAAAGAAGTTTAAAATAATGTATGGAGATTTTGAAGGGTGACTATAAATGCCCGGTAAATAATGAAGGCGCTGGCCAACAATTTGAAGCAAAGTATTGTAGAAATCACGCTACCTGCACAATTGAGACATAAACATCGTTAATTCTAGGTATTGTGTACTGCAGTGCTTTTTATTAATTTTAATGGTAATTTTTTCTGAAACTTTTTATCAATAGCACTAATTATTTAAATTTTTATAATTTAAAATAATTATTTTGAAATTTACATCCTACTTTTTTAACCTTGATAAGATTAAAATTAGTCTTTAATAATATTTACCAATAAAAAAATGAAAATTTATCAACTTAACAAATCATTAAATCGCCTTTAATAATAACTATTTCTATTCAATAACAAAATCTTCTGACTATGATAAATATTTTGATTTAACAACCTCGCACTTAAAAAGTGACAATAGCCGCCATGTTCCATTGAGCCGACCTGCAAGCTTAGCTACCAGTCTCAAACTGCCTCGATAAAATCTCTACCAAACATTTAAAAAAAAAAAAAAAAGAATCTCAAAAATCAAAAACAAAATTTTCTCTCGCATCCGATTTCTCAAACCACTGCATATTTATCTCCAACCATTTTCCTATCCCGCGGCTGGGAGCTCGCGACATGTCGATAAAGAGCCCGCGAGACGTCTCAGAGAGTTCACGCACGAGATTTCGGCATCCTTGACTCTAGAAAATAAAAAAGCGCGATAGAAGCTGAGAACCTTGTAGAAAGGGAGACAGAGATTTCCATTTCTTTATCTCCTTCTACTCATACTCAGAAAAGGCTCTCATTCGTAGGTGAGGTGACAATTCCTCATCTGCCTTCGGCGACTCTTTTTCCCGCAATTCCTTTTTTCACCCACCCACTTTCTTACATCCCACATTACACATACGGAGAAATAAGTCGGGAGGGGTGAGCATTCTCCACACATGTAGATGTCCTCACGTCATTCGAAGTAGCGTATACACATATAGGAGAAAAGTCACACCGATTGATCGCGAAATTTCTCACACATGGAAATTACATATAAGGCGCACACCATGCTATCTAGCATGTAGTGTGTGGTACATACTACATACAGCACATAACATATAGCAGTCCTGTGTGTCACACAGAAGAGTGTAATATGCAAAGACCCGCCCCCGGTTGCCATGGCTACGTGGTGGAAGCTCCTGGCTCCTTAAACTCGGTCTCTTTCTCAGGGAGTATAGTAGGTGGCCCCCCTTTTAGCGGGATGTTGAAAGAAGAGACGAGAAAAGTAAAACGAGTATAAGTGAACCGAAGTATTTGGGGGCTGCTACTCGGTACCAGAAGCCAGTAGCATACATACTCTTATGTAGAAAAGGGAATAAGGATAAAGCTAAGGGGAAGCTAGACACTCTGGGAAATTTGTATAACTACCCCCACAAGGGGGAGCTCGGGGTGCACCTCGGCCTTTGGGAAAAAGAAGACGCAGAAGAAGCTGCGACCGGAGTTAGGAGTTTCTGTTCCCTATCCCGGCCCGGGGAGAAGAATTCTAAGAGGGCAAAGAGGCACACATCGATCGCATCTTTTTAAAGCCGTATGTGTTCTTTCTTATTCACAACCGTAGCTTTATAAAATCGCCAGTTCTCCCTACCCGCCCTCGCCTCCTACTCGAGTTCGTTCTTCTGGTGCTTACCCAACCCCAGTCTATCGGTTCTTCTTTCCACCCTATCAGCCTAACTCCAATTCGAATCCCAACCCAATTCCATCCCCATGCTCCAGCCGGCTTTCATGTGTTGAGTCTTATTTTCTGTCTGTGTAACTGAGTAATGCCGGACTCTGAATAATGTTTATGCCTCCATTAAAATCCTCCATCAAGGGTTTGTTTATCGCTACCCAATGGGATCAAACTTTCCAAGAGACACACACACATATACGCATTAAGATTTATGTACTTAGCATTATTTGTACCTTACTTTATGCGCTCCCGAATCTTTTAGAGCCTTTATTTTTCTACCGCGAAAGAGAAATAATAATAAGGCTAATGTGATGATGCTTTG
This sequence comes from Cotesia congregata, assembly GCA_905319865.3. Taxonomy (NCBI): domain Eukaryota; kingdom Metazoa; phylum Arthropoda; class Insecta; order Hymenoptera; family Braconidae; genus Cotesia; species Cotesia congregata. Next base: position 16,971,763 of record CAJNRD030001120.1, read on the forward strand.
TATAAGAATAAAGAGACGTAAATTCTCGACGAGCTGCTATAAGATAGATCTAATGTAAGCTACTGAATGTTATATACCGCCGGGGTATAGTAGGAAAAAAGAAAGAAGCTGAGGATTTTACTGTTGAGTTAACTAGTTTTGTGTTTGCTTCTATTGCATTTTTAAATTCTCAAGAGCTGAATTGTAAAAGCGTCCTCCTAGGCACGCCGTTAACTCGTCAAGTACAACACGAATGTGCTATTCCGGAGTAAGAGACTTCGGGGAATGTCGTGATGTAAGCTCGTCAAGTGGCGAAGTTGATGGGAGCTTTCAGCTCGAGTATGTCTTCGGCTGTTAGTTTACTGGATGGTAATTTTCAAAATGCTCTTGTAAGCTCAGCTCTATTGCTTTTAAATTGTTGGTAAATAAAACGGCAAGCTATTATTCTATAAACCGAAATGAACTAAAGATGATAATTTTTTATTAATCGCTTTTGCTAGACTGCTCATTCTAATTCTAGTTATTTTGCTGATTGGCTGAGTAGAGACTTGTCGTGGCATGTTAAAGAAATGAATTGAGAATTCAGGATTATTGTTATTAGTTTTTGGGTAATAATTATTGGGTTGTTAGGTTCGTGCTCTTTTTAGGAAACTCGTTTTTGAGGTATATGAATTTTTACTGTCCTTTTATTTTATGTAAAACTCAATTTTATGTCATACAAATAATTTATTACCCATAAAATAATTATTTGCTGATAAAAAATTGAACATTAATGTAGTTTCAACTTACAAAATTAATAAAACCGATTAAAAACTCTGATTAACCACAAATTCAATTAATAAATACTTTAAAGGAGTTCAAAGTCTGTTATAATGAAATGGCGTCAATAGTTTGACAAAATGTCGCTTTGAATGCGCGCGCATATCAAACCACATTTACTTTCTCTATTTAATTTTCTTAATCAACATGCCTTATTTTGTTCAACATTACAGTTACTGATGAGTTATTAAAATTAAAATAAAATTTTTCATGTACCCTAAATTAAGAAGAGATCGAGCTTCTTACAACGAACTGATAAAAGATGTTTCGATACAAGATAACAGTGTGGCTGGTCTCCGATGGCCGGTGGATTAAAATAAGAGCAAATGTATTTGAACTCGAAAACATTGAGCATATCTCGAGCACTTGGAGATATAATAATCATACCGATAATTATGTAGGTAAATGTAGGTACGGAGGATATATACCTCCGCGCCGGCCAGCTGCCTTATTCGAACCTTCTTCCACTAATTATCATCGTAAGCATCGGCTTAATTGCTATACACTCCTCGGACTCGCCTCTTTCTCTCCGATCTTAAGACTTAAAACCGTTTATTTATATTTATTTTCATTACTCATATCTTTCTCATACTTACAGCCTCTTCTTCTCCATATACATCTACATGCACACAGGATATAATATCTAACAATATGAGTATGTATATCTATAATTTAACTAAAAACAAAAAATTGTTATCTTATTGTGCTAAAACACAAAAGTATAACGTGAAGCGATATAATTCTTGGTTGGTGCTTCGATCGTGAGTATCGGCCTTTTCTCGTGATAGCTACCAGCACTTCGGGCATTAATCTCCACACCGGTAAAATCCAGTAATCGTGATGAGTTGAGGGCAAAAATACCGGATAAATTTCAAGTTTTAGATATAATAATTTTACTTTTGTTTCCGTATTTAGAATCATTATCATTACTCTAAATCCATGCATAATTCTCTCTTTTAATCGATAAATTATATGTTAAAGTTTCACTTTAACATTCCATCCCACGGACTCTAACCTATTCCAAATTTCAAAAAATTTCTTTGTCCCTTTTTTTCATTACCCTAATGTGTAATAAATGCACTTTTAGAAACCATTAGCTATTTAATTACTACAAAATTTAATATTAGAAAGAAAAAAAGTCTAAATAATTGTAATTGCATTTTGAATCGAGTTGAAATTAGTTCTTATAGAGAATTGATGTTTCAGATTTTTTAAACAATTATCCAAATATATTTTTTCTTAAAGCAACAAAATAAAAAATTATTACTTCTACTTTTTAATGGTCTTTTATTCATTAAAAAATCACATCAAATTTTTTCTAAATAAAAACCTAAATTTGATTATTACAAAGACTAAAAAAAAATACCAAAATTGCTTACTAACGAACAGCAATAAATTTTTATCTATATTAAAGAACATAATGAATAAAAAAAAAAAGTTATTTATTCATCAAGTTGAACTGATTATTTAAAATTTCCTCGTCTCATATCATACATTACCCTGACGTTAAATTAAAGCTCCTTACAGTAAACCAGGCGCGAATTTTGCCGGACGTTTAGGTATGTCGCGACTAAATAACACCGCGTAGTGGATGATTACAACGTATGCCGCGAGATCAAACCAATTGGTTGATGCCGGAGATGAAAAAAAAAGGAAAGTAATGTTTCGGAAAAAAGGATAAATATACAAGTATAGTCGAGTGTATATTCTTCGGAATAAGTTGTGGTGTACCTCGTACCAGGTACTTGTAGAAGGGTGCTTGTGGTGTGTGTGCGTGGGTGGAGCATGGACTGGACCGTGGACTCCTCGAGGGCAGAATTATCATACCCACACACCGACACCGCGGTCTGATCTAATCACACTGGCATATACATTAAATAAGCGCTCTCTACTTGGGACCCTATGGGGCATGATGCTGCCCGCGAAACACCGTCAAGGTATGCGTGCATGTGTGTCCATCTATGTGTGATGTGATGTGGGACTAAATAAAGGACTGAAAGAGAGAAGGAGTGAAAGGGATCGCGATTGAGAGAGACAGCCGGATTGTTTTCAGCTGGAACTCGAGTATAAATTGGCCAATTATTCGGAAATAAGGTAATTATATAAGAAGGGGAGTGATGATCGATACCAAGTGAAGAGAGAAGAGAGAAGAGAGAAGAGAACGCGAGATACTACACTGAGCAAGGTGAGGCCGGAGTGAGAATAAGAGCTGACCAGGTGAACGGGGTGAGGGATGAGGGGAGGGAAAAAATCGAAGAGAGAAATCAAACCGATTATCTTACTATGAATATAACCAGCTCAGCCAGAAATCGGTATCGCCTGGTTGTATGAAAAGATTACGAGTAAGAAAGAGATGATGATGAGGGATGGAATGGAAAATCGACCATTCTCACTCACCCCGAGGAGGTGCCGGACCACCAGATTTTTATGCTACGATTTTGACGGCTCGACGGAGCATCACGGCAGATGTTGAGGACTAAACGCCTGGCCAAGAAATTAGCCAATGAGTAATGACGCGAGTATCAACTCGATGTATAACCTGAGATCAAGGTTTTGATCGCGATTTATTTTTTATCTCTCTTTTCTTTCTGGTGGCTGGAGAACGCCGATGGAATTATTGGTACTGGGATATGCCGGGGAGAGATGAAATTATCGAGCAAAATTGCGAGGAGCAGGTGTCTTATGGACAAATCGATTTGAAAATAGTCTTACTTGGGTATAAGTGATTTGTAAATAAGGATTTATTGGGCATCGGGTGATAATTTTATCATTTGAGAATTAACTCGGTGGGAAATGTTATTTTTGCTTGCTTCAAAATGATATTCTTGGTTTAAGATTTTTTTCTCTTGATTATATATGTAACTAGCTGTTACTCGCCCGCTCTGCTGGGCGCTTTATAGAATTGCATTTTTAGATCTAGACTTGAAATTTAATTAGAATATATTGTTTTGACTTGCACAGATTTCAAATTCTATCGAAGTGGCATTCACCTTTTATCCATGTAATTATTTTAGCTAATATTCATTGTAACTTTCAATGTACAATCATTATAACATTCCCGTGTCTTTCTTACAAAAATGAATAATAATTGATATGAAAAAAAAAAAAAAATTTGTAATGAGCATTTAAAGTTTCAGTTAAAGAAATTGCAGGTCTCATAAGTGAAGAAATCTGCCTAGTATATAAACATAACCAATAGAATTAAAAAATTTATTTTAAACAAATGACAATCGAATAGAATAAATTTAGTTACAATAAAAATTCATTATTTCTAAGTCAAAAAAATATAGTTTTCATATCATATACTAAAACCTTCTCCGAAACACGCTGCATCTTATGGTGTAATTATTATTCCGATCGGTTCAGTAGTTTTTGCAGTACAACCGGACAAAAAAAACCGGCTCTCCATTTATTAATATAGATTTTTAACAATAATGCATTGGTTCACTCTCTATATCTTGAATTATTATCATTAGAGATTTTTTATTAAAAAATCGCGTGATATACAAGACAAATGTTTAATATCTAATTATATTAACTGGAAAGAACTTGAATTAAATTGTTGAAAAAAAATGAAATAATTTGATTAAATTCCAGAGACGAAAAATAACAAGATCCGTGAGGTCTTGATAGATCATACAAGATGAATAAAAATATTAAAAAAGCCGACGTTAAACCTCGAGTATGAATAATTGAACTTGACACTGAAGTTATCACCAGACCGTGACGAAGGAGTTTTGAGTTGTAGGAACGGATAGATGGATGTAATGCCAGTACAGCTCGAGTCGAGTTTCGAAGAGGTAAAAGTTAACTTTATGGTATAAAACTATTGGTATCTTGAGAAAAGAACCGAGAGGGATTAAGCTGGAGCCATTAAGGGCTGCGTGGTGGCCCGAGGCCGGAATTAGCATACTCTCGAAGTGACTCCACCTCCGCTGGAACGATCCCAATGCCCAAGGAATATAACTTAAGTTCAAGCGGATATTATGCCACCATTCTTACCTCCATAATGTGCGCTTAACCACAGGTAGGGGGTTGATGCCCAGCTCGAGGGAGAGCTCCATCAAAGGTCGAGTGCCCGAGAAGGATGAGCTATCGGACACTGCCTCTTGTTCGAGGTTCCTCTCCAAAGAAGCAAAGACCGTCCGAAGCAGGAGACGGGGGAAATCAAGGAGGATATGAAGCCCCGAGCACTCCGCTTACAGTACTATCAGCTTGATCACTTTTAATTATAATTATATGCAGTCCCGGATCCGATAAAAATCGGGCAGGGGAAAGAATCGAACCAAAGCAAAGGGCCCCCTTGAATAATACCGAACAAGACGCGAGAGTCCCACCCAAGCGCGTGCCGTTGACGCCCAACATTTTGGATACTTTGCTCATCGCTCTTCCAGCTCCGTCCAGTTATTTTTTAGTGTCTCTGCATTCTTCGGCTCTTTGTTCTTGCGCTTACTATTCTTTTCAATCACCTCAACTCGGTGTGAGGTTCATTTCATGCTGATAGATACGTTAAATTCTAACTCTGTTTTCCGGCAGTTATCAAATACGATACATGTCAAATATTAGCTTTGTTCATATGCATATTATTATACGGCAAATAAATAAATTTCTAAATCATCGTGTAATGACCTCTAAGTGTGACGTGGAATCACTGTCGGCATCTAATGCAACCAACCAAGGAAGAGCTTCAACTCAACTAAACTCTACCCCGAGAGAATAAACGAGAATAAAAAGATCTGAACGATCGTGAATAAGTATAAATTGAAGATATCTCGCAAAGTCAACGTTACGTTACGTTACCGCGGTCTCTAGTCTCTCTCTCTATCTTTCTTTATATATATATTTATAGTATTATTCAGAGTCGTTGGCTGGTTGTACTGGATGGTGAAGAAAAGCGATTCCGATTAACCTGGCGCCAGAGGCCTCGATGTGATGCTAAGCCTGATAATTGGTTGTTGCAAATAAAATTCTATACTCTGTACTTGTTGAAGAAGATATGCTTTCTTAGTCGTCAAATTTTGGAAAAAAAAATAATTATGATTTTTTATTAATTTAATCCCTTGATATTTAATTAAAAAAATCTGCAAATTTGTTTTTATCGAAAAGAAGTAAAAAAATTGTAATTCGTTTATAATACCTGAAAAATTAAAGTTTTTAAAATCTCTACGTATAAAAACATAATTATCATCATTAATAACTATCAATTATACGCGATTGCGGTGATCTGGTTTACTTTTAAATATGTATTTCAAATTATACTTAATAACATCCACTTAAGAGTAGCGATTATTTGAAAAAAAATTTTTATGGTATTATTTAGAACATTATAATGAATCTAATTAATACAATGTTGAGTCTTAAACTTTTTTTTACGAGTCAGGTTGTTGCATTTTATCGCCAATTAAAGTTTGCGAGGATATTTTTTCGCTCTTGACTACAACGGAGAAAGAGTTTTAGTGCAAGCAAGATGAAATAATGTTACAGAATCCACGCTGAGGAGTTTTAAACAAAGAATAAGAAAGGTATTAGCTACATTACATTATATTTTATTGTAAAATGTTTAATTACGCTTTTAACCAGCCGCATTTTGATAAGCTCTGAATGTTAGCTCGTTACCATATAAAATAAAATTTCTTTGAGGCAAAAGAGGTTGAATTTGAATTAAAAGAAAAAAATAGTCCGTGATTGTAGTAAATATGATATGAGAGTAAATATATATCAAGTCACGACGTAAGTTTATATAATTTTATATGAAGAAATAAAAAAAAGTCCCAACTCTCACTAAAACTTTTTTAATAACAACATTCTTGGTGTATCCCTTTGGCATAAATTACCCGTGGTGATATTCTCGCGTCGTTATGTGCCGCTGCACGTTCCACCGCGGATAATCGTTGTTCCCTTGCAAATAAAAAATCCCCCTAATAAAAATAAGAAACAAACTAAGAGGAACAATAATAATAAAAATAATAAAAATGAGGCTGAAGAATAAAAAATGAATAAAGAAAATATGAACACGAGGAAAAAAAAAAATAAAATACAAATTACAAATAGAGGCATGCCCTCATACGCGATATATACCAGCAGAATATTTCGATCTCCACACTTTCTTCAGCTCTCCCTACTAATCGAACAGACCATCCGATATTCCATCGTGGAATTGATTTCCTCCTCATCTGAATATAATTTTCCTCGGACTTGATCTCGCCACGGTAGAGAGAGATGGATATAATGATTATAATAATAATAACAATGATGATGATAATAATAATAACAGTAACAGTAACAATAACGATATTAAATAAAAATAAATAAATAAAGACAGTAAAGGAGAAACAATATACATATAATGATGGAGTTATGCCGTAACACCTTCCAGGCATATTGAAACTCTCTTTTAATGCTCTGCTGGTGTAGGTGAATTCGACGAGGACGGACGTAACAATAAATGAAATATTAAATTGTAAAACAATGAGAGTCCGAACAAAGCATTGTTTTGAATATAGTGAATTTTTAGACAAAATTATAAAAGAGTATAAATTTTTGAAGATTTGAATTTTTATAGAATTTTTTTCTGCATAAAAAAATTATAGAAATGATTGCATAAAAATTTTATGGCATTATTATCTATAAATTTATATTTAATTATATGAAATTATAAATAAGTGTTTATGTAAACTTATATAAGAGTTTTGACCATATAAAATTTTATAGTTTTATATAATGGATTTTTCCAATGTAAAATTTACAAATCTAATGTTAAATTTACATTTTTTTCTCTCTAATTTTCAAAAGATTTTTTTTATCAAAAATTTCACTTATAAATTGTTAAAAAAAAATATTTATAAAAATTAAGAGACCTACCATAAGATTTAAATAATAATATAATAAAATATTTTAAAATAAAACAATAATAACAGTTGAGTTAAACTGAGGACACGATAAAATTGGAGCCTCGTAGTGATACATTTAGTGTAGAGATTTATAGTTATTATTATCCTAATAGACTAGGCGCGATTTGCAACAGACAAAATGATGAACAAGACGGTATTAAAAATAAATAATAAAACAACTAAAATGAGAATGGTGTACATAAAAGAGCAGATGACGAGCAGAGGTAAGGCACGAGGGGGAGTAAAAGAAATCAGATGGGGTATTCCCAATCATTTCAATGATTGCCGTTCGAACAATCCTCAAGTCCCCCGTATCCGAACCATACTTCTCTTCTCTTCTCTTCTCCTTATCTACATCCACATTTACATCAACATTAGTATACACTCTTGTTCTTTTCTCAGTAAAGTAGTAACTAAAGAGGGACGCTTCTTATTTTCTTTCACCCGCACAATCGATACCGAGAATATGCATTCGTGCAAGAGTATTGTAAATGCCGGGGTAAAGTAAAAAAATAAATCAACATTTATGGATAAGAATTTATAGAGTAAGGCAAATCAAAATCAATTTTCGTTCTTTAATATGCCGAAGCATTACTTCGTCCATATCTTGGTAGTTAATATTTTATTTTTATTTTTATTTATATTTGTTTTTAATTTTTTTAGTGTTTGTTCTGGTTGCAGCTCGTAGACAAGCAATTTACTTTATGGATGAGTTTACAATTGTATCAGAATAATTCTCAGAACAAAATAAACAAAAGTGATATGACGGCGAGCTCGGGAGGAATGAGAATGATGAAATTGTCGAGTAATCAAAGTTTTCTCACTTTAACGAAAGCTGTGTGTTAAATCACGGTGATGAGCTTCAAGTTATGTATATTTATGTATGGGTGTACCCATCCTCATCTTCTACCAGCACAAGTATAAGTATAATGGCAAATGTTGGACGTGCGGACGTGCATAAGGATGCAGATAGTTAAGAGAATGAGGGAGGCGCGGGTGAGGGACTGAAATGAGGATTGAGAAGCGAATTATGAGGACCTCAAAGTATATATATACATTCTGAAAGAAAACAACGGGCTCGAAAACTAAGAGCAACATTGGCAGCAGTTTGAAATACACTTGACTGAATTATGAACCGTAAAAACTCCCAGTGTAGTAAAGCCCAGCTAAACCGACTTACGATACTTATAACTATAACTATAACCGTATAGTAGTACTCACCCTCAACTTCAAGCACTAGGTTATTATCGTGCGTGGTTCGGTGTGGTCTGCGGTCCAAACGCCTCTGTACTGGATCTTCAATGTAAAATCCAAGATGCGAGGAGTTATACCAGCTGCCTGGAAAATTATAAAAATTCTAAAATAAATAATATATTTTTGAGGGAGGAAAAATGGTTTGTAGTTTAAAGTGGACTTATATTATTTTCTCGCGATATTACGAGCGTTTTACTTTTTACTTTTGTAAACAGTTCTTGGAGTAGTGGTCAGGTCTTGTTAACGCGTATGTTTTTTAAAAGAGTATTACGATAAATGACTGGCCCCTGGGACCTTACGCTCGTAACTAAGTTAAACTATTTGAGTCAATAGTATAATAAACAATACTTGTAAATATTTGCTGGGATTTATTGGAGGAAAAATTACTGAGGGTGTAATTAAGGGGCTTGTTACTATTACTGTTAAATATGAGAAATAATTTTTTTTTTAACTTTCTGCTATGAAAATTGATGATTTTCTCAAAATCGAGAAGTTATTGGTTTCACTTAAGTTTTCAAAAATTGAATTCTCATCAGACATTCACGTTTTGAGGTCCTAGGAAGCTATTCTGATCAATATACTTCAATGAATTTCAAATTTAGTGATAATATTATTATCCTTTATTAAAAAGTTGATGTGACGTTTTCATTGTTGTCGCTTTTCGTGGCTATGGTAACCACTTCGCAATGATCACCATGGCAACGTTTACCATAGTAACAGTTACTATAGCAATGGTTACCATGGCAACGGTTACATATTAACAAGTAAAATTTGGAAAAATATTGATTAATTTAATTGTGAATTATAAACTTTTTGACAGAAGCGTGCAAAGCGCGTTCGATTTTTTAGTTTTGATAAATAATTAAATGAGTGGTTTTTAAATATTATTATGAATTTTAATAATAATTTTTAAATATTTTTATAAAAATTTATTAAAAATTAATTTGAATAAAAATTTTATTTTTAAAATTGATTAAATCATAATTTTTAATAATTAAAAAGGCATCAAAAATAATCGAAAAAAATTAAATTATATAAAAATAAAAATTACGATTTACTACTCATGAAATTTCATTAAAAAAAAAAATTATAGCGACTATTTATGATCTAATATCTAAACGAGTAAAAAGTATAAATTTTTAAGCATAAAAAAATGTCATAAATGATAAATGTGTATTGATATTCATACTAAGTAAATACAAATACAAAAGTTGGGTGTATTGTATGAAAAATAAAATCCAGCAAGTAAAGGCAAAGGTAAAGACAAAAGTTTAAAGTTAAACTTATAACGTCAGCCATTCACTTAGCGATGGTAATTGTGCGCACGCGCGAATCATCGAAAGTCATGGGAGGACGCACCTGTGATACGCAAACCCAAGTCGAGCAAAAATCAACGATGTATATATAGATATATGCATATATGTATGAAAACACCTGGTTTTTTTCTCATACCTCCCGCGAAGCACTTTACTCTCTTCTTCATCCCCCAGGCATGCAACCGCCACCGTTCCCTTTCACAAGCAACGCGAGCCTATTCTATATATGTAGTGTAGTATAATATGTACGATACACTTCTGTGATATGTACTCATGTATTCACATCCACAGATTCGCGAATGATGTATATGCGTAATGTATAAATCTCGCATTTCGACTCCTCTCAGCGCAACTTAAAATTTCATGAGAGTCTGAGCACTTTCCAGCATCTTTAAAAGTTCATATGTGCTGTGTGTGCTGAGTTAAAGGGCACATTGAGATATTATCTCATTTTAAAGTTTAATCGATAAGATCCGCGGATTTTTTAAAAGTTATTTAAATTGAGTGTTTGTTTGTTTTAGAATCAATAATAGCAGACATAAATAAAATGTTACGAAAATTTTTTGCAAGATTTACTTCTTCATTATTTATAAAAAAAAAAAAAAAAAATTGTTTATCAAAATTACAGAAAATTTTATTGAATTTATGGTTTTTTTTTTTTTGTAAATTTAAAATTATTCAACCATTTTAGCAATTTTTTCCTGTATTTTAAAAAATTAAATATTTTCCTAAATGTGAAATTCATCTGAAAAAAAAGATGTTAATCATAAAAAGTACGACTTGTAAACAAAAATAATAAATACAAGAATAACTTGTATTAATTCAATCAAAAGTTAAATCAACTCTAAAATAAAATTTTTTGTATCAGATCACCAGCATTATTACTTATACAGAAATAAAAATATTTGAATAATAAAACAACATCAGATAAAAGTGGTTAAGAAGCGGCCGTTATACATTTCGATTATTCAAGATCGGCTGGGCTTGGGCTCCCTGGGCACGGAATGGCCGCTCCAAGAAGAAGTACCCAGAAATACCGGGCACAACCAATGATAATTCATGGTGAATTCAATTTGAATAATTCCACCGCGTGCGGTTTATACTCCTGGCATCGGCATCGACATTCCCCGCTACACCATTGAGTACCAGCACACCTTATTATCTCACGTACCTCTGGTACCACCAGTCTGATACTCTGCTTCAGTCCAACAGCCAGCAACAAAGGTACACTCAACTACAACTTACAACAAACCTTAATCCTATCATATCAATACCGATACCAATCCAGCATCCAGCATCTAGCATTCACCAATCGACGTACCCCATTACCATCTTTTCCCAGGATATTTTCCATTACTCGCTTTATATATTATTTATATTTATATTATATATTTAACAACCACACTCAACTTTATATTCTCTGTCGAAGATCTCCAATCCACCCCCACCGTTTAAATCTAAATATTTCAATGAGATCTCTTTGTTTCATCCAGATCGGTTCTTAACTCCGCTGTTAACTCATAGCGCGAGACCAATTCCACTCGGGCTCATTATTCCGTCCAGCATAAAAATATTCTTCGGCAGCAAGTATTTCTTAAAGCACACGTCTTCTTCTTTCTCGTATTTTTCTTCTTTCAACAGAGGTATGTGCCATATTGAGGAAGGTATGCGCCTCGTCATGCCAAGATTAAAGATCTTCTTCAACTGAAGATTATTCTCATTTCTTCTTGATTCTTAAAGCCATCTTATTCCCTTTAGCCGTAACCTCTTATCGTCTTTATGAACAGAAGTCCGCTGACATCGCTCAGATCATCAGCGCCATCCACTCAAGGCAAGGGTGGAGGAATATTCTTAATAAAAAGTGTTATCGCCTCTTACAGAGAACCACTCGATTGATACCTCCTGGGTACCGATCTTGACATAAATTTATACCTTCTTTAGTTCATTTATCCTCCACTTGACTAGTAAACCTTACTTATGTTCTACACAATAACTTACTCTTCTTTGGATGTCTCTTAGTTAGCCTAACCTTTACGAAAACATTTTGAACATACAGACAATTATTTGAGCAAAGTGGTTGTTATTTTTTGCCAGCCTCAAACTTTTTAGTGAAGATATATAATAGTACACTGTTGATTACTTTTAATTGATTTTATCTCTCAGGAGAGAAATTCACGCCGAAAAAGATTCAATTTATATTTTTTAATGAAAAAAATTCCCCAAAGTAGATTGTTTATTTTTTTACTGAATAAAAATAACAAAATACATGTTTAAAGATTTTTAAAATTAATATAACCTTTTTCCTTGGTTTGATAGAAAAAATAAATTTTAATAATTAAAAAAAATTGCATAAATATTTTATTTCAATTTTTGCAAGTCGCAATTTTTGATAAATTCTTTTTATAATCATTTATTTGCAAAGAAATCCTAAAAATTGCCGTATAAAAGTTAATTTCAGTGACATTAAATTAATTAAATTTATTTTATTGAACGTAGTAATGTCAATAATGTATCATTTTTTACTTTTTAATTTGAGATTTATTAACAAGACAAAAACAAAAAATAATTTTAATGAAAATTTGATTTAAATAAAAAAATTCTTAAACTAAAAAATTTTTACTTTGTTTAAGTAAATTTTACTTAATTCAAGAATTTTTTGTCTTAATTCAAGACCCTCTTCAAAATTATTTTCTTGGTTCAAGAGTTTTCCTCACGAATCTAGTTAATTTTTTTTTCGAATGTAGGTAATATTTGGAGAGCACACGTAATAGAAGCCCGGATGTCTCATTGTGACTTTTCCAAAAATTTATATAAAGATAGAAATATATAAATACAGATATAGAGATATGACATGTGTAATACATAAATACATATATATATTTCGAGTTGTAAAAGAAAACTAAGTTGCTTCAAGGGGTTACTCTTGTCATGCGTTGCCTTTCGTGAAATACGTGATCGACATAAAGAAATAATCAGAGTCAACATATCCCACTAGGAATTCTTCCCGTGAAAAACCGCGTAAATGCTTCATGCATAAAATATATGTATGTGCATATATTTATTGTACACATATACATATGTATGTATACAGAAGATATTATATATTATACGGCTAATACATAGACATCCGAATATGTGTGTGTTTTTTCTTCAACTTCTACTTCTGAGATTTCACAAATCATTCGTCTGATATATATAATATTGTATGTATACACACAACCCACCCTCTCAATTCTCGATTCTATTTTAGTAACGATACCTCGGAGGACATGTGTTCCACTCGGCGCGGGGACCGGGTGATGGGAATCAGTAAAAAATATAAAAAGAAGTAAAGAAACAAGTCAGGCAATTGGCGATTATCGATTACCTGTCGCGGGAATTCAACGAGGGCTAACTTGATGCGCGCGACCCCGAAACGAGCCTCGGGATAATGTATAAGTAGTCTTTTAACGTTATTTTTTCTTACTTTCATAAGTCTTTGTTCGGGAAATCCTAGTTTTTAGGGTGGTACGGCTTTTTGTTTAAAATTACAGGGGATGCTTTTTCTCGCGCTCTTTTTTTCAATTTTTGCTTCGAGTTTTTATTTGGTTATTTTGATTTTTTAACCTTCAGTATTATTGAGGCTCGATTTGTGAATTTAAGTTTCAAGTTTGAAACTTTTATTTGGGGTAAAAAGTTTATGCAATGTTGCAGTTTTATCGAGTTTTAAGTTTACTTTGTATATGGATAATTTTAATCAAATAATTTAGGTTCTAAAAATAAAGATCATAAATTATAATTCAAATAATAAAAATTCATAATGATCAAACCTTTTAATTAAATAAAAAATTTTAATTAAATATAAAATTTTTTTATAAAACAGAAAAGTTTTCTCATAAATAATTTATTTTATCGGTCAATAAAATACTAAAGCAATTAAATTGTTAATGAGAAGTTTTTTTAATTAATAATTATTTCGGTCAACGAACTCGAAGATTAATAATAAAATTAAATAAACTAAAGATTGTATAATTGATTTTTTTTATCTACAGCAAGTTCCGTGGTCTCAAAGTTTCTTGTCTGATTCGTGATTCAGTTAGACTTTGAGGTTTGAGGTCGAGCAATCGTCATTATGTCGCCCTGGCATCGGCGCCGTCTTCAGCCGCTGCGTTAGTCCAAATGGAAGAACAAACGCATCAGCAGAAGCCACGAGGTAAGTTGAAGAGTAAAAATGGATAAAATAAAAATAAATGAAAATGAAAATAAAAAGAAGCAAGAGCCAGTGGTGAACTGGGAGGGTAAGGGGTGAAGGAGCATAGCAGTTGCGTGGAGAATGAAAAAAAAAATATAATAAAAATTGAGGTAGTGAGGGACAAAAACGAGGCATTAGCGCTGTCGAGCTACCGTGTGGCGTTGGTACTTAAACTCACTCTCGGCCTACTACTCAGAGGTTCTTATTTGACCGCCTGCTGGTGCAGCTCCGGCAGCTCCTCACTGATGTCCACTTCTACTTACCAAATTAACATTATTACGACGCTCTCTCGCAATCAGTCTACCAGGGATATAATCAATGTATAACCGAGTCTTAGCAGTAATTTAAGAATAATGAAAAAACTATAATAATAAAAATATTAAATTAAACGACTTCAATCTTCATTTCTCAACGCTCAAAGCTATACTACCTATCCTCCTTATTCTTATTCTCGGTTCTATTATTACCACCATTGAAATTAACGTTGATCATTGAATTTTATTTATTGAAGGTCATTTTGGATAATTAAATTCCACATTATACAGTCGGTTAATTATTTTAAATTATCACGACCAATTATTTGATTCAAGAAAATTATTTTCAATCACGTTTTAAGATATTCAGCTCTTTTTAATTTTAAAAACTAACTATAAATAAATAAAACTTTGCTTTATTAAATAATGACTTTTTTTTAATTTCAGTGTACTTTCTTTAACTATAGACCTTTTTAAAGATATAAGCTCATCCCGATGTTACACTCATCAAGAGCTTTCATATGAGTACCCACATGCATTTTTTATATATACATATTTATAATATATATAAATATATGAAAAATTGATGTGGGTACTCAAATGAAAGGTCTCGATGAGTGTAACATCAAGATGAGCTTATATCTTTAAAAATGTCAATAGTTCACTAGATACAAGGTCANNNATATATATAAATATATAAAATATATGAAAAATTTATGTGGGTACTCAAATGAAAGGTTTCGATAAGTGTAATGTCGGGATGAGCTTATATCTTTAAAAATGTCAATAGTTCACAAGATACAAGGTCATTTCTCAATTACGTATCTAGAGATAGAGTATTTTCGAATGCAGCCTAAATACTTATCATAATAAATTGACTATCGGTGAGAATGATATGAAAATGACTATCTTGGACACAAAATTGTTCTTATTCACTTAATAATATAGATTATACAAATATTTTTTCTTTTAATTAGAACTCTTAAATTAAGAAGTTGGAATTAAAGACAATAAATTTTTGAATTATTTTAACAAAAATATTTCTTAGCTAATCTCTATCACTCTTCGGTACCTTAATTCAATTTTTAGTGAAAGTAAAATAAAAAGAGAATGATATTTTACGATAAGAATTCAAATTTCCGACAACCATGTAGTAAAAGTTTGCGATATTAAATTCAAGCATAACAATAGAACAAATAAATGCACGGAACACGTTGTACAATGAATGTAGTTTGCGACGAGCAAAGTGCTTTTGGTGTCGTGTGTTGAGTGTAAGACCCAACACATGAAGTAAGTACTTGAACTCGGCGACGATCATGACAAGAGACTCAATGGGTTTAGGTGATATTTATGTGTATAAATACATTTAAATATAGAAAGCTGTGACTAAAGTTTAAGTTTGCGTTAGGAGAGACTGCAGACTAAGTAGAGTGTCCTTTTCTGGAAGGAAAGGATCAGTCTCGGTCTTGACAACTCTAACTGTCCTTTGCTACTCATCTTACGCGTTCCTCACTGGAGTGTGTACCCTTACAACTTTTAAACTCGACATCGCTAATATAACATGAGTTGACGTGTAAACATGCACGCGATGAAAAATAATACCCGAAAAAAATAAAAAATTAGTTTTGGCTCTGCTGGTAATTACTGGCGAGACGATAGACGATGCCAGATGCTTATTGACAGACACAACCATGAATAAGGATAAGTTTGAATAAGGTTGAAGTTATTTTATTGAATAAATTTAACGTAGTACTTGATGTTTTCTCTGTAATCAGGAAAAAAGTTGTGCAGTGTGTACTCAGTATTGACGTGAGTGTGTGAGTAAGAATAAGAATAGAAAATGAGAATAAAATAATTTTGGTGAGAAAAGTTTGGTAGGGAGTAGAGATAAGAGGGAAAAAGCACGTTCAGTTGTCCTTAAATTTTATTCTCACTCGAAGTCGTCAATACGAATGAACAATTTGACGAATCTCCCGGTTGGATCGGGCGTTGGATCCGATTCAAAATAGGACACATTTTGTCGCACGATACGTGGGTTTTCAGTGCACGGTTGAGCAACTCCCGCTGATGATATTCGCGAGGGAGTGACGGAGAGTGTGTGGAATATAATATATGTAATGGTAATGCCAGGGTGGGAGGGTAAAAGGGAAGTTGAGCGTTATCGAAGGGAGCAAACGCTAGGAAAGTAGGAGAGACGACTAAGAGAGTGCCTCCTTTGTACCTTTGAACTCGTTTCCGCAGACGGTTTTATTTTTTAGATTTTTTTAACGAAAACGCTTCTTTGAAGTGGAAAAGTTTTCGGCGAGAAGAAAGAAAACTACAAGAAGATGACTCCCGGGCACGTTTTAGTTTGTACGACTCCTTTTCCTTTTCTTTATTCATTTTTATTTTCTCCACACAAAGTACGCTGGCTCTCATTTTTTACCGGTAATTTACTGGGGAATTTGTTTATGACCTTACGATGAGTAAATAATGCGGTTTAATTTTTTTTTTTTCATAGTTAATTATTGAAAGTTTTAAATAATATTTCAGTGGTTTGAATCGCGTGTTATTTATTAATTATTAAGAATTGCAATGCAAATGTTGATTCACACTCGGATTAAAATTAAGATGAAACCTAAAAAATTAAAATAATGCGTGTGTTGACTATTTTTTTTTAAATATTCGACAGAATGGGTATAAAATTTTGTATCAAATAAAATATAATTGCAATAGCTGTTATTTAAATTAAATAAAAATTATTTCAATCAATTTAACAATTTCTTGAGCTAAGAATATATAATTCTTGAAAATTTTTTTAATAAAAGTATTTTTTTTAACTCAGTGTATATAAAATATAGTTGCATTTTTTTTCAACTGATTATTAAAAATGAAAAATATTAATCCAACATTATTTAAAAAAAAATAAGCTGGTATATAATTAATTACCCGAAAAAAGTAATTTATAAATGCTAGTCGAATCATTATAAATGCATTATTTTTCAAAGTACCCTCTCAGCCCGGCTCCATTATTTTCCTCGACTTTATAGTAAGGTATTTAGAATTTCCAGTATATAAAATAGTAGGATCGATATATGCAGAGAGTCGATGACTCCCCAGAGACACGACGAGAAATTTTATTCATCAACTGCGTTCTCGGCTCGCACACTCGCGATCTGACTTTGGCGTACATCCCCCACGAGAGAAGACGTATATGCGGGTGCTGAGCAAAAGGACCAAGAAACCCAAACTACACTACATATATACATCTATATCTCTATATACGTATACGTATAGGTATATTACACACATTTAAGCTCACTAATACCAATAGCAAAATGAAGTTTAAAAAAGGAGAGGTGTCGCGGTGTCAGCGACAGTGAAAAATTCGCCAATTAAAAAAATCTCATTTCTTCGGGTAACGAGGGGTGCCGCGCAATTAACGTCAAGGCCGAAAATGATTTATAAGCGGGCGGGTGTTTGGCGTATGCTCGCCCTGGGGTAGCTTATCATAAATTAATGAATTATCAGAAAGAACCTGTATATACATAAAGAGCATAGAACCTAGCCCCGCGGGTAATGCTAAAATAAAATATAAAAAAGTGGCCATATACTCTTCTCTCAACTCGGGCTGTATATTAAAAAATATATACATATATATTTTTAATATTCAAGAGTCGCAGAACCATCAATATAGAACGTCAAATATTCATAAACGTGAACCTGGTGTTATGTGTATACTAAAGGTGTTAACAGGGACGGATCTCAGTACCTTGTTAACGTAATTTGAATTTATAAAATATTTAAGAGGATAAAAGTTTGTGTACGCCGATGTACATGATGTAAAGAGTATCGGCTTCGTTACATAGAATAATATATAATATAATATACTTAAACAAAATAATAATGATAATGATGATAAAGATACTTAAAAACAAGTATTGAGGAGTACTTAATGTACTAAATGTACAATGTATGTACTAGCTAGATATTTATCAATTTTAATTTTATTTTTTTTTGGTCACTCACCCGTCAAGCGACCTCGAACACATCACACCAAGGTACCGTGGAATCGCTGGACTCTGGAGCTGGAGTAGTATTGAGAGTGATCAGGTAGACTGGATCTGTTGGATGAAATAAAGTGTAAGTGTATACAATAAAGAATTATATCAAGGTTGGAGATAAATAAAAGCACATGCCAAAGCCAAACCCGGTGACTTTTGTTTAATCACCGGCGTTTTTGTTTTTAATGTATTTATTGTTTCATGTAGGACGATAGGTACTATAGGTATGGGTATTTATTATTGTGTTATGGTGTTGGGTGGGTCCAAGCTCAAGTGTTATGGGTGTTTTATGTTGACCAAGCAAATGTTTTTGAGACCCTGAAACAGTACACGCCACTCTCAATCAATTTCACGGAGCCCGGACTGTTAATTATACAGTGAGACCGAGTACCAGGTTGTAAGAACAACCATTGTCATGATTTTAAAACATTCGATGACTTTCATTACATGCTTTTAACACGATCGCTTGTTAAGCCCAACTTCTCGGACGAAAAAATTTATATTATATTATTTAGTATACGTGTAATTAAATGTAAGGCTTTGGTTTAGCTTTAGTTCAATCTTTTCTGAGGGTTTTTTTTTAGTAGTGATAAACTTCCTTGAATAACACCCAGCATCCGTTCCAATCAATTCTAATTATTACGTCATAAATTTAATTGGTCGTGATATGGGAAATTGCAGAGTGACAATTTTTTGATTAATTTTAGTTTTTTAGGGCAATTTTTAAGTACTTAAAAAGTTGTTGGGAAATTTTATTTTAACTTAGTTTAATGGATATTATTAAAAGAATAAGCTAAATTTTGTGGCCAGTGTATTTATGTGATAAAATAGATTTTTATGGTTAAATTTGATACCGTTGGAAAAGTCTTGACCTGTAAGTGTGCCTTTTCATGGTTTCATATCGTTCTCACCGATGGTCAATTCATGATGATAAGTATCTAAGCTGCATTCAAAAATGCTCTATCTCTAGATATATGATTAAGAAATGACCTTGTATCTCGTGAACTATTGACATTTTTAAAGATATAAGCTCATCCCGATGTTATATTCATCGAGACTTTTCATTTGAGTACCCACATCAATTTTTCATATATTTATATATATTATATATATGTATATATGAAAAATGTATCAAAATGCATGTGGGTACTCAAATGAAAACTCTTGATAAGTGTAACATCGAGATGAGCTTATATTTTTAAAAATATCAATAATTAAGAACTGACATTGCTATCATGTCAACTAATGATATTTTTAAAGATATAAGCTCACCCCAACATTACACTCATCAAGAGCTTTCATTTGAGTACCCACATCAATTTTTCATATATTTATATATATGAATATATGAAAAATAATTTAAAATGCATGTGGGTACTCAAATGAAAGCTCTTGATGAGTGTAACACCAGGATGAGCTTATATTATATCTTTAAAAATGTCAATAATTAAAAACTTATCCTTTCATCTTGTGAAATAATGACATTTTTTAAGATATAAACCCATCCCAATGTTACACTCATCAAGACCTTTCATTTGAGTACCCACATGCATTTTGATATATTTTTCATATATACATATATATAATATATATAAATATATGAAAAATTGATGTGGGTACTCAAATGAAAGCTCTTGATGAGTGTGACATCGGGATGAGCTTATATCTATAATAATATCAATAATTAAGAACTGACATTGAAATAACAAAAAAAAATCTAAAAATTAATTCTACTGCAAAAATTGTCAAATTTTTTCCCATATCATTCTTCAATTTAAAATAAATTATTTCAAGTAAAATAATTATCAACTTTTAAAAAAAAATAATAGAATCTTCATTTAATATTAATAAAGATTTTAATTATTTTTTTCATAAAAATATTTACTGCTACTTCATAATACTGAATTCTTATCAAAGAATTTCCTTGTTGATAATTAAATTAATTTTTAATTTAATAAAAATACATTAAAATAATGCTAAAAGCATCAGACATCTCAATATATTTTTTCTGCCCTCCGGCCGGAAAGTGGCAACTTTCTGGCCGCTGCGCTAAACAAAGTTGCCACATTCCGGCTACGTCGAGCAGAAAAATAGTATACACACCTTGGCCAGTAAAAAGTAAAGCCTCAGATCACATGTTTGTCAACCTCGGCTTCGCCTCGGCCAACAATTACATGTGATCTGAGACTTTTCTTATTTTACTGGCCTAGATATGTAATATACTATTTATTTAATTCAAAATGAATAAATTATTTTTAAAATAATTTATGTCAAAAAAGCAAAAACATAAAAAAGATGTCTGCTATTTCCAACATCGTTGCATATATTTTCTCTAATCAATTCAATTTCCCCTCAGACAAATGCAAAGCATTTAATCTATCTTGTAATACTTCTATTCTGAAAATAAATATATAAAAAAAATTATTTACCATCAAAAATAAGTTAATTCTTCAATAAATATCTAAAAAAAAGTGTTATTGTTGACAAAAAATACTAAGTGTCTCATTCTGTTGACTCCAATGCGTAATTTTACATCTTCGAAAATGACGTTGTAGGTTAAAATTAAATTAAAAAAAAAAATAAAATAAACGACGCGAGTACTTTTAATATTTATCAAAAATCGATCGCGCGCGAGTTTAAATAAATACTGAATAACAAAAAAATGACATTAATTACTTAATTAATTAATTAAAACATTAATTACAGCCGCGAAATGCCAACCTGAAGCTTGCCGTGACTCTTCTGAGGTGAGAATGATGCGCACGACGCAATGACGCTGCAAATAATGGCGTCGCAAAAAGCGCGCGCTTTTAAAAACTCTCGAATCTGCATTATCGATTGCCTGAATTAAACTAGTGCGGTTCCAGGCCACCAGGAGCGCCACTGGCGCAATATGGCCATGTGCTGGAAGTGTTTACGTATTTGATGAGAATAAAAAATATATAATTGAAAATTTATAACAAGTTAATGTTAAATACCGCGGCCGCTGATTATTATTAGTCATTCTTATTGCCGTTCTTTCCGTGTTCTGACGCAATTTAAATACGTGTAATGTAAGCGCGTGGCATTTAACAAGTGTCCAATAATAATACTCGGTGGCATGTGTTAAAAATTTATTAACGTGGACATTAAGTTATTATTTGTCAATAAAGTCTACTTGACGATTGGTAAAAATTGAAGAATTATTAATTAATTAAATATTTGTGAATAATAAAAATGACATCCTGTCCCGCTGCGTCGTCTTCTATGTCAACTGTCAGGCCTAGATGCAGTTGTCAATCTCGTAATGTTGACGATGGTTGTTTTTCAGCAGTACCAGGTGGTGTTGGTGTTACTGGTTGTGTTATCAAAAATTATCAACCTCATGGGAATCTTGCTAGAATTTTATGGGAAAAACAAAAAGCTGATGAAAGATTGCGCACTTATGACAAGACACGTGTATGTATTTTTTTATTTATTCATCCAGATATATGATACTGAAATTAGCAGACATCTGACAAGTTTTGAAATTTTTATAATGCGAATTGATTAATGACACTAAATTAGCAGACGTCTAAAAATTTTTAATTTTTTTTATTAATTAAATTACTACTCAAAAGTTAGTTCTAAAAAATTGCACTTATAGTTTTTAGAGTTTTTTACATGTGAAATTTTTTTTAATTGTTTATTTGAAATTTTTTCAATAAAAAATTTTGAAATGTCGGCATGGCGTTAAATTTAGCTGTCACTACAATTTTTTTTATTAAATAAATTATGGCAAAAAAAAATTATTGAAAAAATGGACTTGTAGAAATTTAATAAAATTAAAAATGCATTTTTTTAAAAGTAATTTTTTAGAATTAATTTAATTGTTAAATAAAATTAAAAATTAATCAAATGACAGCTAAGTTTATTGTCATTGTGTCGGCTAACATCATTGTCATATTAATTTAGCAAATATTTTCTAATTTTAAGAATTTTTTCAACAAATAAATTATGTCAAACAAAATGAAAAAAAAAATTGACATTTAGAAAATTGAAAAAAATAAAAAATGCAATTTTTTAGAAATAATTTTTCAGAGTAAATTTATTTATTAAAAATAATTAAAAAAATGGTCAAGCGACTGCTAACTTTATTGTCATTTTTTATAACAAATTAAGTATTATAAAAAAAATTATTTACATTAATTTATTTATTAAAAAAAATTCCACTGGAATTAACATTCAATTATTTAAAGTTTTTTTTTTTTTTTAAATAGATTAATTATTATAAGACAAATTCACATTAACAAATTTAAAAAAATTAGGAATGTAATTTTTTTTTTTCAGTTTTAGTATTTCTAATTAATTTTTAAATTAAAATAAAAATAGGTCGTGTTTGCTCGATTCAGTACTAAAAAAAAAAAATATTTTTTATTTAATTTTCAACTCATTATTTATTTATAATTGAAAAATTCTCTCATGTCTGCTTTAATCATAAAAAAAATCCATTTATATATTTTTTCCAATAATTTTATTTAATTACACATAATTATCGCATTAAAATTATCTATTTAAGGATTCAATTGCGTAAATATGATTATTTTTTTAACCATAAATGAATACTTGAAAAAAAAGGAGAATTCTTATTGAAAGAGCGTAGGAGTGCGAGGAAATAAATAAACCGCTAAGCTGAATGAAAAATTGTAAACTCTGAATGGAGCGAAGATTAAAATGAAAAATTAAGCGTCAATAATATCGATGTAATATGTAGTGATTTATTAAAAATATTGAGTGAGTAATTTGCTGGCTAAGACATTGAGTCAAATGAGGCCGTGCCCAAGTTGGCGCCACGACTATTGGCGCGAATTTAATTGGCGCGGTATTTAATTGTAAACAGACTCTATGTATGTTATATTTGAATACTTTTGATCGGAATGGGGCGGTATAGAGAGTAGAGGGTGCAGTGGGGGGTATGTAGTAATGAAGAGAGAAGAGTTAGCGAGTGGAGATAAAATGAAGGACCGGGATTGGCAATGCTCCATTGTGGTGATGCTGCTAGCTGGTATGTTGCTATTATATGTATGGATATATCAATTACTCGTGAGCATCGTCAAATGACTTGGTGATTATAGTTACTGGCTCGCTTTGTAAAGCTAAGCGTCTGTGATGATGATATTATTAATTGGAACAATCAATTGTGAATTGACTCCATGAGTTATAATATGCTTCATTTTGCGCGTCTTGTATAATAATTATTTACAATGAGGTCACGGTTGTATTATGTTACAGGGACGTATTCATTTATTTTTAATCTTTAATAATTAATATTCATTATTAATATTTAATAATAGTTATAAATTATTTATGCAATTTTTAAATTATACGTGATTTATCTGTCGAGTCTAGATTTAGTAAATATTTGCTATTTTTATAAAATATTTTTTATTATAAATTAATTCCATTCTTATCTTAGATTATGTAATGATTTTTTTATTTTACTCCAATAATTTTTTTTTATATAATTTAAAGGTTTCTTGCTATTTAAAAATTTTTTTTTATAAAAATACAAATTTTTTAAATTCATAAATCCAAAAAAATATTCCATTTTTAAATTAAAATCAAATGATTAATTAATAATAAAAATAAAAATTATAATCTATTACTAAAATTTCGGAGTAAAATAACTTTTAAAAATTTTTGTAATAAATTATTAATTTATTTTTTAAAAATTAAAAAAAATACAAAATTAGTGTCTAAATTTTTTGAACTAGAAATTAAAAAAAAACAGTTGATTTAAGAAGAAATATTGAATTAAAATTATTAAGTATAATTGTTGTACAAATAAAATAGAGACTTTTAATCCACATAAAGTAATTAACGATAAGATAAATTCAAGCGACTAATAACTCGCAATTAGCACGTGGACTTGTTGCGTGTGTTTTTAAGTAGCAAGTAGAATAATATTTTAGTAGTAATACTGGTGTTGAACAGACACTAAAATCGGGCACGATAATATGGATAAAATAAAAAGAAACACGGGCATTACATTCCTCTGTAATATAAGCGGATTAAGACGGATTGCGGACTGCGGGAATAAAATCGGCAATCCATATGAAGAAGAAAGAGAAATGAGGGATCCTGGACAGGACTCAAGGCAGGGCGGGGAGGGAGAGAGAGGGCCAATAATAATTAGTACAATTACCACGCAAGGCCAACCACTGCAGGCAATACCCCCCACCGATACTGGAGGCCTAACTGAGAGCTCTGGTCAAGATTCAAGCCTGTGCTCGGTAATTACGGATAATTACGTCCTCGATATTCCTGAAAACATCGCCCGCGCGCGTACCGGTGGCCTGCGTTCCTCTGGCTCTTACTCTCCACCGGGATACTGCTCTTTATTATCGGTTATCCCTTTCTCTCACTCTCGTTCGTTAAGTTTTAGCCGAGACCTCCGAACCCGGGATGCTATTTTCTCACGTGAACGTTTATTCTTTCAGTTATTTATAATTACTGACCGCCAATACTTTTCCGTTCCGCTCGGTTGTCCGTTGTTGGAGGTAAGGAGATTCAACTCACAAAAAACCTACCATTTTGCTGTATTTTATGCACTTATTATTTTTTATGCACTCGGTAATATTTATAATTTTTGAAACAACAAACCCTCTAAGACCGTGTTATTAGCTCCAATCATTTAAAGAATTTTAAATCGTTTGTTTTTGTTTATACAGTTTGTACACTGGAATGAGGAACAAATTAGAAATTTTATTTTGGTAATAATTATTCTGCTGTTTTTTTAAATTTTTTTTTATGAGTTAGACTTATTATCCTTGGACAGAAGAAAATTTTACTTTAATAGGCAACAAAATTAATGAGGAAGATCAAATAATAGTCATAGTCCACATTGAAAAAAAAAATTTAATTGATTTAAGAGAAATACTAGCAACCTTGCAGTCATTATGTGACTACCGTGATTTGTGAACTACAAATAAATAAAATTTTGCTTTATTAAGTATTGACTTCTGTTAGATTGCACAGAATTTTTTAACTATTGACATTTTTAAAGATACAAGCTCATCCCGATGTTATATTTATCAAGAGCTTTCATTTGAGTACCCACATGCATTTTTATATATTTTTCATATATACATATATATATATATAATATGAAAAATTGATCTAGGTACTCAAATGAAAGGTCTTGATGAGTGTAATGTCAGGGTGAGTTTATATCTTTGAAAATGTCATTAGTTCACGAGATACAAGGTCGTTTCTTAATTATGTATCCTTTTTTAACTATTGAAGTTTTTAAAGATATAAGCTCATCCTGATGATACACTCATCAAGAGCTTTCATTTGAGTACCCACATGCATTTTGATATATTTTTCATATATACATATATATATATAATACATATAAATATATGAAAAATTGATGTGGGTACTTAAATGAAAGGTCTTGATGAGTCTAACATCGGGATGAGTTTATATCTTTAAAAATGTCAATAGTTCACGAGATACAAGGTCGTTTCTTAATTATGTATCTAATGGTAGAGCATTTTCGAACGCAGCCTAAGTACTTGTCATCATAAATTGACTATTGGTGAGAATGAAATGAAATCTTGAAAAGGCACAAATTTAAGTCAAGCCCTTTGAAATGACGCTGAATTTCACTAAAAAAAGCGACTTTATCATATAAATACACTTTCCAAAAAATTTTGCTTATTCTCTTAATAATATAGATTAGTGAATTAAAAATATCTTTTCTAAAAGTTTCATACTCTTGCAAGTTAAATCTTTTCTTTAAAAATGAAAGAAAATAAACACGTCAGTTCCAAAAGAATTTTAATTATTTATTAATAATAAAAGTTATCAAAATTTTATTAAAAAAAATTAGAGATGAAATTATTGGCCAATTAAAATTTTTTTATCAACATCCAAACTATTGCAAATTTTCCCTATAATGTAACCAAAATTCTCAGAATAAAAAAAACCCCTAAACAGTTATCCTTAATTTAACAGAGAAGTATCGAATCAAAGGTCCTGAAAAACGTGGACTGCCAAAAAAAGGGCACGGCTGAGTATAGGATCCTCAGAATAAAATATTCCTCCATACCACAATCCAACATGCCAGATACAGATACAAATACAGATGAAAGGTTTAGCGGATAAAAAATAAAAGGACTCTCCTCTCCTTACAACACAACAAACGAATATACGAAACCGTAAGAAAAGTATTTTTAAGTATGAGTATTGAGTGACTGATGGATGAGGCTCTGGAGACCGGCCCGGGCTTACTTACAGCCGAAGAATGGCCAAAAAACAATAGGCTATTCATAAATTTTGATTTTGTTTCTTAAAAATAAGAAATATCATTTTTAAATTTTGCGGTAAGAGTTTTCTCTAAGGAGGACCTCAGACGCAAAAGCGTCATCACGCGAGGGGTTTTCGGTTTCACTGTACTTATTCTTACTCATTTGCTTCTATTAGAGACTTTTCGTGCATTACGTGGTGCCTATAGAGAGATTACGAATAATGATAAAAATGCAAATGCAAATGGTGGTTTTAGCGGTTCCGCCCGGTATAATTGTTGATTGTTGCCCTGGAGAACTTTTGTAATATAAACAGCTATAAAGTGCCTCCACACATTGAAAACATTTCCTTATTTATTGCACACATGTAATGCCCAAAGTCTAATATAAGTAAAGTGTCTTTAAAAGTGGAGGACAAAGCGCGGCATTGATGGCATGTCATTCACCTGAGTCATTATGCCAATCTGTGGGCAACATTATATTCCCGAATATAACGGTATAATTTACCAAACCCTTGCCTCTACTCGTACTCGACAGGGTTCTATACCTTATATCTTATATATGTATATGTATATAGATAGATATAGATATGTATATATATCAAGGAAACCGACAGGTCTCTGCGCCTGCGATTAATAACAATAGTCTTACCATTATCATTATATTGTTTCCCATCACGCGATAGCCGTTGGAAAGCGTTCGGAGAGAAAATTGTTTCACATTATATGTGTAGTCGAGCGACCACGATCGTCAAACAATATTTTTTTTGAAACAATGTAACCCATAATTATCCATGTCATTACAATTATAATCACACTTTAGCTCACTCCTCACTCATAGTGCCTTTACTTTTTCGTGGCTTTATTTGAAAATTACTGGCTCGTATTCTCCTGTTATTATTTGGAAATTTGTATGCATTAAATAAATAAGCGTTGTTAAAAAACAATAAATTTATTACTGCAATTAAATATTTTATTTTACGCTCATTACATCCAATTGCTTTGATTTAAGACATATTTTCCTTAAAGGCCTTTTATCGCCGGTTTTTTACACTTTTCTTTCAAAGTAAAAGTCCAATAAAATATTTAATAATTAAGGGTTATTAAACATTTCGTTTTTTCAACGATATTAAGTTTACTAATTTTATTAAATGAATAACTGATTTTCCGTCCTATTTTACATAGATGTATTGTAAAATTGAGTTTTGTAAATTTTTTTTAAAAAAGCCAGAATAATTGAACAAAAATAATTTTTAAAAGATTTATCATCGTCTTTACATTCTAAAATTGAGAAATTGCATTAAATTAATTTTTTTTTTTTTTCAGTGTATCTATATTATTAAGAAAATAAGAAAAATTTAGTGGCCAGTGTATTTATATGATAAAATGGGTTTTTATTGTTAAATTTGGTATCATTAGAAAGGTCTTGACTTGAATTAGTGCCTTTTTAAGGTTTCATATCATTCTCACCAATCGTCAATTTATGATGATAATTATTTAGGCTGCATTCGACAATGCTCTATCTCTATTAGATTCATAATTAAGAAATTACCTCTTATCTTGTGAAATATTGGCATTTTTAAAGATATAAGCTCATCCCGATGTTATACTCATCAAGACCTTTCATTTAAGTACCCACATCAATTTATCATATATTTTATATATTTATATATATATATATACATGAATATATGAAAAATATATGAAAATGCATGTGGGTACTTAAATGAAAGCTCTTGATGAGTGTAACATCGGGGTGAGCTTATATCTTAAAAAATGTCAATAATTAAGAACTGACATTGCTATCTTGTCAACTAATGATATTTTTAAAGATATAAGCTCACTCCAACATTACACTCACCAAGAGCTTTCATTTGAGTACCCACATCAATTTTTCATATATATATTTATATGTATATATAAAAAATATATCAAAATGCATGTGGGTACTCAAATGAAAGCTCTTGATGAGTGTAACATCGAGATGAGCTTATATCTTAAAAAATGTCAATAGTTAAAGAAGTACAGTGTAATTTAACAAAAGACATTATTTAATGGAGCAAAATTTTATTTATTTATAGTTCACAAGTCCCGGCAGTCACATAGTGACTGCAGGGTTGGTAATAAAAAATCATCTAACTAAGAATTCTTTTTTCTTTTTACCAAAATAAGGATAAAATTTTTTCTTCATCCTTAAATGATGAATAAAAAATTTTCCTTTAATTCTAATCTTTAATTTTCTAACAAAATAAATACCTCCCGAATAAAATATTGAAAGAAAAAAAAAATTCTTAGACGGCAAACGAAATTACCTGTAAAAACGTTTAGAAAAATTTCCTTTAAATCGTGAATATTTAAGCAGAGCAAAAAAATAATATATATCTTTGCAATCAAGCATCAGATATTCGCCCTTCGGGATCATCTCGGGTGGATGGTGGATTTGGATTGAGAGCGAGAAAGACGGTGGGTGAATATATTGGGGGTGTGAGAATGAGGAGGTTGATTGGAAAAGCGACCGGTTTAACTAACCGTGAGCGCTTTTAACCCAAAGCGATCGACTAACGAACGCGTTCATTCGCGCTGCGCCAAGAATATCAGTCTTGATGCATCGCTGTCGAATGCGCCGAATACCTTTCTCACCTTCTTCATACCACCCATCATAGCTCACCTTACATCTTTACCCATCGTTTCTTCACTTATTCATTTTCCCGTACCTTCACCCTTACTCTTACCCGAGGTCTCTCCAGTTCCAGCCCCAGCCCCAGGACCTCCATCACGTTCTACACTTACTCAAGTCCACCCGGCGCATTTATTCCACCTTCTCCTCTCCAGTTCTACACCCAACCAGATCCGTAACGTTATTTCCGCAAAGTGTTCGCCACCTACCACCTACCACCCGCTACTTTGGATCGTTATCAGTCGGCTCATCGATACACTCGCCCGAACCGAATCTAATGCTCAGACTCAACTGTTATGTACGTACTACAGATATGAGAAATCAATCATGCGTTAAATTCATCGTTAAGATCTTTACCACCATCTTCAATCTAATATATTAAATTTATATATTTATACACTATATATTATATAGGATTTATATTCAAGTATATGTTAGTAAAGTAGAAAGAAATTTAAACTTCTCGCTTTGAAGCAAGATATTGATTTTTCTTCAGATCTTCATATTTTATGTAAAATTGAAACTTTTACCATAAAAATATAATAATAAAATTAAATGTTAAAAAAAACGTACACTAAAAAAAAATTATTAAATTCAAAAAAAAAATTTTTGATTCACGAAAATTATTTTGAAAAGTTTCATTGTCTTGATTTAAGTATACAAATTTTTTTTTCGAATTTTTATCATTTTTTTCACACTCTAAAATATTTCTACTAAAGATTTAGGCCCATCTTGAAGACAACTCTACCCTTAAAGATAAATTTCAAGTCCTTTAAAGATAAATTTGAGATTTTCCATAACTTTCTCTCTACTCATAGTCTTAAAAAATATTAAAAATTTTTCTTGGTATTTAATATAAAAAGAAAAAATAATAAATTAATTTTAATATAAAAAATAAAATAAATTTTCTGCCAAAAAAAAATTGTTAAATATTTTTTATTTAAAAAATTAATCAAAAAAAATTACTAAAGTATTGAAAAATGTAATAAATTATTACAGTAAATTTTCTGTTCGATTTATTCTTAAATACTTTCCCAAGAGTCCAGTTTTTCTCAACAAAAAACATTAACCATACTCTAATTATGTTTTTATCTGATAAACTTTTTCTCTTCAATAATTGATCTGTCTTTAAGTTCTTATAAATCTTTTTTTAGGAAAAAAAACTTCCGCAAAAAAGTTATCTTAGTAAAAAAAAAGTGCTGAAGAAATACTCAGTTCCAAAAGAACAAGTGTACTTAGTACAAGAGAAAGAGTTGATTAAAGAATAATTACTAAAATAAAAATAATTATATCATTCGATCTAAATCAATTAAACACACGTCCTAGTTTTCAACAAAATTTAGTTCAAACGTAGAAAGCAAATAAATAACATTTTTTGAGTTAACTAACAGAAATAATAACTGGCAGTAAATAATTATCAAGATCTGGGAATAATGAAGCTATAACATGCGTGACAAATTTAAAAAATCGCGAAGAAAAAAAAATAATTGTGTTTAAAAAAAAAAAAAAACTCTGTTTGTAATCATAACTCGATCTTCGCTGATAAGATCGGGCTGTAGGTTTAAGCGAGAAAAAGATATCACGCACGAATAACTCGTCACGATACATAAGTCTATACAGACAGACATATTACAGATACGACATAGCAATAGAGGGTAATATTGTATTATAATACCGTGGTGTGTATTTGTCGAATATGAATATGTGGAAAGAGCAATAATGAAATCATGAACTAAGTAGTATAACTAGTTCAGCGGTTACTTTATTTTTATTAGTCGCGACAGGACTGAATCCGCGACCAAATGTTGAAGAGAATGTGGTATGTGGTGTGTGATAAGATTTTTATTGTTTTCTCGCGTTAAGTGTATACATGTGTATTCATTATTTATTATTACTTATTACTTATTACATTCGTGATGACGCGTCGCGGTCACGCATTCTCGTTTCACACATGGCGTCAGTTGGAGATGAAGAAAAGAAGAAGAGTAATAATAATAATGATAATAATAAGAAGAACCAGAACCAGAAACAGAAGCAGAAGCTGAAGCTGAAGAAGTATAATAAAAAATAAAAATAAAAAAACAAAAGCAGGACATCTGAGCAATACTTAATAGCACAGGAAGAGAATGCGTTTGTCTTGCAATCCAACACGCTTGTGGAATTCTGAGAACGTATGCACCAACAGGACACTCAAAATAAGTTTCAAAAATTCTTTTGTACATCTCAGCTCTAATTAAAAGTGAATATTAATTTTTATTTAAAATATTTTTTATGGAGAGTACATGTGTATAGAGAAAGAAGGATTTATTTTTGTTGAAGAAATATGTGAGGGCAATTTTTGGTGAATTGAAAAATATTTTTAAAGGTAATTATTGGTTTTTATTTTGGACGTCGGCTAAATACCATATACGTTTTTAAAATGCTGCTGGTCTTTGTCAACATGATACGCCAGATATAGAATATAAAGAACATAACAGAGGAGAAGAGAGAAAAGGTGGAGAATATAACCAAGAGGATACTTTTGAGCGCCACAGAAGTCACCACTAATGACACCAAGAGGAATGCTGTCCGGCAACGCGCGACCGCACGCTACTCCAGTAGCCATTTGTAATTCTGATAAAAAAAATTTATTAAATCAAAGTACGCTTTACCTGCAAAATTACTTTGCTGAAAGAATAAACTATTCTATCGACAGTTTTAAAATTTATATTTTAAAAATTCACTTGGAGAATTTGTCAATTAATTTTTTTCGAGTTTTCGGTTCAAAAATTATAAATATAACCAACCAAAAATAGCAAATGACCCGCCGAAAGAGCTAGGCATTATCAACCCAAGTTAATTGTGCAATAAAAACGGTTCGATAAATCATGGATGAAAAAAAGAGCCTAGTTTGCTAATAAATTAGCATTAAACACAAGAAAGTTGGTGGAGAATAAGTATAAGAGTATTCTTATAAGAATACTGGCTGAAAGACTGAAACTGCAAGAGTAGTAGACTTAACTGTCAATCGGAAAGTCAAGACCGTGATATGCGAGACATGTCGTTAATATTGTACGTATTGTATATTATAAATTTTATTATTGTCGTTTTTATGTCGAATAAACCGACGTTCGACCTTCACTCACATTACAAGTAACGTAACCTCCATTAAATCAATCATAAATGTGAATAATATAGATATAGATGCGTGTGTGGAGAGATCTGTCTTGGGTGTACAAATTAAATCGTTTATATTTATACTATTTTATTATCCAACAATTTAATTAATGATGACAGTAGGAGAGTAGTAATAGCAATACTAAAATACTAATGATAATAGTAATAGTATAAGTATTGGTTGTTGTAGGGCTGTCTAGACTAAAGAAACCTAATGGATTTCACCCATGCAATTGCTTGATGGATATCGATTTGATATCTCTCAAATGTCGCTGCTTTAATTAGAGAAATCAATTAACGTCAACGTCCAACCGGATACATATATTGATCCAACTTGATTTCATTTGTACATTTATAACTTTACTGTTTATCTAGCTTAATATTGTGAATAAAAGCCAACACTTTGATTACAATTTTCTATTGAGAAGTAATGATCACTCTACCACTTGCATTAATCAATTTTGAAGAATAATAAGTGACATTTGATAAATTCTACGAGTAAAATAGTGTTTGAAAAACAGTCCACTCAATTCATTTTTAATTAAAACGTCATTTGAAAGTCTTCAGTCTAGCATAATTGAAGAAATGTAATTACCATCTCTGAATTGACTCATCTAGGATATTGTGAGTTAATTACCGCATTCATAAGCTTTCTTTAAAGTGTCACTGGTAGCTAATAAAAATTTTTTGTTCAATTAGAATTTGTTTTATTTGGCTTGAATCGTATAATTTTTTGTCCCGCGTTAACCGCGGAGGCTTAAGGCTTCGAGGCTGACGAATCACCGGGAAGCAAAAAGTGAGGAGAAATGCGCGTGAATGAGAATGAAAAAGCGACTAGTGTCCCCCGTTGAGACGTTAAAGTATCCGTAATTATCTTTCCAACTACGTTTATTATTTTGTCGTTGGCCATGAGAAAAATCCGACAAAAACCCGCTGATTCAATTTTTCGTACAAATGGCCTCTTCATTTTAATTTATTTTATTTTACAATTACTATTAATGAAATTTAGATTAAATTACGAGGCGTGGTATACTAATTTAGATGGAAATATATTTCTTATTCTATTACAGTGGTACAGGGTAGACAAGACCAAGATCCGGGAGGATATTCTTAAGCTCTGGAAGCCATTAGGAGTCGGAGAACGGAAAGATCAGCCGGACAAAAGCGCTGAAGATTTTTTGGCAAGGTCCGCTAATAAATCCGACTCACTTTTGCTTCAAGTTTGGCACTCATTAGCGACATCTGCTTTGTCTTGGTTTATTACTCGAACTTCAATAAATGGGTAAGTCTCTTTTCAAAAAATTATTTTTGTAAATTTTGTCTCTATAATCTAACTTTTCAAAAGTTTTTATACAGATATAAAGCTGTAAAAATTTTAGCTGAATTCAGGAGAACAGATTTAACCAAAAAAATCATTTTGAAGACTTTTATTGTTTTCAATATAGTAAAAAAAATCTTGAATCAACTTTTTTTTTTTAATTTAACCAAATTTCACTTGATTTATAAGTTTTTATGCTTGATTCAATTCAAAATAATTTTTCAAAATGATTTTCTACAATCTACGTTGTAATGTAACTTGTCACAATTGTGTCTAAAATTCTTAATGAATCTTAACATACTTATTTTATGGAAAATCAAATGGTCAATTCAAAAAATGCATTTAAAACTATCAAACTGTTACTGATGTTTCATGAAAAAAAAATTTATAATGCAATAAATTATCAAAATGCATTAGGCTGCTCATTAATGAATGAGCTTCAATTTCTATATTTATACAGAAAAAAAAATTTTGAATCAAATAAATAATTTTGAAGAATTTCATCTTTTTAATTTAAACAGAAAAATTCTTAGACTAAGAAACTTTTGGTTTAAGTAAATTTTATTTGATTAAAGAATTTTTCGTCTTGATCCAAAACTATGAAACTCTTCAATATTATTTTCTCTGCACTGAAATTTTTCCATTCCATTAATTTTAATGATTCTGTAAATTTCGTTAGCTTTGAAAATCTACTTTTTAAACTTGAAATAAAAAACTTTCCCATATTTAAAACGTCAGAACTTTCAAAATTGATTCTAAAATGAATCAAATTTCCCAAAGTTCCTCAAATCTCAGACTGAGGTCGAGCAGCCATCGTCAATCACTGCAAATACACATATCAAAAGTTGAGATGTAATGCCCACACCGTAATCTCAGAAGAATGTCTTCCGAGCAAAATAATATAAACAATCAAAGTGAAAGCCGTTTGATAAGTATCATTAGCCAATTATCGAAATAAGAAATTGCTGTAGTATATATATGGTATATAAACAGTGAATAGAACGCGAGTGGAGGTTAAATAACACGATCTGTCTATCCTCGGCTATGGTAGATCGTTTGGTAGGTGATGAAAAGAGGTTTTACCATCTGAACGGTTAATTAATAACCGGGAGATAGGATCTCCGCCTTCTCGTCTCCTCGACAAGCGGTGGCTCTCCAGCACATTGCAAGCCTGATTCCGTGGCTGCACTCTGGTTCGGTGTGCAATCAACCATCAGCCATCAGCCATCAACCTAGAACACCTATGCTCTCGAGTAGAGGACTGCACAGGTTATTGATGGCCAGCTTCCAGAGCTCCACCTTCACGTCAAAAAGGAAGAAGAGATAAACCCCAGCCGAAATGTGCATCTCCACGTTAGCTGCTATGCTTGGAACCGTTTATTAAAATTGAGGTGATTAGACAGATGTTTTTTGCTACTGGTTCAATCTCGGGGAGAAAAATCTCCCGGAAAATAAAATATGTACCGTATTAAGTATATTATAAGATAATAATAATGACCGTGATCCTGATTATAATTAAAGTTATAATTAAAATTAAAAATAATAAATGTAAAGTTACGGTGTGTTGGGATGATTAAAATAAATGCCGGCTGATGATGCTGAAGAAGCGAATAGCGAATACTCGGATGAGTTAAGTGTCCTGCTGAGAATATTAATTACATTCCGTGAACCAGTAGAGCGAGATCAGTGATCTTTCAGTGGCTACTCGTACAGGAGGCCGAGTTCGCCCCGCAAATTAATCATAATTAGCGGCGAGATGTCCTTCATCAAAAGTGCCGCAAGAGAGGATCTTAAGAGAAGCTGGCCCGCTGGATATGAGAATTATGATCGCACCGTGTATCCGTTGTTGGTACAACCTTAGGCCCTCAGGATTTGCACTATAAAAAATTACGCTCGACGCTGCTGTAAATTATTTCGTGTGAATATTTTTACACTGGCTGATGAGAGATGGGTTGCACTAAGGATATAGACGGTTTAGGTGTTTGATTCTCTGATAGGAAAATCAAATTATGTGATTTAGTATACAGAAGTCTTGTCACACAAAGAAAAGAGAATTATTACATTACAAATGATTATTTTACTTTAAGTTAATTTTACTTGGCTCTAAAGTTTTTATAATACATCATTCAAGATCATAAATTTCTTAAGATCATTAATTTCTAATATTCTTATTAAAAATACTTTCTTATTAATTGACGTTTTTGAATTTTTTTCATATATACATACATATAATATATATAAATATATGAAAAATTGATGTGGGTACTCAAATGAAAGGTCTTGATGAGTGTTACATCGGGATGAGCTTATATCTTTAAAAATGTCAATAGTTCACAAGATACAAGGTCACTTCTTAATTATATATCTAGAGATAGAGTATTTTCAAATGCAACCTGAATAGTTATTGTTATAAATTTACTATTGGTGAGAATGATATGAAACCTTGAAAAAGCACAACTCCAGGTCGACTTTTCCAACGATACCAAATTTAACCATAAAAACCCATTTTATCATATAAATACACTGGCCACAAAATTTTTCTTACTCTCTTAATAATATAAATTATTACTATTTTTTTTCTCCATGAAGTTTCACATAAGCTCATTTTTGAAGGGTGTTAAATTTTCAGCAACCGACTATTTTCCACTAAACTCATCCCCTAATTTGTCTCCATCATTGTCCTCTCGTTCTTGTCTATCTCAGCTACTTTCCATGGTATCTGCGCGACTGATTGCTTTTTAGTAATTTTTTGTCTCATCATCGCAACTTCACGCGCAATTTCGACGGATTGACGAGCAGGTGACGTTCGAGGGCCGTTCACTCGCTGCTTTTTCAGTCAATTAAAATTAATTTTGCTCGCTCGTTCCATTTATTCTCAACCACATTTAGTTTAAATAGAATGAGCGACAAAAAATGAACTATTGAATCAAAGAAATAGATTGTTTTACCGCGATTGATTTTAAAAATTTAACTCCAAGCCAGCCGGTGTTGAGAACTTTGAAAACTCTGAAAACTGAGCAAGATAAAAATATCAATCGTCTGAAGGAACATGACAAAGAAAGTCGGGATAAGAGTTTAGTGTCTGGCTGAATGGAACAGGCGGTGAAGCCTGGCATTAAGTACCTGGTAGCAAGTTTTTGCTCAGTTTTGAGCATTGGAGACTAAATAAGCTAAAGAGTGAATCCTGAGTCCTGAGATGAGTCCACGCGTTTATTCTGGAGTATTCAGTACGAGAGATAAAGAGTAAAAAATTTTAAAAATAAGTAGAGTGATTGAGGGAGAGGAGGGAAAAAGAAGTGTTTAGTTCCGCGCGCCACCTGTTACCTCCCTCATGTCTTCTCTTGTTCTCCCGGCTTGTCTCTTTATTCTATCTTTTATATAATGTGATGTGATGAGACGAGTCGGGAGAGAGTAAGGGTTAAGGTAAAGTATTTGGACCCCCGAGGTTTATTTCTTCAACTACGGAATCTTTTGATCTTTAAATTCAATTTTAACGTCACCGTCAGATTTACACTGATGATACCTTCTTTAATCCATTCATCTTTACCAACATACGTGCTTTGTGTTTTATATTTTATCCGCTAATTACCTTTTACATATAAGGTCAAAAATTTCAGTCTTTGTTGATTTTTTTACTTAAGTTCCCCCATGAAAAAAAATATATTAAAAATCTATAAAAAATATTTGTACTAATAAATGAAGAGCCGGTTTTTTTGTCCGGTTATACTGCGAAAACTGCTGAATCGATCGGAATAATACTTATACCATAAGATGCAACGTGTTTTGGAGAAGGTTTTAGTATATGATATGTTGGTGATTACTTATCCGGAAGTTATATTTTTTTGAGTTAAAAAATAAATTTTTTAATTCTATTGGTTATGTTTATATACTTGGCAGATTTCTTCACTTATGAGACCTGCAATTTCTTTAACTGAAACTTTCAATGCTCATTACAAATTTTTTTTTTCATATCAATTATTATTCATTTTTATAAGAAAGACACGGGAATTTTATAATGATTGCACATTAAAAGTTAGAATAAATATTAGCTAGAATAATTATATGAATAAAAGGTGCATGCCAATTCGATAGAATTGAGAATCTGTGCAAGTCAAAACAATACTCTAATTAAATTTCAAGTCTAGGTCTAACGGAGCGGGCGAGTAATAGCTAGTATAAATATGTATCATAAATATATTTTTAATATCTAACTTTTGGCCAATTTTCATATATATTTTATATATTTCAAATATATTCAAAATATATTTTTTTTATATTTCTAGTTGTTTTTTTTTGTCTTTTAATATATATTTTGAATATATCTAAAATATATTTAAAATATATATGAAGATCAGCCAAAAGTTGGTTATTAAAAATATATTTACTATACATATTTTTTATATATTTATATATTTTTTTTTTCAAGAGAGATTCAAAACCAAAAAAATTGAAATTAAGTAATTAATATATGACTTTAAAATTAAATATTGTTATTTAAATATAAATTCAAATCGAATAATATAAAATTAAAATATACATTAAATTTTATTGCTAAAATGAAAAAATTAAATTTTAATTGAAAGTATATCCATTAATATAATGCATAATATTAAATTTTTAAAGGACGTAAAGGATTGATGCCTATAATAAAAGTTTATTATTCCATACAAGATAAATAGAGTACTTTTCTTTAGTGCAAATTAATGGAGGGATTTGGTTAAATATTATTTTTATGGTTGAATAAAAAAAATTTTATAGTTAGTTGGAAAACAATTACTAGTAAAATTGTCGCATTTATTACTGTGTATTAAAGGTATAGATAATTTTTTTTATGGATTTTCTGGGTTACATACGAATGTATGTATGTATACGTATATATTTGTTTACTTCGCGCTCATCGACATTAAACTAATAATGTTTCCGTTCTGAGGAAGCTCTTAATGTCACTTTACATTATTTTTTACTACCAATGGCATAATAATATTCTCGGGAATACTTATGCTTATTTGCATGTGAGGAGTTGTATTAAAGTACACTTATATGGATATAGTATACATGCTTGTTCATACATACAAGTAGTTGAGTGGATGTGGGGTTCTATATATAATATACCGAATGAAAACGTACTTAGGTGGCGGCATTTCTGCAGAATTACCAATTTCAAAGTTTGCAATTATGGAAGAACGTAAGTACACGAATATATATTCATGTTAGATCCAGGTACTGTATGTAGTATATAGCGACCTGATATCACTCCGATGTAATGTAATGTGATGTGATGTATGTACTACTGTGCACTGTGTTCTATGTTGACGACCTGGTTTGTGACCTAAGTTTATTTCTCATGGGAATTGCTGCAAGACGAGTTATCTCATTAAAATCATATCTATCTGCAGAAACTCAATGACATATTCCCTGATTATACATCTGAGAATCGGTTTCCTTTAAAGATACATTTACTATTTTTTAGTCATTTATTTATTCACATTTTTCTGTAATTAACATCATTAAAAATATAATAATAATAATAATAATAATAATAACTAGCTACCTTGCAGTCACTATGTGACTGCTGTGACTTGTGAACTAAAAAAAATTAAAATTTTGCTTTATTAAATAATGACTTTTGTTAAATTGCACTGTACTTTCTTATCCATTGATGTTAATAAAGATATAAGCTCATCCCGATATGTTCCACTCATCAAGAGCTTTCATTTGAGTACCCACATGCATTTTTATATATTTTTCATATATTCATATATATAATATATATACATATATGAAAAATTGATGTGGGTACTCAAATGAAAGGTCTCGATGAGTGTAATATCGGGATGAGCTTATATCTTTAAAAATGTCAATAGTTCACAAGATAAAAGGTCATTTCTTAATTATGTATCTGGAGATAGAGCATTTTCAAATGCAACCTAAATGCTTATCACAATAAATTGACTATCAGTAAGAATGATATGAAATCTTGAAAAAGCAGCAATTTAAGTCAAGACCTTTGCAATGACACTAAATTTATCCTAGGACTATCCTAGAAACAAAATTTTTCTTATTCTCTTAATAATAATATTATTATTATTATTATTATTATTATTATTATTATTATTATTATTATTATTATTATTATTATTATTATTATTATCATGCAAGTAATATTTAATAAAAAAAAATCGTACATTAAAAAAAAATTAAATTTAAAATGGATTTACTGCCAAAGGCAACAATAAAGTCGTATAGCTTCTCTTAAATATACACATATACATATATACATATATCTTCTCCATAGTAAAAGCAGACTCGATATCGGACGGCCATTATTCTCACACGGTTGATGATAGTGTGTGCGACAACGCCCGGATCTTTTTCCACCCCCTGTTATATATTCACGCGCAAACATATACCTCTTTACATGCATATATATACATAAAATGCAATACATACGTATATGTACCCACATATAGAGAACAAGAGACGAGAAAAGAAGCAAGTAAAAGTAACCAAGCGCGAGCTAATATATATAGAATCGTCGTCTTATGTGGTAAAGGCAGCAGTGGCCATCCTTTCTACAACTCCGGGGGATCTTACTCTCATGTACATATCACACATATGAGGACATGGCTTTCAAGTACACACATAAGGATACAGACACTTTGTATTTGTGTACATAACTATGTACGTCGCGTAACTATGTGGAGGTTATCGCGAGAGGGTTCTCGCTTCTCATTCCCGCCCCTTGCCTCTCGCCGAGAAAAAATTTTCCTTTTTCTTAATTCTTTCTTCTTCTTGTTGGTTGCCGCAGCTACTGCTTTTCTCAATCTCTCCTCCTTTATTTTATTTTATTTATCTTTTTATTTTTTATTTTTTATCGTCATCACCTCACCGCTCCTCTCCTCTTCTCTCCGCGTTTCTTTCTTTTCTATAAAGAGCACGTCCCTCGACCCGGTTTTTCCTCGGTAAGGATCAGAGAAACCCGAGCTCCCGATTGGTTCCTCGCAGGGTGTGCAGACTAGTTGGTCAGTAATTATCATTAGCGCGTTTGCGCAATAACGAAAGCCACGCCAAGACCCCTAGGATATATACCGTAGGGTGTTTCCACGATTGGCAACCCTCTCTGTAATTAAACAGAACCAGCGCAAGCGCAATTTAGATTTCTCACACTTACTTTTATTTATTTCTCTCTTTGCTTCTATATGTGTATTTTAAATTAAAATTACTTTTTGTGTTATCTCGTCAGACCGTCAGACAGAGACCGCGGAATAAGAAAAGCTCCTCTACTCGTTGGTACGAGAGTCCCCTTCTTCACTACACTGTTCGCTGTTATTACCATTCTAAAACTCAAACCCCCACGAATAGAAACTCTCTTTTACTCTGCGACGAGTCCTTTGGCTTCAGACTTCCCATTGCCATTAGTAATTATGATTTTCTGGTGACGCCCTTTATTAAACTACATCCAAAGTTTCTTTAGCTCCAGAGCAGAGCTTGCGCAGTTTTTAATTACTAATTATCAATATCTACGCTCATGCTCAGATTAATTTTTGAATTTCAGTGAAGCTAATATATTTTCTCTAAAACCAAACGAGTAAAATTTTAAATTGAAATAATAACTATGAAATTACACCAAAATAATCTATATTTTTAAGAGTATAAGCAAAATTTTGTGGCCAGTGAATTTATATGATAAAATGGGTTTTTATGGTTAAATTTGGTATCGTGGAGTTGTGCCTTTTCAAGGTTTCATATATATTATTCTCACCAATAGTCAATTTATTATGATAAGTACTTAGGCTACAATCGAAAATGGTCTATCTCTAGATACATAGTTAAGAAATGACTCTGTATCTTGTGAACTATTGACATTTTTAAAGATATAAGCTCATTCCGATGTTACACTCATCAAGACCTTTCATTTAAGTACCCACATCAATTTTTTATATATTTATATATATTACATATATGTCTTATGTATATATGTCTATTTATTGACTTATGTGCTGCAAATACTTCCCCCGCATAAAAAATGCCTTCGCCTTTACCTTTGGTTTGGCTTTGCTTTCAACAAACGGGTGTGAAAACAATAATGCAGGGGTAAAAATGCGCTTGGCAAGTGTGAAAAGGGAATTTAATGATAGAGTTTAAAAAAAACACGTGTTTTTATTTCATAAATGTTATTTATAGGAAAACGGCATTCTGGGTAAAGATAATTATAGACTTCGTAAGGGTAGGTGTCAATTTATATGAATTATGGAGTAGTTTGTGGTAACAACAATGGAACATATAGATTGAAGTGTGAAACAAGGAGTCTAAAAAACGTACGATAGTTGGATAAAAAATTATTTATTTTATTCGATGGACGTTTTTTTGGACATTTATAAATTATAGGGCTTTGAATGATTTGAGAGATTTGGAATTACTCTTATTTATTTTAATATTGTATCAATTTTTTTTTATTCTTTATACAAGATAACATTGAGCTTTAGATATACTTCTGAACAATGGGTTCGAATAAATATTGAAAATACAAGAGTAAGTATAAATAATGTAAATAATTTATAAAAAAAAATATTAACTTTTTTAAATTAGAAGAAAATTTATTTTTTCAAAATATTTCAATTTTTAAAAATAATTTTTTCTATTAATTTGAAATTTATTAAATTCATTTTATTGAAAAAAAATTAGATAATTAAAAAAAAAATCAAAACTCGATTTTTTTTTTCTTCTGAATTGATTATTTTTACTCGTTAAAAATTGAAAACAAATATATTAAATCATATATAATATAGATAATATCAAAAATTTTAAAATTAATTAAAAATTTTAATAATCGAAAATTGACCGTAAAATAAAGAATTAAAAATGACACTGAAGTTAGCAGACGTCTGAAAATTTTTGATTTTTTTTATTAATTAAGTACAACTAAAAAGATATTTATAAAAAATTGCACTCATAGTTTTTTAAGGAAGTACGAGCGTAACTAATGAGTCAAAATAATGTTAAAATTTTTTTTTAATTTAAATATTCCCAATATTCGTCAAAATTCTTTATTTTAATTTAAAATAATTTGAACAATTTAATAATTGATGATTTTTACTTATTTAATAAAATGACTTTGGTATTCATTATTTGCCGGAGTAAATAAACAGATTTGGCAATAGCGCGCTTGATTATACCTATAACAGAGACATGGATGAGTGTGTGAGTTTAACATTTCTCTCTCTGTAACTATATTTCTATCCTTTTCTTATTTCTCAGCTGTTGACGCGATGTTGTCAAATCTTTATTCGAATAAATGGCTGACGACAGACGAGTTACAAACATAAAATTTAACTTTAAATATTTGAAAAATTATATTGTAATGTATTATTATTCAATTGTTTTTATATTTTGCAATAATCCAAGTTTCTTGTATATAGTTTTTTATTCGTTAAAGTTGGAAGGTTAATATTGAAAAAAATCTTAAAAGTCTCGACAAAAGTTTGTCCGCCATAAGAGCCCGTGTATAAGGAGATAAAAAGTGTGATTTTTAAAATTTAATATCTAAGTAACTAAATAGTGAATCTTTTTAAAATTTTGGGATTAAATAAATGATGTATTTATTTATACGTATATTTAATTTCAAAGCTCAAAGTTGGAAATTATTTTTTACATTAGATTCGCTCGTACTTCCTTAAGTTTTTTACATGTGAAATTTTCTTTTTAATTTTTTAATTAAAGTTTTATCAATAAAAAATTTCTAAAAATTCTGAAATGTCGGCTAACTTTATTTCCATAATTAAAATTAAAATTTTTCTTATAAAAAAAAAAAAATCAGATGACGATTTTACTAAACAATTGCCCAAAAATCAATTTCAAATCTCTTAAAACTCAGCTTTTATTTTTATTTTCCACCTCTGAAGCTGCCTCTACCTTACATCAACCCTCAAAGACACTCTCCGTCTCTCCAATTGATCTCAACTCCTCTCCAGTCTCTCACAAAAATATGAAGTGTAGGTTTTATTTTTCAGCCCTTAAACTTTAGCACAAATAAAGAAATGTGGCCGCGTCGTAATCATCTTGGTGGGGGTGGAGTTAGTTCTTCGGTTGGGTCTTGTATGTGTATGTGGAGTTTAGTGCGCGGGGGTGAGTTGATAGTATAAAGAGAGGATGGCGAATGTGGATGATGATAAAATCTCGCACGTTCCTGACGTTTTATCTGTCTTGCATATAATACTGGCTCTTTGTTGGTATTAAAAGAGCTAGTACCTTAAGTAAAAATGGGCTGTGCGATGAGTTTTTTCTCGCGAGCCATGATAATGGGATCCTTCTGAGTAGAGCTGGGGATTACTTTACTGCTCCTATCCCTAGCCCTCCTACACAGCAGACTCTTGCTGTACGGGGATGTCTCGTAAGGACGAAAGAACCCGATTCATCAGCTAAATAATAATTATTATGTCTTTTTTATTTATTTTTACCACTATAAAGTATTACTCTCGAAGAAGAATTATAAAAAAAAACATTTATATTTATTTTTAAATTATACAGACAATTAATAACTCGCAAATATATTGTGCATAAATTCA
Organism: Cotesia congregata; assembly: GCA_905319865.3. Classification (NCBI taxonomy): domain Eukaryota; kingdom Metazoa; phylum Arthropoda; class Insecta; order Hymenoptera; family Braconidae; genus Cotesia; species Cotesia congregata. The sequence continues at coordinate 17,016,534 of CAJNRD030001120.1, forward strand.
AAGATGAACGATGGAATGCGTGAAATTTAAAGATTAAAATTTCTAGATACTTTAGTCGCATTAAAAAATTTAACGTGATATCATTTCGACGTTGTGATTTTATTTAAATTCCAGCGAGCATTAGAGCAAGACTAACAACTATTCTTCTGTGATATACATCCGTCTTTATCTCTTTATATTTACGGTATATGTATGTATAATAATATGGATGTATATATAAGTAAAAAATATTCTTGGGTTTATATATGCCAACGTGCCGAGTCATAGAAGATTCTGCCTTGCACAAGTACGTTTTTCACGATAATATTTTTTTTCTCTATTAATCTTTCCGAAACAAAATACCTTGAATTTTATCGTTTATTACATTTATTGTTGCAGAAAATTTATAAAAATACTAGTATGGAATTATAGAGGAGAAAAAAAATATTATTAAAGTTTCTGAATTTTTTATCCAAGTTATTTATCAATCTTTTTTAGTACAATATTCGATTTTTTTAATGGACATTAAACTTCATATTATTATATATTAAACAGTGGATTTTATTGAAGACAAAAATTTAAAATATTTAAAAAGACAAAATTAATTTTTTTGGGCCAAGTAGATTTTTTTTTCTGTAAATATTTAATTAAAAAATCCACAATTTTAATTGTTCATAAATATATCCATAAAAATTCAAAGATTAAATGCATTTACCAAATTACACTCTTTAATTTTATAAAAAATTTTTTTTGCCCTGAAAAAAAAATAAAGTTAATTAAAGAAAAAAAAAAGTTTAAAAAATCCAAAAGTGCACGACTCATCATAATGCTCATTTAGTTATAAAATATTAATAAAATAAACAATGTGAAAAAAAATATTTTATTAATTGTAAATAAACGACGTTGAAGTACCTAGCCATTTGCATTCAGTGACCTACAATTCTCTCAAAGAATTAAAAAAAAAAAAAAATTAGCTCAATTAATGCATTTTTTCGCAAGTTACAGTGTTTCCGGAGTGTCATACATGACGGACAAAAAAAATTTTTGACCTATTTTGATGTTTTTTTCCGTTTCTATTGCACTAAATCAATTTTTAAAAAGTATGGAATTAATCTCCATTAAATAATCTTGCCAATAGTGTGCAAAATATCTTGATTCCGTGAACTAACAAGGCTATAATAATAAATAAAATAATTGTCGAAATGAGGCAAAAAAAATGCTTGGCATGATGAGTCGCGCAAAAACTTTTGAACTAAGAAAATTATTTCAATGAATTAAATCAATAAAAATTCTTGAACCAGCTAAAATTTTTAAAAACCACGACCAATTTTCGCTCAGAAAATTTGAATTACATTCGATTAAAAATGAATTAAATTTTTCCCCGTGCAATATTCGCTTCTTAATAAATAATCTCACCTTTACACAACCCTCTCAAGCTTCCAACCAGCAGGTGAACCACCCCAAGGACCCAAACCTGTCCAAAGCCCCAGAAACCTGTAGCTAACCAAAGAAGAGATAATTGTCCTCTGAAATCTATTCAGAAGAATAAAACTCTTACTCATCTGAGCTCATACAAATACTCAATGCAGCTTGTTTAAAGTTCTTCCCCTGAGTCTTGGATCCCACCACAGTAACAAAGAGGAGTGGCTTGTCCCACTTCTCTCCTCTCCTCCTGTCCATCGACACGCCTGCCCAGGATCCCCTTATCCAGCATCCGCGTGGACCCGAGTAGAGCCGTTAGATCTTAAGTCTCCCACTCAGTGTGTATAATAGAACATACACCGAGATCCCCACTATTAGTGACCACCTCTTAATGCCGTGCTGCAACACAGTCAAGTTTAGTCTAGAATCCAGCATCCAGCACTAGTCACATCACCTTCTCCTTATATTACTCACACTCGAAGACGAAACTCCTACTCTTAGTCAGCCTTCTACCCCTATTATGCCCCGCTGGAGAAAGAAAGACTTATTCTTATTATATATTACGTAGTTTAGTTCAGCGCGAATAGCAGTTAGAGAGGTAAGGCTAACAAGATTCAGTGTCTCTGTCTAGATAATAGCAATAGTAAGTGGAGTCTTGCAATAGTAGGTGCAGTATAAGTACAGAGAGGGACAGAAATAAGTATAAGGGGCGATACCAGGCTAAATACAACCACTTTTCCACCACCTACTACATTTTCTCCTTATCCTTAGTCAGTATCTGTAAGACTGTACTGTCTTATTTTTCCCCCCTCCTACTTCTCCTTGGTTAACTTATACTTGGTTTATTTATTTCCAGTCGTTCAATGTCCTCAAGCCAAATAAAACTACCCCTACTCTTATACTATCCTGCTCCTACCCCGTTCTTAACTTGGACCCGCTACGCTGGATCCACATGTGCCAATACACTCGATCCATATATGGCTGGATGGAATTTAATGCTAGATCGTAGCCGGGTGATGCTGATGGCGAGAGGGTTCGCTGCTCGGAATATTATACCGCTGCATACATTGTCACTTTCAACAAACTAACACACGGTACGCAAATAAGTTCTGGCTCAGCTTAATATCTTCGTACCCATGCTGCTGGTAAGGATTCTAATGGAGTTTGAGTTGAGAGATGGTACTAGGGAAAAATAGGAACTTTGGAGATATAATGAAACTTTTGGGTTGTAGAGGTTGATAAGGTAATTTTTAACAGCGAACTTGATGGGCTGTAAGTCCGGATGGTTGTTAATTAATTTATTGATGAGCTATTGTTTGCAAATGAGGAGGTTTTGGAGGATATGGCATGGATGAGTGAGTTGAGGGTGTAGGCTTCGATCGGGTCATTTCAAGCGAGTTTTAAGAGACATTGTGATGTAAGATTGTTGAGGATGTAATTTGTTGGGATTAGTAAATTCATTGGAAGTCATTTGAGTTGAAATTAAACGTTTAGATTAGAAAAAAAAAAAATTTTTTTATAGGCTAATTTTTCAATTTTTTAAAATTAGGAATTCAAGTTGAAAAAAAAAATCATTTTTTATGGATATAAAAAAATATTGTTTTATTTATATTATTAAGAGAATAAGAAACATTTTGTTTCCAGGATATTCGTATGATAAAATTGGTTTTTTTAGTAGAATTTAGTGTCATTGCAAAGGTCTTGACTTGAATTTGTGGCTTTTCATTTTTATTTTTCGACGAAAGTCAATTTATTGTGATAAGTAATTAGGCTGCGTTCGAAAATGCTCTATCTCTAGATACATAATTAAGAAATGACCTTGTATCTTGTGAACTATTGACATTTTTAAGGATTTCAGCTCACCCTGACATTACACTCATCGAGACCTTTCATTTGAGTACCCACATCAATTTTTTATATATTTTATATATTTATATATATATGAATATATGAAAAATATATGAAAATGCATATGGGTACTCAAATGAAAGCTTTTGATGAGTGTAACTACAAGGTGAGCTTATATTATCTTTATAAATGTCAATAGTTAAAAAAATACAGTGCAATTTAACAAAAGTCATTATTTAATAAAGTAAAATTTGTATTTTTCATTCTAAAAATTAATTTGTAAAAATTTTCAATAAAATTCAAACAAGTTTAATTTTTTTGATTTTAAAATAAAAACTTTATTAATTTTTATAGAAAAATAAAAAAATCCACCACAAAGAACAAAATCAGAAAAGTAATATTGATATTTAACTTTTATTTTATAAACTTTTAATCTTCTTTTAAATGAAGAAATTTCTTGATTAAAAATAATCAAATTTGTTCTCTGAAATCCAACTAATTTTTTCCAAACCCAAAAAATTAACCATTTAAATCAAAATAATTTATCCACTTGAAAAAAAAAAAAAAATAATTCTCAATCTCCGTACAAGAATCGCGATATAATTCACTTATTTCCTCGATATCGCCGATAAAGAGGGTGTCATGTCAATAGTACCTCCGAACGGCGATTGAATTAACAGAGGAACTCTCGGCGGCATTATATACCCGGGTGTCCCGGCCCAGGTAAAAAAGCCGGCCCGTTTTTGCTCTGAACCACCGAAAAAACGTAACAAAAATAAAAAGTAAGCTCAGCGGCGTTACCAGGTCCGCGGCAATCCATCAATGCCGCGGTATTTTGATCGTGAATTCAGTTAGCAAGCTTAAAGATATAAATAAGGCTGATACAGTATAGCAGTAAGGAGTATAGTATAGCCGGTCGGTTTATTTAGGGATAAGAGAAGCTGGTGGACAATCAGGTGGTGCCACCCCAAGGAGCCACCAAACTCTCTACTGGAGAGCTCCGTAACTCCGTTGGTTTTAAACTTGTAGAGTCCTCTCCTCGCACCACCCGGGTTGGGTGCCTGGGCCCATCGCCCCTGCCATCAATTAACGAGCACCAAGGGTCCATTGAATAATAAACAAAATAAAAAGTAAACTTTTTATTTAAGGAGTTGAATAAAGAGAAAGGACCAAGAAGAAGAGGAAGAGAACGAAAGTATAAAAATCGAGCAAACAAAAAATTATTTTAAAGTTTGCGGATAAGAAGAGAGCAAGCTCTCATTGTTCGATGTTCGATGGCTCCTCAGGTTCTCTGCTCCAGATCCTTATTTCCATCTTGCTCTCCATCTCCATCTCGGGAATCGTTCGAGATCGTTTTATTATTCTCCATGTCATCAGATTCATTTTCAAATTCAATATTGTTTATTTTATTTTTTGGCAAAGTTTGCTTTGTCTTTAATTCGGGGCTTGGCGAATCCAATCGCGAAACAACTTTTATTTAACTTTGAATCGATGAACAAGGAACAAGGAACAAGGAGGAGAGACGTACACACTACACGTGCGGGCCACAAATCAGACGTGCGGATCGCTATAGTCCCTAGCGGCGCGAGCGACAATTAATTCACCGCTTTTGCTCTTCGCTACCTACCTATCCCTCGTCTTCTCTTCTTATTCTATATAATGCGGCATTGTGTTGCATCTACGCCTCGTCGTGCCCTTATGTATAAACATCCATGTGTAGTCCTTTGCCTTTGCCTTTATCTTAAGTTACTTTTTTTTTTTTATTTTATTTTATTTTGTTCGGTTGTTTTGCTCAACTGGAAACTGGACGTGTATATGTAGTACCTTCAGCGCATCCTTTAATTTGGAGAACGGCGGCACGCGGTCTAGAGCTTAAGCTCGAGGTGCGCTAAGATCTTACGCGCGAGATACCTTTTTTATACTATCCGCTGGTTCTTAATCGGGTATTAACATTTTTTATAATGATGCGAGAACGCTGGATGCTTTTTACCAGATAAACTTTCATAGAAAATTAACTCATGATTTTTTTTTTTATAGGACAATTTTAGAAATTTTTTTTTTTAAGTGTGCTGAGCCACAGTGTGCCAGATGTGATAGGCTTTAAAACTCTTGATAAATTTTTTTTCTAATGATTATTATATACCGAAGGCCAAAAGTCGACTAAGATGGTGACTTATAATTTTTTGGACTTAAAAGTATCTCATTAAAAATTATAAGTCGCATTTATTTAAAAAAATAAATTAATTTATAATATATTTATGCGCTCTCTTGTTTTATAAACTGAACGTCGATTATAATCTTACATCTGTCATATTTATTTGTCATAGCTCAACATTTCATGGATTATGAAAGTTTTGTAACTGCGAATATTAGTTGCAGTGATAACTAATAAATTTGTATTAATATAGGTTTATAAAATAGTTCTCATCGTTGAATTATGGATCTAAATCTAGAGTTTTCTAATTATCGTTATTAAACACAATGTGAATACATCGAGACAAAATTAAAATGTTGACAAGATTAATGTTAAATTTTATACTTTCATCAGGCATCATTCAATGAGCGGTATCCACTATTTGGTAGTGCGAAGAGTACCGTTTGGTATACATTGCACTACGAAATAGTGAATGGTCACTATTTCAGTTTCAGAGAACGAAAAGCCGTGCCCTGTAGAGGATCTTCGAGAACATGAATAAAATAATAATAAATAAATATATTATTATTATTATTATTATCAAATTCGTAAAAGGTCGGTTTTTAGTATCTACACGATGAAAAACCAACTAAAAATTATAGAACGTTTTGGTCTGTTTTCGACCTTGATGCGATCAAAACCAGCTAAATGATTGTGACAAAAAAAGTCTGATTTTGGTCTTGAAACAATAGAAAAAAATTTTAAATGATTGTGACGAAAAAAGTCTGATTTTGGTCTTGAAACAATACAAAACAATTTTATTGTAACATCAAAAATGATCTGAAATTGGTCTGAATTGAGAATAGTGCGGGCAAAAACATATTAAATTCTAATATAAAATAGATACACATAATAAAATTAAATTGAATGAAAAATATTAAAAATTTTCATTAATCGTAAAACAGATTAAATTTTTTGACCCGGGTTATTGAGACCTTTCATTTGAATACCCACACGAATTTTTCCATATATTTTATATATATATATATGATATTTGTCATATTTGTGAAATATATAAAATATATAAAAAATTCGTGTGGGTATTCAAATAAAAGGTCTCGATGAGCGTAACATCAAGATGAGCTTATATCTAAAAAAATGTCAATAATGAAGAAATGACGTTGTATTTTGTCGGCTGATGATATTTTTAATAATAAATTTAGAAAAAAAAATTCCTTTACATGCATACATGCAATGCGTTTCTTCTTCACGGTTCCAACTTTACGATAAGAACTTTAAACTTTAGCCGCGAGTCAAAAAAAAAAACATACAGGCTATGGTGAATATACAGGTGTTGCATGATATGATATAAGATTATACATTGTATATTATCTTTTATGTAAAGTCGAATATGGGTGGCAAATCCTGACAACGGATCTTCGACTCTCGACTTTAGACTTTAGACCTAACCCAAGACTTGAAACTCTAAACTTTAGGTCGATTCTAGTCTTTGAGACTCGATACTATTTTATATTACCAGTGATAAGTACTTACTGGTGATAAGTATCACGATAGGGCAATAACAACCGACGCGGCGCGTTCAATTACGCGTAGCCCCCTAATTTTCCCAACACTTTTGCCCTGAAAATACAACAAAAATAAACTGTAAAGGCAGTTTCAAGTTATCACAGTCTAGTTTAATGACTAGACGTAAACAGTCATGATGGTCATAATCATTATCAGAATAACATATAATGATTAAGTTGGCCTCTGCTCTGATGAAAGGCAAGCGTTGAACGTGACCATGGTCATGATAAACCTTATAGTATATATACTAGACAGCGTGCCGCCTTAGTTGATGCAGTCCAAGTACTTGACTGGGTACTATGTACTAAGTACTAAGTACTAAGTATGCGGAGGACTAAAAAGTATAGTTAACAACTCTTTTTCTGGGCTATGTGTTGATGCTACGTCAACTTCGACCTCAGGTTCTGCTTCTGCTGTTAACTATTACATCCTTGTCTTTTATCATAGCGAGTCGCTAGTTATTAATATATAGTTGAAGATATAGATCGTCTTAATCCGTCGCAAGCGTTAAATTAGCTCTGGCATTCCATTAAAAAGTTGGAATATTCCATTTACTTACTCCCTTTGATCTCGGATTTTTTTTTTGGCGTGTCCAAGGCACGAGTACTTATTTTTTTTATAGTTGTAATTCTACGAGACAGTTTTTAGTGGAGAATTGAAGATGTCGTACTTTTATTTTAATAATTAAGTTTATTAATAGGGTATATATATATATATATAAAATATATGAAAAAGATCGTGTGGGTATTCAAATGAAAGGTCTCGATGAGCTTATAATCAGGATGAGCTTATATCGTTAAAAATATCATCAACAGACAAAATACAACGTAATTTCTTCATTAATGACATTTTTTAAGATATAAGCTCATCCTGATGTTACGCTCATTGAGACCTTTCATTTGAATACCCTCACAAATTTTTGATATATTTTACAAATATGAGAAATATCATATATATATATATATATATATATATAAAATATATGGAAAAATTCATGTGGGTATTCAAATGAAAGGTCTCGATGACCGTAACATCAAGATGAGCTTATATCTAAAAAAGTGTCAATAATTAAGAAATGTTTAAGGTTTAGGAATTTTTCAACTCAAACCAAGAAATTCGTCAAATTATTTATTTGATTCAAGTAAATATTTTTTCTGTGAACCTAATAGAATTGTAATTAAAATTATAGATTATTTTCACGGTAATTTTTAAAGAAAATTCTTTCTTGTTTCTCAATTCAATTAAACTTTTTTTCCTGTATATATCTTGTGCCGAAGAATAAGATGGGAAATGTTGTATAAAATGTGTTATGTAGTGAATAGTGGACAGTATATATAGGGAGTTGTAGGTATAGTGTTAAAGAGCAGCGACCATGGAGAACCGTTTACCTAATAATAGCAATAATATGTTAATAGGATGCGTATCGAGGATCTTAAGAATCCGAACTGGGGTACAGGCTATTGTTTGCAAATATCTCTTTAAAAATGTTTACTTGTGTGCCGAGTGCATCAACGATAACCGAGTAAAGGGTCTATCGCGATTCCCGCCTACTAAAATAATAATGATAATAAATTTACCAAATTATCTGTCTTTTTTTTTTAATTTTGAATTTTTTCTCAATAAAATTTTGCTTGCAGCTTACTGGGACGAGGTTCCATGCATGTTTTTTCGACGGAGCAATTTTTGAAACTGATGGACGCAAGTGGATTCAGAGGGCCCTGGGACACTGTAGTGGATCTTGGGGCTGGAGACGGTGCTACTACGGCACACATTTCTCATCTTTTTAAAAAAGTTTACGCGACTGATGTATCAGCGCCTATGAGATGGGCACTAGCTAAGCGTAAATTTACGTGAGTTTTATTTATTAAAAATATTTTATTTTATTCGAGTACCCACATGCACCTTTCATATATTTTTTATATTTCATAAATATCATATATATAAAAATATATAAAAAAATTCGTGTGGGAACTAAAAGGAAAGGTCTCGATGAATATAACATCAAAATGAACTTAAATTTACGAAAATGTTAATATTTCGTTAAATAATGATATTTTCAACAATATAAGCTCATCCCGATGTTACATTCATCAAGACCTTTCATTTGAGTACCCACATGCACTTTTCATATATTTTTTATATATACATATATATAATATATATAAATATACCAAAAATTGATGTGGGTACTTGAATGAAAGGTCTTGATGAGTGTAACATCAGGATGAGCTTATATCTTTAAAAATGTCATTAGTTGACAAGATAGCAATGTCAGTGCTTAATTATTGATATTTTTAAAGATATAAGCTCATCCCGATGTTACATTCATCACGACCTTTCATTTGAGTACCCACATGCATTTTGTTATATTTTTCATATATACATATATATATAATATATATAAATATATGAAAAATTGATGTGGGTACTTAAATGAAAGGTCTCGATGAGCTTAATATCAGAATGAACTTATATTTACGAAATTGTTAATAATTATGAAATAACTGTTGTAATTTTAAATGCATATAAACTCTTAAAATATTTTACTCATTTCAATATGATGGTGATAAATTAATTAAATTAAATTAAATAAAAACAGAGTCCTGAATGTGAATGACTGGGACAAGATGGGGCCATTCAACGTGATCCTGTGCCTAAACCTCCTGGACCGGTGCGACAGGCCTAACACCCTCCTGACCCAACTGAGAGACACTTTAGCCCCCGGAGGACGTCTGGTAGTAGCACTGGTGCTTCCCTTCAGCCCCTACGTGGAGACAGGAGAACGTGGGGACCACAAGCCTATGGAGTACTTGCCTATCAGAGGATTCGGCCTAGAAGAGCAGGTCGCGACAGTTATTGACCGCGTCTTTAAACCCGTCGGCCTAAGATGCTTAGTCTGGAGCAAACTTCCTTATCTCTGCGAGGGGGATCTGAGACAGGCCTATTGTTTTTTGGAGGACGTTATTTTTGTACTTGAAGCCGAGGTAATTATTTTTGATCTTAATTTATAAATAAATTATTATTTAATTGTAAATTAATTTATTTTTAGGAAGGAACAGAACAACGAATAAAAGAGCCAATAATTGAAAATGAAAGGACTGATTGTGATAAAAAGGATTGAAGATTAAAAAAATAAGAAAAAAAAATCAAACCAGGTAAATCACACTTGTAAAAATGTATTTTTATTAATAATCAATACGTTGAATCGATAAGTGCGGATAAGAATATAGGATATAGTAATACTGGCAAGCGACGTCAAGTTTTTTAGCGGTGCAGACACATCAGTAGCATTATTGGTGTATAATAGAATATTATTAATTATTTGTTACAAAGACTGAATTAACAACGGATTCATAGCCTCGCTATCGATTATTTAAATAAAACCAAAATTGCAAATTAATTAAATTATTGGAAATAAAATATTAATTATTATTGTTGTTATAAAAAAGATTTTAGTTTAAATAATCGGTAGTGAGACTAAGTTATTAAATTAATACATGATTGATAATTTGTTATGTTAAATAATTACGGTAATTACATTATTGTATATTATTAACAGGTAATTGTAATTGTACATTGTAAATTGATACAGTCATATTGTAATTGTCGATATTGCAATTAATATTGTTATTATTGCAGCTGATTAATTAGTAACAAATGATTTTTTATAAAACAAATTTACAGCGGGTCTACCGCGATAAAAACATATCAAACAAACATTCAATAACTATAAAATATCAATAATTATTTAAATAATAATAATATATACATATAAAATTTTTTAAAACTTACAAACTCGTGTGAAAAAATCATTAGACATTTCATAGCCAAAAAAAAATAACAATCTTTAACTTTAGATTATTTTTTTTTTTACTTTTATATATATAATATATAAATATAAATAAAACATATAAAAATGCTGCATTACTTTATAATTCTAACTATTATTATAATTAGTTATTAGTTTAGATAAAATAGTTGTTATTTTAGGCGTTTAGTATCAAAATCAGTTTTTTTAATTTATGGTTGTAGAGTCATGGATAGCGCCAGATTTTTGCCAAAATTTTAAAATGAACGTTTTAATTAATAGATTTCACGGTGAAAATATTGATCTTATAAAAAGAGTTGTAGTATATTTTTCCCTTTGAAAAAATATTAAAAGATAAGTATTTAGGCTGCATTCAAAAATGCTCTATCTCTAGATACATAATTAAGAAATGACCTTGTATCTCGTGAACTATTGACATTTTTAAAGATATAAGCTCATCCCGATGTTACACTCATCGTGACCTTTCATTTGAGTACCCACATCAATTTTTCATATATTTTATATATTTATATATTTCACAAATATCATATATATATATATATATATAAAATATATAAAAAAGCTATGTGGGTACTCAAATGAAAGGTCTCGATTAGCGTAACATCGAGATGAGCTTATATCTTTGAAAATGTCAATAATTAAGAAATGACCTTGTATCTCGTGAACTATTGACATTCTTAAAGATATAAGCTCACTCTGACATTACACTCATCAAGACCTTTCATTTGAGTACCTACATCAATTTTTCATATATTTTATATATTTATATAATTCACAAATACCATATATATATAAAATATATAAAAAATGCCATGTGGGTACTCAAATGAAAGGTCTCGATTAGTGTAACATCGGGATGAGCTTATATCTTTAAGAATGTCAATAGTTAAGAATAGACAGTGCATTTTAACAAAAGTCATTATTTAATAAAGCAAAATTTTATATATTTGTAGGTCACAAATTGATAGTAATTATTAAAATCTTAATTTTGAAATTGCGTCTTTTTTATTCGTCTTGAAAAAAAAAAGTTAGACATTTTTTTTTTATAAAATTCAATTTTGATCAACTTTTATTTCAGAAATTTTTTGACACGACCAATATTTTCGCCATAGTATCAAAAATTTAATCCAATTAATTAAAAATTGTTATTTTCAAATTAAGGCAAAAATGCTGGCAACAGCCATGGATTAAATCAGACGTCTGATAACTTTCGTATCATTGGATTATAAATAATTAACAAATTATATTATTTGTTATTAATATATATTAATTTTATTTCTTACTGACCATTAATTAAGTCATTCTAAAAATGTTTCAATTTAAAAAAAAGCGTAATAAATTATTTCGCTCTAAATTAAAACTTAATTTAAATAACTAGTTTTGATACTCGGTGCCTTATCGAAAGAAAACCTGCCTGTGGAGCTTACTTTTATTTAATTATCAATATTTTTATTATTAATTTTTGATTATTATAAATAATAAAATTCAATTACTTCCATAACAGATATCCTAGTAATCTCTTTCTTAAATAAATAAATTAAAAATACTTAATAAATTTTGGCAATTATTACAATACATCGGACGAATTTTAACTATTTGAATCTTAATCAATACAAATTTATATTTTTAAAGCCTGAATAATTCGTCCAATAAATTCATCCATTTATTTTATTAATTTAATTTAATAATTATTTTTTTTCTGTCTAAAAATATATATTATAAATACTGATCATTATTATATATTATATTACTAATTTTTTTTTTTTCTTAATATCAGTACATTGCCAGTAGCAAGATATATAATAGTAATAAGTAATAATAAATTACTTATACAGCAATACGCACCAATAAGCACCACTGGCAGGGCGAAACTTAAAAATTTATGGTATTCACTTAATTCACTTAATATATAACCAACAAAGACCGGAAAAAATATTTATTCCCGATCTTTGATAACCATCATTCGCTTTTCTTTAAGGGGGAACATCACTGTGACGATCGAAAAAAAAAAAGGTCTTTTTTACGAATTTTTTTGACAGGGAAAATAAAGAAATTTGGGGATTGGATTTTTTTTATTTTATTAAAAGTACATTAAAAATTATTACCCTAAATTTTTATTAAAAAATATTTAATTATTACAAAGTTTTATTATTTAAAAATTTTTTATTTTAAAAATTTTTTTAGCCGGGTTAAAACAAAAAAAAAACAGTAAAAATAGTGAGAAAATTTTCAATCAGTCGCCATTTTTTTTTAAATTAAAATTTTCAAAATTTTTTCTAGTGCTCTACGAAATTATTAATAACTTTGTAATAATTAAATATTTTTTAATAAAAATTTAGGGTAATAATCTTTAATAAAATGAAAAAAATCCGATCCCCAAATTCCTTTTTTTTCCATGTCAAAAAAATTCCCAAAAATCACCTCGTTTTTTCGATCGTCACAGTGCTGTTCTCCCTTAATTATTAATTTTATTTATCAATTAATTATTTAATTTATTGTTTTCACTCTTTTATCATTAATTTTATTAATTAAAATTCGAGACAGACCTAGATAATAATTTCTTTGACTACCGACTTTATCACAGTCCACGCATGACTTATTTTTGCCACCGTCACATCAAAAAGCCTAAACGCCAACGCTTTTTTGAGCAAACTAATCATTTATTATTTTTTAATTTTTTTTTTTTATTACATTAAAAAATTTTATTCGTCAATTAAAAAATTACCGAGTTTTTTTTAATTATTTATCTTTACTATTAAAGTTGATTCGATGACTCTTCGTGTGACTAGAACACATTTAGCACAAACGAGTACTAAATTATAGTGATGATCTTTAATAATTTTAATATAATAAAAAAACATATTTAAAAATTTTTTAAAAAAAAATTAATCCAATTTACGAGCTTCGTATAATTCTTCACGTGCTCCCGCAGCTTTTCTATTGCATACATCAAATTTATTACCATTTTTAGCTTAAATAATAATAATCAAAAAACTGTTCACTATTATACACAATTCGAGTCTAAATATTTTTTTTTAATTACCCTCAACATATAACTTCTTTTTTTTTTTTCATAACTCATAGCCTCAGTACAATTGTACAGACAATATTTTGACTCAAATAGTATAATCTTACTTAAAAAAAAAAAAAAAAATTATTATAAACTTACAATGAAGTTGATAAATATGAAGAAGTATGATCTAATCTATGTTTATCTTCATTTTTCCAGCTGGAAACCGGAAAATGAGGTGGTGGAAGAAAACTTCTGAGCGACTGCACCAGTTGTATTGTATCAACAAGCGCTGGAACAACAAATACAATTATTAACTTCTAATTAATAAATATCAATATCAAATATCAAAATAGTATAAAAAAAAAAAAAACCAAAAATATTAATTGATAGTCTTAAAAATTCAACGAATTAATGGCGTCCAATCAACGAAATTTATTATTAGGTGTTAGAATTAATTCGTAGCGTTTTACAATAAACGTTGTAATGAAAAAAACGCTACGAATTAATTCAAACTCCTGATAAATTACTACGTAATATATTTATATAAAAAAAAAAAAAATAAGCCAACACCAATTCACCCTATCTCTAAATGTATTATAATAATTAATTATTTAAAATCTTTATTTTTTTCACTGACTGATTTAACAATTTTAAGAAATCAAAGTTTCTTCCGTTATAATCTACACTTATATTTTTTTAACGTCATTTATTTTTATTAAAAATGAACTTATTGTTATTGAAATAACTTTTTAATATTGTTTAATTAAAATATTATATATTAAAGTAATTGTTAATTATTTAAATAAATTAATTTTAATGTATATTTACTTTTTTGTAGAGCTTCTGATTGTTTTCCGTAGGGCTTGCACATCGCAGGACGTACGCATGCTTTCATTCTTGACATATTTTTCATAACTTCTGCGAATGCTCGTACAATTTTTCCTCCACCAGCTGAATAATTAAATTAAGAAATAGTTAATTTAAATTAATAACCTAGATAATTAAGAGAGTAAATTAGGTTTGATATTTTTTCAGCAATAGTCATTTAATGAAAGCTCTTGACGCGTGTAACATCGAGATGAGCTTATATCTAATAAAATGTCAATAATTAAAAAATGACCTTGTATCTTGTGAACTATTGACATTTTTAAAGATATAAACTCACCCCGAGATTATACTCATCGAGACCTTTCATTTGAGTACCCATATCAATTTTTCATATATTTTATATATTTATATATTTCACAAATACCTTATATATAAAATATATAAAAAATGTCATGTGGGTACTCAAATGAAAGGTCTCGAATAGTGTAACATCGGGATGAGCTTATATCTTTAAAAATGGCAATAATTAAGAACTGAGATTACAATTTTGAGAACTATAGACATTTTTAAAGATATAAGCTCATCCCGATGTAACACGCATCGAGACCTTTCATTTGAGTACCCACATCAATTTTCCATATATTTTATATATATTATATATATGTATATATGAAAAATGTATCAAAATGCATGTGGGTACTCAAATGAAAGCTCTTGACGAGTCTAACATCGGGATGAGCTTATATCTTTAAAAACGTCAATATTTAACAAAGTAGAGTGCAATTTAACAGAAGTCATTATTTAATAAAGCAAAATTTCAATTTTTTATAGTACACAAGTCACGGCAGTCACACAGTGACTGCAAGGTTCTTCTTAATTAAAAAATGACAGTGAAAATATTGGTGTTAAAAAAATATAAAAGAGATTTATGATAAAAAATTAAAATTTCTACAACTTATAAAAAATTTTTTTACAATCTTAATATTTTCCGCAAAAATTTGGATCTATTTATCATAAATTTTTTAATAATAAATAAAAACAATTATTTCAATTGAAACTTACTGTCTGGATTCGAAGAATTAGGACGCGAATTTTTGTCATCATTAGCCCAAGCGCCGTTGTGTAACGCAAGTAAATCCTTATTGGCATTACTGAGTCCCTGAAGATTGCCAAGACCCAGACTATTGAGTCCTTCGATGCTGTCAATATTATTAGATCTCAAAAAATCCGTGAGTTTATGATCATTCATAGCAGCAGCAGCCACTGCTGCAGCATTATTATTAGCCATGATAGTCTCGTAGTGATGCTTCCCTAAAGACTGCTTGCGTTCCTGAGAAGAAGCTGGTCTGTGGGGAATATTGAGCGAAGGACGACTTGGTGGCCGCTGCTGGAGATTCATCTGGGTGGTGTTCCTCTGTTGAAGCTCCGACAAGTCGCTGGAAGAGGACCCAGCGACAGGCATGTGACTGCTGTTGGACTGGGAGTTGCTCATCCCGAAGTCAGAGTTGTGCGAGAAGCTGGACCTGAGCAGCGAGGCAGCAGCTTCGCTGTCCTGGATGTAAGTTGGAGCCATGTGGCCCATCTTCTGGGTCAACTCCATCTGATTTTTGTAGTACCGACACGCCGGGTTGGGACAATTTTGGACCACTTCGATTATAAACTCCTTCTCCATGCCGAAACACTCACGACCGATTGTGTAGGATTCCATCACAGCTCTCACGGTCCCTTCAAGACCCAAGTGCAATCCCGTCGGCCCGTTCATGTGCTTCAGCATCACTGCGTTTGCAAAATGCTCGTAGGGAAGTATTATTTTACCATTTTCTCGTAATATCAAACGACCGTGGGCGTCCAATGCTACTCTAGATGCCATCATTCTGAAAAATAAATTTATTTTGATATTACAAGTCAATTCTAAAAAAAAAAAAAAGGCCATTCGGCAGCTGAAATGGAAGTAGATTTTATAAATAAATAAAATTGATTTTTAATAAAATAGTATAAATACTAATAATCTATACATAGCTTAATTTATGAATTAAAAACAAAATTCAATAATAAATTTAAAACTATTTAGAACAAATTTTGGAAAAAAATTATCTTGTGAAGAAAAAGTTTCACTATCGTCCTGACAAGTCGCGTTATATCCCATATATATATAATACATTTATACATAAACTTTTGAACTATATGCATTTTCTAGTCATGAGGACCAATGCAATAGTTAGATTTCTATGAAATCTACTAAAAATGTTTTTAATAAATTTGAACTTGTAATTTTTTTTTTAATTTCTAGATTTGAAATTTTTTTATTAAAATTTTTTTATCATTATTTAGTTGTTGTAAAAAAAAAAATAATGTATATAAGTCGGTTAATTTTAATATAATTGATTTTGTTAATAATTAAGAAATTTTTTATTTTAAAAAGGTTTGATCGCTAATTATTCATTAAAGTGCGCGCGCATATAATATTATCAAAGTTTAAATTTAATTTTTTTGGTAATAGGTATTACGAAAATCAGCGGACATTTGACAATTTTATAATAATTTAATTGCTACAAAAATAATTTAGCAAAAAAATTCTCTGTATAAAGATTTTAAAATATTGTAAGTGTGATTTTAGAAAAAATACTTTTTTTTTTATAACAATTGTCAGATGTTAATTTCAGTATCATATAAATTATAATAAAAAAAATTAGAATTACTGTAAGTATGCAGCACTGGGTAACATAGAAGCCTCTTTCAATTCCGTAAAACACTGGAGCAATTCGATACTAGGATTCCATCCTTTGTTTTGTAAATATAATTGCAAAAGCATGTACATCTTCTCAGTAATATACCCAGCACCGCTGGGTGAACCTTGTGGGTATCCAGAGCTACCGCCTCCGCCTCCAGCTCCTCCAGTTCCTGTTGGTGGACCCATCTCTGTTTGCATTCCTTTAGCGACGATATTTTTCATTGTTTCTGCCAGGTCCATGCTGAAATTATGAAAATTAATTTGTAAAAAAATTGAAATTTGCTCATCAACTATTTGCTATAAGTGCAATTTTTTAAAAATATTTTTTAGTTCTATTATAATCAATGAAAAAAAATTCAAAAATTAAAAACGTCGGCTAACTTTAGTATAATTTTGAAATATATATATCAAAATTAATTTAGCATATATGTAATAATTTAAAAAGTCTTAAAACAAGAAAATTATGGCAATTAAAAAAATTAGAAAAAAAATTAACAGGTAGAAATTAAAAAAAAATGAAAATGCAATTTTCTTAAAAATTATTTTTTTGAATAAATTTTTTTTGGCAAAAAAAATTTAGGAGAAAAAATTGACATGTAGAAATTTAAAAAAATAAAAATGCAATTTTTTAAAAATAATTTTTTCGAACAAGTTTGTTTGATTGAAAAAAAAAAAAATTGTCAAGCGACTGCTAACTTTAATGTCATAATTTATAATCATAATTAATAATTTAAATAAAATTATTAATTATATTAAATAAAATGTAAAATTTCTAAATTTCTCTAAATAGTCATGCATTAATTATTAACAAAAAATAAAATAATAATAAAATCACCATGTTGATTCCGTAGAAGTTGCGGATTTACATTTTCCGGAAACTATTTATATTTGTTAATTTTATTAACATTATTACCATTAACATTGCT
Organism: Cotesia congregata; assembly: GCA_905319865.3. Taxonomy (NCBI): domain Eukaryota; kingdom Metazoa; phylum Arthropoda; class Insecta; order Hymenoptera; family Braconidae; genus Cotesia; species Cotesia congregata. Next base: position 17,034,831 of record CAJNRD030001120.1, read on the forward strand.
ATCACTATCACTATCACTGTTAAAATATGTGAGTAATGGTCATGTTGCGTGTTGGTTATATGTAATTCCAATTATATTTATTGTTTTAAATATATATATCAGCCAGTGATTTATGGGTGTGATTTTTTGCCCGTACTTTCTACGGCCATTGTTGTTTTTTGGCGATGTAGGATGTAATGCACGAATTCGCGTTCACTAACCACGGAATTGAGAGAGAGAATAATAGAAATAATAATAATCATAGTAATAAAATAAAAAAGGAAAGAAAGATTTTAATTTCGCGAGCCACCGCGCCCCTTTGCTCAAATCTATCATCAATTATTTTCTCAAATAAATAAATAAATTGTTGATATATATACTTACCCCGGGTTTTTTATATTGCTTTTTATTTATTTATATATTATTGTTTACTCCTACACAGCTCATTCTTGTAATTTATCTCTACTTTTTTATTAAATTGCAAATATTCGCGAATATTTATTTCTTGGAGCTCTCGGCAGGGGTCACTTTTTTGAATTTGAATTTTGGCGCGAATTTTATCGCAAAGACAGTCGCGGCTTTTTTATGGTTTTAAATCAATAAAACTCATGCTTAAAATTAAATAAACTTTTAATTTAGCATTTAGATAGATAAATTTTGAGTTTAGAGGTGATAAATAATAATAATTCTATTAAAGGAATTAATTATTATTAATTTTGAAGAAATAAATTTTTTGTAGTCATGTTTGGTAACTTATATATTTTTGAGAAAAGTTTATTTATAAAAAAAATCAAAAAATGGTCAAGTGACTGCTAACTATAATGTCATTAATTTTAATTTTATTTTATTCATAAAAGAAATAATAGAGTATTAAATCTTCATTATAAAGTAATTAATTTTTGTATAATATTTTATTATAATCAAATTTTTTTAATTTTTATAAAAATTAATTATAAAAAAAACTTTTACATTTAGAAATTAAAAAAAATATGAAAATTAAGTTAGCCGACATTTAAAAATTTTTATAATTTTATTGAAAAAATCATTACAAAAAAAATAAAAAAAAAAATTGCACGTCTAAAAAACTTCAAAAACTGTAAGTGCAATTTTAAAAAAAATTTTTTTGTTTTAATTTGATTACTTATTAAAAAAAAATCAAAAAATTTAGAACGTCGGCTAACTTTAATGACATAAAAAAAATACAAATGTAAATTTTTAAAAATAAGATTATTATTATTATTATTATTATTATTATGTTATAAAATTTCAAAAACTATCAAATATCATCCAATTTTAGTATCATAATGTTTATTTTCTTTAAAACCACATTTTAATCATTTGAATTTAGCGCTTTTTTTGTAAACCAATCAGCGCTCAAGTACCTTACCGTCTGCTGATTAATAAATAACTGTATTTGTTTGTGAAGGAGCTAAAAAAAAAAAAATTAAATTGCATTAATTAGAATTTATATTTTCCTCCTTAATCACTTAATTATTATCATTAAAGTTAATAAATTTATCTTGTAATTTTCCAGTAATTGTATAAAAAATTTCCAAGCCTTTTCATATGTAAAAAAAATGTGTGTGTGCGTTGCTCTGGGAGCGAGTTCCACAATCCAATAAAATTTTTAGTATAGTAAAATTAAGCCAGGACAATATATATCTATATTTAACATCCACAATAATACATGCAGTACAAACAGTAAAAAGTATGTGTACAGTGTACAATGTAATAAGTATTAAAATAATTCTTTTTTTCATAAACTTTTGACGCGTTGCAGTGTTATTTTTCTATAAATTATAAAATTATCACTGGTTCTTGTTTTTGGTGTGGTATCGTAGCTTGTAATAAGTTTACTTGTAAATTCACGTATATAGGTAAATACCGTCACACAACTTTATACGCTACATACTTACTTACATAGATTATACATATACACACAGTCTACATACTGTAATAATTACAAAAAAGATTTTAAAAGTACAAACGATTGCGTGTATTGTATATTGTGTATCGAACAAAAAATCAACGGACAATAAAACACGTAAACTGTAAACTGGCATTGTTTTAATTAATCGCGGAGTACGTATAGTAGCGAGCAAGTAAACCTCATATCAGTGCATATACATAAGCTTATTACACGCTAGTAATACCTAATAATAATAATTTTATTTACGTCTACTTTTAAATATAACAATAGTTATATAAAAAAAAAATAATAATAAATAATTACAAATATTTTTAATTATTTTCAGTTGTTAAAAGTGTGTGAGTGGTGATATATAGTTATGTAAAAAAAAAAAATAATAAGAAAAAAAAATCTTATTTTATTAAAGGAATAATTATATCATCGTCTAAAGTTATGTCGCTTTATTTATCATCGTGTAATGAGGACTCTTGCGCAATTAACTGACACCCAGAGTGGTCAGTGCAATAGCGATTGCGATGATATGAATTCGCTATGGAAATTATGATACAATAACCTCCAACAATTTTTTTGTTGTTACGATTGGAGCTGCTTTGCTATCCAGTGGAGTTTCGTTGCTGTCAAACCAACATCCAAGACTAACTTGTTGAGGTTCACCTTTGTTAGCCGCTGTCTATTAATTTAATATAAAGTTTTTGTGTTATTTTAATGTATATATCTATGGTGTGTCACGTTCAATTTTTACCGTCGACGTACCCGTCGTCGTTCTTAATGTATCGTTTAAATTCATCTGGTTATAAAAAATCATCGGAATTAGAGTCGATAGCTTATAAAAATTACATTCGTCCGTTTCATTGAAATTCAATGACTTTGTTTATTCTTTTGTTTTGTTCAATTTTTTATTTAATTATTGGAGCTATTTTATGGTAAGTTTTATTTTTTTTTCTTAGTATAAATATATAATTATTTATTATGAAAATTAAGTTAGCTGACACTCGAAAATTTTTGATTTTTTTTTTTTTTTTTTTTAATTAAATATTAGAACTAATAAACTATTTTTAAAAAATTCCACGGATAATTTTTAAAATTTTCTACATGTGAAATTTCTTGTTTTAATTTTTTAAAAATTATTTTTCAATAAAATAAATTATCAAAATTTTCAAATGGCTAATTTAATTTTCATTTATTTATTATGATTATGATACTGAAATTAGCAGTCATCTAACAATTCTTTTAATTTTTATAATAAATATTATAAAAAAAAAATTCCCACTTGTAATTTTTTAATATTTCTACACGTGGAATTTTTTTTATTATTAAAATTGTTAAAAAATTTTTAAATGTCTTCTAAATTCAACATTATTTATGATACTAAAGTTAGCCGACGTTTTTAATTTTTTTTTTAATAAATAAATTAGAAGAAAATATTTTTTTAGCTTTTTTTCAAATGAAAATTTTTTCTTCTTTTTTTTTGTAGTCATTTTTTCAATAAAAAAAAAATTTTTAAATTAATTTTCATTATTATTTAAATAATACTAAAGTTGGCCGACGTTTTTAATTTTTTGATTTTTTTTTAATAATTAAATTAGAACAAAAAAATATTAAAAAAAAATTGCATTTATAGTTTTTAAAGTTTTTTACAGATGAAATTTTTTTTTTTATCAATTTTTTCAATAAAAAAAATTCTAAAAATATTTAGATGTTGGGTAACTTGATTTTATTTATTTGTTATGACAATAAAATTATTTATAAGTAAACAGTCTTTAAATGAATGAGTGAAAAAACAATATACATAAAAGCTGGGCGTTGTTTGTTCGCTTGCCATTCATCAACTTCACCAAATATTTGATTTAATAATTGAATGTCAATATTAATATTAATATTAGTGTTATAATTAATCAAGTCTACTGATTGTTTCAGATTTAAATAAAAGGATCAATTAAAAACTCAGGAGTTATAAATTAAGGAATAAAAAAAGGGTCTGAAAATAAATCATAAGATAAAAAAAAAAAACAAGAAAATGTCTCAGTTGAATATAAGCAGCGGAAAACGTGGCCGAGGAGTAGCAAGTACTTCTGCAGCAGCAGTTTCAGCATCCAACAGCTCGACGGATTTGGCGAGCTTGTTCGAGTGCCCAGTCTGCTTTGAATATGTTTTGCCTCCTATTTTGCAGTGTCAGAGTGGTCACTTGGTTTGCAGTAATTGCAGACCCAAATTAACTTGCTGTCCTACTTGTCGAGGTCCATTAGGTCAGTATCAGTATTAGCATTATACTAATGTATTTGTAGATGAATAATTGTTGCGCGTAAGAGTTAAAAACAAATGACCGTGAACTTGTCGTGTTAATTAAATTTGTTTATTTGTTTAGGTAATATTCGTAACCTTGCGATGGAGAAAGTTGCGAGTAACGTCATGTTTCCATGCAAGTATTCAACGAGCGGGTGCACAGTGTCGATGGTACATATAGAGAAGCCGGACCACGAAGATGCATGCGAATTCCGTCCTTACAGTTGTCCGTGTCCTGGTGCTTCATGCAAGTGGCAAGGCTCATTAGAGGAAGTCATGCCTCATCTTGTTATGAGTCATAAAAGTATTACTACATTACAAGGTGATTCACTGGATTTTATTAATTATTTATTTTATTAAGAGAATAAGAAAAACTTTGTCTTTAGGATAGTCATATGATAAAATCGGTTTTTAAGAAATGACCTTGTATATTGTGAACTATGGATATTTTTAAAGATATAAGCTCATCCCGATGTAACATTCATCGAGACCTTTCATTTGAGTACCCACATCAGTTTTTCATATATTTTTATATATTATATATAATATATATATATATGTATATATGAAAAATATATCAAAATGCATGTGGGTACTCAAATGAAAGGTCTTGATGAGTGTAACATCGGGATGAGCTTATATCTTAAAAAATTTCAATATTTAAGAAATGACCTTGTATCTTGTGAACTATTGACATTTTCAAAGATATAAGCTCAATCTGATGTTACACTCATCGAGACCTTTCATTTGAGTACCCACATCAATTTTTCATATATTTTATATATATTATATATATGTATATATATGAAAAATATATAAAAATGCATATGGGTACTTAAATGAAAGCTCTTGACGAGTCTAACATCGGGATGAGCTTATATCTTTAAAAACATCAATATTTAAGAAAGTACAGTGCAATTTAACAAATATCTTGTGAACTATTGACATTTTTAAAAATATAAGATCTTCCTGATGTTACACTCATCGAGACCTTTCATCCAAGTACTCACATGGCTTTTTATATATATATATATATATATATATATGAAAAATATATCAAAATGCATGTCGGTACTCAAATGAAAGCTCTTGATAAGTGTAACCTCGGGATGAGCTTATAT
>CAJNRD030001120.1:17051860-17117703 GCA_905319865.3 Cotesia congregata
TATTGACATTTTAAAAGATATAAGCTCATCCCGATTTTACACTCATCAAGACCTTTCATTTGAGTACCCATATCAATTTTTCATATATTTATATATGTATATATGAAAAATATATCAAAAATGCATATGGGTACTCAAATAAAAGGTCCCGATGAGCGTGATGTCGGGATGAGCTTATATCTTTAAAAATGTCAATATTTAAGAAAGTACAGTGCAATTTAACATAATTAAGAAACTACCTTGTATCTTGTGAACTATATTGACATTTATGAAGATATAAGCTCATCCCGATGTTACACTCATCGAGACCTTTCATTTGAGTACCCACATCAATCTTTCATATATTTATATATATTATATATATGTATATATAAAAAATATATCAAAATGCATGTGGGTACTTAAATGAAAGCTCTTGATTAGTGTAACATTGGGATGAGTTTGTATCTTAAAAAACGTCAATAGTTATATTAAAAAAGTACAGTGGAATTTAACAAAATTCATTATTTAATAAAGCAAAATTTTATTTATTTATAGTTCACAAGCCACGGCAGTCACATAGTGCAAGGATGCTAGTTTAAAATAAAAACTTTTTAAAAATACTCACATTATTATCACTTAAATCCAGCAACCGTAGAGTTTTAGTAATACTGGTCCCATTTAACCACAACCATTTGTTTTTAATGCTTTGATAATTGTTGACAACACCAGGAGTCTCTCCCAGTAGATTCGATGCTAAATTCAGTTCTGTCAAACACGCAAAAACGTTTCCTAGTTCTTTAGGCACAGAGGAAATCGCGTTGTTGGATAAATTTAAAATTCTCAGACTCTGTAGACGCAGCATTTGACGATCGAAAGATTTCCTCCCGAGCCCAGAAACATGAAGCTCTTCAGTTTCCAAGTTGTCCTTGGAAAACCTTCAAGCACTGGGTACTCAGCCTTAGATCTAACAAATACCTTTTTCTTGGCAGTCGAAACAGGAAAACTGTTGGAGTTCAAATCCTTCAATTTTACGACGGTATCTCACGTGTCTCTCTGTCTCACAGTCTTGTATCGGTTCCCTTGATAACGCAGGAATTGCAAAAAAACGTGAGTATTTTCGCAAGTTGAGCACTTGGAAGGCAAGCATTCGTCGTCGAAGCAACATTGACATGTCCACAAGCTACCAGCAGCCTTTAGAGAATTAAATTCCTCCTCTTCTTTTTTCTTAATCATCTCCATATGATCGTGGATTTCTTGGAAGTGACGTATGAAAGCCATCTCCTGCAACGAAATGTCTTCAGTTGGAATCTTGTTAGCCCGACGAGGTGTAACGATAAAGCCTGATGAATTCCTCAGTTCTTTTGCAGCTAGACTCAAAATGTGGCTGAAAATTTATTTAATTTAATTTCTTAGAATTTATTTGTATAGTTGTTTGTTTTTCTACTGTAAGATAAGGTATAAGACCCAGTTATTGACACTTGCAATTTTATTTTAATTAAAAAAAAAAAAAAAAAAAAAAAAAAATAACTCTGATAAATTTATAAATTTTTTTGAAAATTTGTCAGTCAACTTCTTTTTTTTTTTAATTGTTTATTTTTTTATGCATTTTTTCAAAAAAAAATATACCAATAAAATCAAACAGAAATTTATAAATTTTTTTGAAAATTTGTTAAAATTGAAATAATCAACTTTTTTTTTTAATTATTCATTTTTTTATAAATTTTCAAAAAAGAATACATCAATAAAATCAAATAGTAATTTCGTTCCAAAAAATAAAAATTAAAATGGTAGACTTGACTTATAAATAATTACCAATTTTTTTCAACTATATTTTTCAGTAATTGAAGAAAAAACATAATTAAAATTAAAATTTAATATTATTTGTCATATTATTCAAGTAAAAAGTCTTTTCAAAAAAAATTTTTTTTCTGATTTCTAAATGCGTACAACTCCTTAATCTTTTACTTCATTTCCTAATTTTAAAAATTTATTTCATATAATGTAAAAATTTTGAAAAAATTAAATTTTATTTATTACTACGAATTCTAAGAATAAGTAATAATCCCTAAGTAAATTAAAAATAATCCTCTTCAATCATAGCAAGAAAAATAACTCTACTCTTAGTCTCTTAATCCAGTAGAGTTTAGCAATAATTTCTATATTAAAAATAATAATAATTTCTATGTTTCAATTCAACATAATATACTTGAGGGATAAAATTTCTTGTACCTACAAATTTCCTATTTAAGGTATGTCAATTTGTTGAATCATTAAGTTAGTTTCTCGAGCTTCAGTGAGAAGCACCTACTAGAATAGAAGACTAATATTATTTAATATACTCCAAAATTTATACCACGAAGTAACAAAGTAAGTTATTAATTATTATTATTATTATTATTATTATTATTATTATTATAATAAACAAATTACTAAATTTTTTTAATTTAATTTTTATAAAATTTATTTTCCAGAAACAGTGAATTACGCAAAAAAAAATGGAAATTGAGGACGAAAATATTCTAAAACTATTAACAAAAGAATATCAAGAAAAAAAAGTAAAGGCTATCTCATTTCAACGGATGGATAATAAAATTCAATGTGTCCCTTTGGGACATCTTAGCCTTCTACAGGTGGCTATCTACCTTGACGACACTGATTTTGCGAACCAATTAATACGAACATTTAAAGTCGACGTCAACGTTATCTCCCGTTTTATGGGCACAGCTCTGCACGTAGCAGTGTACAAAAGAAGCTTCGCAGTGATTAAAGAGTTGTTAAAAGCCGGTGCTGACGTACAGCAATTACACCCCATACATCACGTCACGCCAATTTATTGGAGTTTGGAAGCGTCTAATTTTAAAGAAAACATTCTAATCCATCTAATTATGCGAGGCGCTGCGATGGACGAACCCTGCAAAAAATTTTACTCAAATGCAGTCGATCTGAAACCACTTGATGTGGCTATTAAAAATCAAAATACCATGGCTGTGGAAATACTATTCCAATACGGAGTAAAAATTGATTGGGAGAGGCAGGAAGACAGAACTCGACTACAAATAGCACGCGGCAATATGGCAATGGAGTTGATTATTCAGAAACATCTTATTAAATTGCATGCCGCCAATTTCCGAATAAGCGACGAGGAGTTGAGCGTGATGACAACCTGGAATCTTCATCAACATTGCGAAGAATGCTGCGAAGAGCTGAAGAAAATGAAGCGATGGGAAATCGATGGATTGGATATTAACTATTATGACTTGTTAACAAAAAAAACAGAAGAAATAGCTGATGTTATGTTGACTCGTAGAAATACTGAATTTGGAATAAAAATATCTGTTAAAAGATATTTCAAACACTACGAAAAATTGATAATCTTCAGGTATAATCAGGCGCTTTTACGTTACAAGCGAATAATTGAAGAAGAATAACAACAACAACAACAATAAATAAATAAATTATTATTATTAATAAAAATAATTAAACTTATATAAAGATTTTGAGTGCAGTAGTTTTGATAGTTAGAATTATTTAAATGTTTATATAACTCTAATAGGCATTTGAAAATAATTTATATAAATTAATTACTATAGTGTAAATAATAACTAGCGTGTTAATTAATTAAAAAAAAAATTTAATATGTTAAAAATTTATAATTTAAAGAAAAATAATCTACAGTGTTTGCTGCGTTCAAAAATGCAGCTATTTATATACATAATTAAAAAATGACGTATATTAAGAACTATTGACATTTTTAAAGATATAAGCTCATCCTGATGTTACACTCATCGAGACCTTTTATTTGAGTACCCACATCAAGTTTTTATATATTTTATATATATTATATATATGTATATATGAAAAATATATCAAAATGCATGTGGGTACTCAAATGAAAGCTCTTGATGAGTGTAACCTCGGGATGAGCTTATATCTTTAAAAATGTAAATAGTTCACTAGATACAAGGTCATTTCTTAATTATATTAATAGTAGTTACCTTTAATAATAATAATAATAATAATAATAATAATAATAATAATAATAATAAAGTTATAATAAAATTATTATTATCAACAATAATCTTTATTTATTTATTTAACATAATAATAATGTTTATTTATTTAACGGTTTAAGATATCCCTAGTTTTCAATCTGTTTTTCTGATAAGCATAAACACATTGCAGTAAGTTTTTCATTTACATATTTTCACATGGAAAAAAAAAATTAATGACAAAAAAAAAATAATCTGCGCTCAACGCACGTAGAACTTGAATTTAAATATTTAAAAAACTAATTACGCAAAATACAGAGCTCCAAAATCATCGATGTCAGAAAGACATCAGGTTGAATTCATTACTATCGTTAGTTGCATCATCGCCATCGAGAGTATCATCATCTTCGTCATCATCATCATCATCATCATTCTCATCGTCATCGTCGTCGTCATCATCATCATCATCATCATCATCATCATCGTCATTGTTCTCACCTTCATTCAAATTCTGATCCGCGTCGCCAGCTTGGTCTGCATTATCGGGATCTAGAGTCCAGATAAAAAATATAAACTATTAATTTTTTAATAAATAATTAATTTAATTTATTTACAGCTAAATTATTTGATTTTATTAACTGTTATTAAAAATTATGCTTTATTAAATAATGACTTTTGTTAAATTGCACCGTATTGTCGTAACATAAGCTGTTATAAGCTCATCCCGATGTTACACTCCTCAAGAGCTTTCATTTGAGTACCCACATGCATTTTGATGCAAATATATATATACATATATATGAAAAATTGATGTGGGTACTCAAATGAAAGGTCTCAATGAGTGTAATGTCAGAGTGAGCTTACATCTTTAAAAATGTCAGTAGTTAACAAGATATAAGGTCTTTTCTTAATTATTGATGTTTTTAAAGATGTAAGCTCATCCCGATGTTACACTCATCAAGAGCTTTTATTTGAGTACCCATATGCATTTTGATATATTTTTCATATATGCATATGCGTCTTGATAAGTGTACCATCGGGATGAGCTTTTTTTTTTTTTTTTTAATTTTTTTTTTTTTCGTTTTTTTTTTTCTTGGGCGAGAGGGAGGAAATCTTTTTCATAAGATCATGTAGCTATTTTCCTCCTGTAGCTATTTCCTCCTGTAGTTATTTTCCTCCTGTAGCTATTTTCCTCCTGTAGCTATTTCCTCCTGTAGTTATTTTCCTCCTGTAGCTATTTTCCTCCTGTAGCTATTTCCTCCTGTAGTTATTTTCCTCCTGTAGCTATTTTCCTCCTGTAGCTATTTCCTCCTGTAGTTATTTTCCTCCTGTAGCTATTTTCCTCCTGTAGCTATTTCCTCCTGTAGTTATTTTCCTCCTGTAGCTATTTTCCTCCTGTAGCTATTTCCTCCTGTAGTTATTTTCCTCCTGTAGCTATTTTCCTCCTGTAGCTATTTCCTCCTGTAGTTATTTTCCTCCTGTAGCTATTTTCCTCCTGTAGCTATTTCCTCCTGTAGTTATTTTCCTCCTGTAGCTATTTTCCTCCTGTAGCTATTTCCTCCTGTAGTTATTTTCCTCCTGTAGCTATTTTCCTCCTGTAGCTATTTCCTCCTATATAGTCCTGTAACAGGACCCTCCGTTTTTGCGGCTGTGGCCGGCTTACAGTCTGTACCCGCATTTGCCTGTGCCCCGCTTATTTTAGGGGCACAATGACCGAGGAAAAACCACAGAAACCTGGTCAAGGTACAGTCGGCAAGGGAGCAAGCCCCGGAAATCGCAGAAGAAAAATTGCAATTGCCAGGGCTCGAACCCACGCCTGAGCGACTGCTGTGCGGCAGTTTAAGACTTAAACCGCTCGGCCAAGCAGTCGCCTACCATCGGGATGAGCTTATATCTTTAAAAATGTCAATAATTCACAAGATACAAGGTCATTTCTTAATTATGTATCTAGAGATACAGAATTTTCGAATGCAGCCTAAATACTTATCATAATAAATTGACTATCGATGAGAATGATATGAAACCTTGGAAAGGCACAAATTCAAGTCAAAACTTTCGCAATGACACTAAATTTCACAAAAAAAAAAAAACCGATTTTATATGACTATCCTGAACATAAAATTTTACTTATTCTCTTAATAATGTAGATTAATAAATAATTAATTAAATTTTTCACAACTAAATCATTGAATTTTAATAAAAAAAATAGTTACCATCGCCATTATTGTCATCATCATCATCATCATCATCATCATCATCAGAATCAGAATTGGAGCTATCATCATCATCATCGCTGGCATCAAGATCATCTTCATCATCATCCTCATCAGCTTCATCTTCATCATCCCTCCTTCTCCCAACATCATACAACCTAACAGACGATTCCTGGACATTAATATACTCTTGCCCGACATTCTCCACAATAGCGATCTGTGTGTCATACTTATTGCACGCCAAGCTATAAATTCCCTTTTTAACATCACAGGTCGCAATAGACGAGTAATTTAACGCATCAAGAGTTTGAAAAGCCGTCGAGCAAATCGGCTCATTATCATTATCCTGATTTACAAACACTCCATAAAGTATATTATTAACAGGCGAGAAGACAACTTCGTGCTGTTTTAACGCCGGCACAGTATTGAGCAAATTAAATGTCCTTAAATCCCAGACTTCAGTGTTAGAAATAATTTCCGTCCCACTAGGATGAAAAACTCCATTTATAGAAGCGTTAAATTTATCAAATTTATGTATTTCCTTCCCGGAATGAACATCCCAGAGGATTCCATCACTCAAAACAAGCTCATCATTAACACTAAAAGTCGCGCGGTTCCTAAAGTACCCATTAGACGCAATCGACGGGGTCAAAGTACTGACCAATTTCCCCGTCGCGATATCATAAATCATCGCAGTGTCACCCTGAGTTCCAATAATTTTATCCTGATGCTTGCTAAACTCCACATAATCCTCAGCTTCCATACTAAGCTTGAGATCAAAGAAGGTCCCGATGCTCCAGAGCCCGGACAAGGGTCGTCTCCAAGCAGTGGAGGTCAACAGCAAGTCTCCTCGTTTATTGCACTCCATATGGCTGAGATATGACTCGTGGCACTGATAAGATGCTTCTTCAATCCCCGTGTGAACATTAAACATCTTAACATCTCCGGAGTAAGTTCCAACCATCAGCGACTGCTGGTCCGCAGAAAAGGTACAGCACATAAAAGCGCCCTCTACATCAGTCGGCCTGAAAGTTTTTATCGGACAAAAGCGATTGTAGATGTATTTTCTATCAAACCGCTTGTCAATGATCCCAATTTGTCTCCTAGTGTTGCTCACAGTGATGTTCGCCGCCGCGGAGCTCTTAAGTCGCGGATCAGGACACTTGTGAAGCTCGAAGAGATTGAACTTAGGACAGGTCACCATCGGGTTCTTGCAGAGCGCGTGCTGGTTAGTCAGGTACTCTGTAACAATCGAATCTAGCGTGATCAAAGGATTCGTGTGAGACGTAAGAGGCAACTCAGCTCCAGCAACCGCTCCAGGGTCACGATAAATTTGTTTTTGTAAAGATTTGTTGAAGGGAGTAGACAGCGACTGATTCATTGAACTGGCCTTGTCTTGCTGGTGCTTCTTCTGATTTATCTGGAGCTTTATCGGCTGGTTGTTGGAACCCACCGACTGGTTAAGACTGTCAGCTAATTTAATCCTAACTCCAGGTGTGATTGGCGTGCTGGAAGTGTGGGAGATATACCGAGTCGACGGGGGAGTTTGAGCATTAGACCGGTTGAAGCCGTCCCGTTGATTACGAGGATTTGTGTTGTAAATATACCCTGGAGAGTATCCTGGACGGGTAGCCACTGTCGGAGCAGGGGTGCTGTAAGTAAACGGCTGGTACGAAATCATAGGCTTCATTACCACTGTGTCAAGTCCAACTGACTGCTGAAGCTCCGCTGCTACATTGTACAATCCTTCAGATATAAAATGCTGGTAGATAAGTTGATTAAGTTGCTGCTTGTCGTACTGAATTTTAGTCTGAGCGATTACATTCGCACGATGGAGACTCGCTAAGGACAACTCGTACTGGGCATTAGTCGGCTTTGCTTTTCCAGAAACCCGCTCGATTAATTCCAAAGCGTACTTCTGAAACATCACGTGCTCCTGACGCTTCTCGTTGTGGATCGGGTTGGTCATTAAAGACTGAAGCTGGCCTCCGGTGAACATCGAGAGTTTTCCGATTATCTGTCTGACTTTCTCGCTACGTGCAAGACCAGCTAGAGCACGACAAGCAAGAGCCCGGATACTGTCAGCGTCGGTGATGGGAATTTTGACCATCATCAATTGGAGCAGCATCATGATTCCGTTGTTAGACCTGACGCTAGACCAGACTTTTTGGATTATTTCTTCACTGTTGTAAGTATTTGTTTTTTTCTTATTAGACCCCGTGGAGGAAAAACGAACCACTGTTTCAGAGACTCGCTGAATTGGAGCGCAAACGCAGTTTACAATAGCTCGCAATCCAGCGCGCTGGACATCAACGTCGGGAGTGATCTCTCCCTCAGCAGCGGCTAGGAGTAAATTAATCGCCATTATCATTGAAGAGTCTGGCATGTCCACGCGGTCGCAGAGCAATAGCATTACTTTTGGAACGACTGTACAGACTGCGATTACATCCAAGCAGGAGCGGACTGTCTCAGAGCAGGATGATGTGTAAGCTCGGTTGCTGAAATTCCACTTTCTGGCAAACGCTATTATCTGCAACAGCAGAGTAATAGAACCTAGTTCGTATAATTTTTCCACAGGAGGCCAATGCGTGCGGACGTTCATCAGCTTCAGGAGCAGTTCGACTTTTTCTTGAGCTTCTTCTTCGTTTTTAAATTTACAAGGCTTGCTAGATTGCGAAGACTGAGGAACCACCTGCTGGCCAAGCTCGTTCTCGACCCTTTCCTCCTGCTGGAGCTGCTCGGCTTTGAGGTACAGGTGGGCTTCGATGTACTTCTTCAGAGCTACGGTGACGTGTCTCACTACCTGACGGCAAGCGTACTCCTCATCGTCGTTTAAATTTGATTCGTCTTCGACATTCAAGATCGGGAGGGTTGATATTACGTTGAAGAGTTTGCGCAAGCCGTCTTGGGCGTCGAACTCCTCGAGGATGATCTTGAAGGGGAAAGAACACCCGAAGAACATTGTAGCGTGGCACCTTCCAGAGTCGTGGCTTCGTTCCAGCAGCCAGAGTGCGTAAGTTACTAAGTTTGAGATTATTGCTTTTGGCTTTTGGCACACACGCTCTAGAGCGTCTTCGCAGTAAGCTAAATAATAAAGGCATATTGATACGCCAGTTGCTGCTACGCTGGGCCGTGGGACGTCCAGGAGTTTGTCGAGACCATTGGCGTTTAAAAATTCTATTGAAAATTTTTTATGACAGAGTAGAGAAGCAAGATATTTTAAAGCTTCAAACGCGAGCCGACTGTCTTTGGTCTCACGGACGTTTATGTATCTTAAAATTAAGTCTAGGGCGTTTTTTTCAAAGACATGCTGGAGAAATTCTTGGTACTCTCCCATAGGTGTCAGGTAACGGAAGATCAGCATTTGCTGGGTTGCTAATGTTGTTGGGTACATTTGAATGTTTCCTATTATGTAAGACTCCATTTCTGCCCACGAGGAGTTTGAATTTCCCTCGAGGAGCATCGAAGGAGTGCTCACGCTGTGAGTATGGTTCCGAGCGGCACTTGAACGGGCGATATTTAAACTTTGCGGTGGTGTTCCGCAATTTGAAGTATTAGAAGGCGTCGAGCCTAGGTCCTTCACGGACTTTGGAGTATTGGGGACTGATTGAGGAGGTGACATTATTTGTTGATAGTCGCTGGACTTGATGGGAGTCGTATTCTGGGGTTCTTCGTCGTCGGGACTGCTTCTGTGTTTTTTAGACGGCTGAACTTCACTGTCGGGGCTGTTGGGGCCTTCTTCGTTGAGGAAATTCAAATTGTTGGACTTCTTTAGGCCGTTCTCGAGTTTATCGCGGATTTTTCGCTTCCCTGGAACGCATTTGTTCTCGGAGTCGCCGAAGCTGTGGCGGTTGTGCCCGAAACTCGCGAAAGGACGGTTGTTGACCGTAGGGTGGTCTTCTAGGAGCTTGTGCAGGCGTTGCAGCATCAAGGGAACCATCTTCGCGTTCTGCTCTCGGAAACCCGTGGCTATGTCTTGGACCTCCATTGCTGCTGCGAGTAAGCCTGTAGCGTAGCTACAGAGAGGTTCGGGGCTCTTTTCGGCCCAGGAGAATAATCGGTGGATCAGACCGTCGTTGTCGGGCTGGAAGACTGCTGAGGTTTCTAAACCCGGGAGGATGTCCAGCATCAGTCTGCACGCTGCTATGTTTAATTCACGGACGTCTCGACCGGATATTCCTGCTCTTGTGTAATATGAGTCTCTTAAATAATCGTTTATAAGCTGGAATTAAAAATTTTTTTTTAGTTTTGGGGATTTTGGAGATGTGAAAAAAATGAGAGAAATTAGCAGACACTTGACAATTTTTTAAATAAGTTAAGTCCACATAATTATTTTTAGAAAATTAAATTTTGAATTTTTTAAAGGTTCTATAGATGAAATTTTTGATTTTTTTATTTTTCTTGCTATAATTTATTAATTGAAAATATTCCAAAAATTATAAAATGTCTCTTAATTTCAGTATCATTTAATAATGACACTAAAATTAGCAAACACTTGACTATTTTTTAGAGTTTTTTTTTAAAAATTAAGTCTGGAAAACTATTTTAAAAAAATTAAATTTTTTATTTTTTAGAGCTTCTAAAAATAAAATTTTCTCAATAAACTTTTTTCTGCAATTTATCAATTAAAAAAATTATAAAAATTATCCTGATGTCTTTCAATTTCAGTATCATTAATGACACAAATTAGCAGACACGGCAATTTTTTAATTTTTCTTAAAAGATAAACTAAGCCTAGAAAATTATTATTAAAAAATTGAATTTTCAATTTTTTAGAGCATCTGAAGATGAAATTTTTAAAATAATTTTTTTTTTTTTGCTCTAATTTGTATTAATACCCTCTTACGGTCGATTCAGACTGTGTAGTACTTTTTCTCCCGGAGTAAGGATAACCAGTCGCGTGAGCGGACTAACTCCCGCCACGAGATTTTCATGCCCGCCGCGTGTTCACTCAGGACTGTATTTATTATTTTTACGGCTTCACCATGTAAACGATTATTGAGGTTATTGTCTATACGTCCCCTTGCCCCGCGAGTGGGAAAAGAGTGGGAGAAACGCCCAAAACCGTGAAAGGGTTAAAAAATTTTTAAAATCATCAAAGACGTCTCTCAATTTCAGTATCATTTATCAATAACACAAAAATTAGCAAACACTTGATAATTTTTTTTTAAAAGTAAATTAAGTCTAGAAAACTATTTTAAAAAAATTAAATTAATTATTTTTTTCGAGCTTCTAAAAATGAAATTTTTTCAATAAATTTTTTTCTTTAAGTTATCAATTAAAAAAATTGTAAAAATTATCAAATGTCTTTCAATTTCAGTATAATTTAATAACACACTTGATAATTAGTATTAAAAAATCGAATTTTTAATTTTTTAGGGCTTCTAATGATAAAATTTTTAAAATAAATTGTTTTTGCGACAATTTATCTATTAAAAAATTCTAAAAATTATCAGATGTCTTTCAATTTCAGTATCATTTAATAATAATACAAAAATTAGCAGACACTTGATAATTTATTTTGAAAAATGAACGGTCTAGAAAATTATTTAAAAAAAATTAAATTTTTTAGAGATTCCAAGTAAAGATAAAATTTTTTAAATAAATTTTTCTTGCTAAAATTTGTTAAAAAAATTCTAAAAATTGTCAGATGTCTTTCAACTTCAGTATCATAAAAAAATATATTTACCCTAGTCATAAAATTATCTTTACGAAATAAAACCTTGAGGATGTGCCCAAAATTGCACTCCAGGTCAATGCGGGACGGATGACGCTCGTCGAAGGGGTCTGGATCCATTTTGAGGTAGTTTTCAGTCTCCGACTCGATTATTTCGGCTAAACGTTTAAGTGTTGGGATTGGATCGTATGACGGCGACTGGTGATCTTCCTCCCATTGCCTTAATATTTGAACAACGTCCGTCTCTCTGGCAAGTGCATCTGTCGTAGTCATTTTTTAATCTGGAAAATATAATTATTAATTAGAAAAAAAATTTTAATTATTTTTTATTTACTTATTTTACAAATAAATTTTTATTTATATTTTTATGGACATGTCTATTCACACGTAAAAAAATCCTGATAAATCCATGGAGCGTGGATTTAAGGCCCTTATGTTCACGCGGCGTGGATTTATTAGAACTTTTTTACGTATAAATAGACATGTCCTATTTTTATTGCGTTCCTCAAAACTGACCTCGAGATAAGATAACTTCAGAAATTTTATAAAATAATTTCACGTTTGTTTAATCTTATTAATTACACTAAATAAAATAATTACAACTAAATTTTTAACCTCAATTTCATAATTCCGGATGGTAAAAAAAATAAATTCAGACTTTTAATTTTATTATCAAGCAATAAAAATAAAAAACCGAATACAAGAATTTTTTTTTACATTAAATTAAAAAATTGTTATTAGTTATTGAAAAAAATAAATAAAATGTGTTATTAATATATAGGTTACTCACAAAATTTTTTAGATAAAAGATTAATCATAAAAAATGTGACTTACTTTGATTATTAAATATAATTTTAAGAATAACAGTGAAAAAATGATATTTCGATGTACTTAAATTTATTTTCAAGTAAAATTTATAATCAACTTTATATTGACGTAGTTTCATATTCTCACAAATAATTACAAAAAATATACAATAATAAAAAGCACGTGAGCTCAACTTATTATAACCACATGTATGTACATACAAAGCCATCTTTCGTTGTTTTAACATAAGTACAAATAAATTGATCAGCTCTTTAGTACAGTGAAAGGACCGTGTGATGGCGCAGTGTGCAACTGACTTTAATAATAACAATAGTATTATACGAATAACATCGGCCGGCATCAAAGTACACCATTGTTACCGTCTAATTAAAAAATACACGTACTTATTATTTACGCGTACGCGAGATATATATGTTTTATTTGTTGACTTGACTTTGCTGCTGATGACTTGTATGTTATTTTACGTGTACTCAGTACATTTTTCACAGTCGTGTGAATAAACGTCGTGCGAATCATCTAAAATCATGTAAGAAATTAAAAACTCAATAAATTTACATGTAAGTTCTGAAAGTGATGGAGCAATAATTTAAAAAAAACTCAGTTATTCGCTATTTGTAATAGCAATCAAAATCAGTGGCAAGTAACGAGTGTATAAAGTTATGAGTTATAATAAAAGGTAATTTATTTATTTTACTAATTAATTTCGACGTTCCATTAAATAACATGTTGGAAAAAATTAAAAAAAGCTATTCAATTGATCTGTCAAAAATGACCTTTTTATAAATTTCTAATTACTGTGCTAATTATTAATTGTGATGTTATGATTAAAAACAATAAACATATTGCGTGAGACATAATTAAAATTAATATTAATATGGAACGGATCTTGCCAGACAGCTGACAATTTTTTTTCTTTAGAAAAAATAAATTGATTCTTATAAATAATTTTTTTTTTTATTTGCATCAATGATTTGTTGAAATTTTTAGGTAAATATTTTTTACAATAATTTTTTTGATACATAAATTGTTGAAAGCTGTCAGATGTTTATTAATTTCAATATTTATTATATTTAATTTGAGGAGCTATATCATATGATACTAAAATTGAGAGACATATGATAATTTTTTTAAGAAATAAATTATGGCAGAAAAATGAGGAAAAAAAAATTGACATGTAGAAATTTTAAAAAATTAAAAATGCTATTTTTTAAAAATAATTCTTTGGAGCAAATTTGTTTGTTAAATAAAATTAAAAAATTGTCAAGTGATTTCTCATTTTAATGTCATTTCTTTAGAAGTTGTAAAAAAAATATAAAATTAATTTTTTTAAAAATAATTGTCTATATGTTTATACTCTAACATATACTTTATATTACTCTTTTTTGTATTTTTGCCATTTAGCTGTTGTCTGTGCATTCAAATCAAATAAATAAATATATCTAGTTTATTTAAAAAAGAAAAAAATCAGAAAATAGTCTAAAGTGTCTAAAGTATATATGTATTATTAAGAGAATAACCAAAATTTTTTGGCCAGTGTATTTATATGATAAAATGGGTTTTTATGGTTAAATTTGGTATTGTTGGAAAAGTCTTGACCTGGAGTTGTTCCTTTTCATGGTTTCATATCATTCTCAATAGTCAATTTATGATGACAAGTATTTAGGCTGCATTCGAAAATGCTCTATCTCTAGATACATAATTAACAAATTGCCCTGTATCTCGTGAACTATTGACATTTTTAAAGATATAAGCTCATTCCGATGTTACACTCATCAAGACCTTTCATTTGAGTACTCACATCAATTTTTCATATATTTATATATATTACATATATGTATATATGAAAAATATATCAAAAATGCATGTGGGTACTCAAATGAAAGCTCTTGATAAATGTAACACCAAGATGAACTTATTTCTTTAAAAATATCAATAGTTCACAAGATACAAGATCATTTCTTAATTATTGACATTTTTAAAGATATAAGCTCATCCCGATGTTACACTCATCAAGACCTTTCATTTGAGTATCCACATCAATTTTTCATATAATTATATATATTATTATTTACATATATTGATATATATTATACTAGCTGTTACCCGCCCGCTCCGCTGGGCACTATAGAATTGAATTTTGAGATCTAGACTTAAAATTCAATTGAAGTATTGTTTTGACTTGCACAGATTCCAAATTCTATCGGATAGGCCTGTATCTTTTATCCATGTCATCATTCTAGCGAATATCCATTGTAACTTACAATGTGCAATCACTATAACATTCCCGTGGCTTTCTCCAAAAATAAATAATAATTTTGGATTTACGATTTCAAGATTTGATTTTACGAAATCTCTTAAAATGAGTAGCCAAATTTCTTTTCCCCATCTCAAGTGTTTAGAAAATGTATTCATTTTAATCTGTTACATTCCCGCGATCCCGTAATAAGAACAATTTATCGGTTATGTGATCAGCAATAATAAAATGTATGCAAAATACTCAATCCGTTGACTATATAGCTACATGTAAAGTTTAATTTTAGAAATCTTACAATGACTTTTTCGCCGCTGCCAAAGAGACGATTGTTGTAAGAAAATATAATTATCAATAAAAAAGGAAAATATTTTAATCCGTTGACCTTGGAGGCCATCCCTGTAATTACCTGTTTCTCTTGAGATTCTATGAAATTTTATATCTGTAGAAAATATATTTGAAGAATATGAATTTTTTGACAACTATCACTCCCGCACTCCTATGTGAGAGAGAAATTTCGTAAGATCCTATTCGAGATGATTTTTACATTATAAATAAAATATTCCAACAAAACTTCGAACCCATGGAAACTATTGTTTTGAAAAGAGAGATTTTCATTGTTAACGCCTCCGCAGTCCCTTTTGGAGTTGGAATTTGATAAAATTCATTCTTAACTGAACTTGACATACACGAAGACTCCCACCAAATTTTAAGTCTGTCGAAGTTACAGTTTGGAAATTAAAATTTTAGATTTTAACACCCACCCCCGCAATTTCTATCGGAAGTAAACTTTATTGAAATTCATTTTGAGATGATCTTTACAGGAGAAATAAAAGATTTCTACCAAATTTCGAGTTTTCAGAAGCTATATTTTGGAAATGAACATTTTTTATCGTCAACACCCACTCCCGCGATCCTTATTGGAGGTGATTCGTTGTAAAATCCGTTTTTAGATCATTTCTATATCACACATAGAATATTCCTACTAAATTTGAAGTCTATAGGAGCTATAGCTTGGAAATTAACAATTTTAATTGTTAATACCCACCCCAATTTCAATTGTTAATACCCATCCCCGCAAAACCCTGTGAGGTGAGCTCCCGCATGGAGAAATATATAAGTCAAAAATATATGTCGCATATATAATATATATGCCGTATATATTTACGCAAAAAAAAAATATGTCAACATATATTTTTCACATAGATGCTGACATATATGCAGAGATACATGCTTACATATATGTAGACATATATGTAAGCATACACTGAAAAAAAAATTTCTAAGTTTGAGAATTTTTTTACTCAAATCAAGAAAGTTAAATTTTTCAAAATTATTTTCTTGATTCAAGTAAAATTTTTTTCTGTGTATCTCTAGACACTTATATGCGCACATATATGTGAACATATATCTACGCATATATGGGAACATATATGCGGACATATATTTAGCGCAAAAAAAAATATATGTGAAAATATATATTTGCATATATTTTTCGCATATATATTTTTCCATGCGGGCTATCGTAAAATTCGTTCCTATATTATTTCTACATCTCTTACAGAAAATTCCTACCCAATTTGGAGTCTATTGGAGCTATAGTTTGAAAACGGGAATTATTTATTATTAACGCCCCCGCAATCCTCTTTGGGGTAGGATATCGTAAAATTCGTTTATAAATTATTTTTACATCACGTATAGAAATTTCATATAAAATTCCGAATCTGTAGGAGCTATAGCTTGAAAATTAAAAATTGTCATTATTAATACCCACCCCCGCAACCCCTTATGGGGGTGAGATATCGTAAAATTCGTTCATAAATTATTTCTACATCTCTTACAAAAGATTCCTACCAAATTTGGAGTCGATAGAAGGTATAGTTTAAAAATGGGAATTTTTCATTGTTAACGCCCCCGCAAACCCCTTTGGGGGAGGAATTTCCTAAAATCCGTTCTTAGCTGACCTCTACATGGTAAAAGTAATATCCCTGCCAAATTTCAAGTCTCTAGGTCTTATAGTTCCAGAGATATCGTGATGAGTGACTATCTATCTATATCTATAGAAAGTCTCCTATATATATATAGATAGATATATATGTATCTATGAAAAATATATCAAAATGCATGTGGGTACTCAAATGAAAGCTCTTGATGAGTGTAACATCGGGATGAGCTTATATCTTTAAAAACATCAATAGTTAAGAAAGTACAGTGCAATTAACAAAAGTCATTATTTAATAAAGCAAAATTTTATTTATTTATAGTTCACAAGTCACGGCAGTTATGTAGTGACTGCAAGGTTGCTAGTAATTTATTAAAATTAATTTAGCAGATATTTAATAATTTTGGTTTTTTTTTTTTTGTAATAAATAAATTATGACAAAAAAATTTTGCCATGTAGAAATGAAAAATGCAATTTTTTTCAAAACAATTTTTTATAACAAATTTGTTTGTTAAAAAAGATACTTAAAAAATGATCAAGTAACTTCTAATTTTAATGTCATTAATAACAGTAACTAATTTTTCATCAGAATTGGCCCATAACATGGACGGTGAGGCAGTAGTAGAGCAGTTGAACAACTCTCAGAGCAGAATGGAGAGCGGGTTAGTCTACGAGCCAATGGAAACATCTGAGCCAGAAGCTGGAGAAATACCAGGGGATAGTGACCCGCTTTCAATGGATCCTTCAACAATCGACACCGACGGTGATACTTTTCCAATGAACATCGAGGTCCCGTTTGTAGAAAACGACAATAGCATAGGAAATATATCAAACACATTAACAATAATTGACGGAGATGGATCAGCAGACGTCCATCTTGCCCAGGTGATGTCTTTAGCTTCGAGTTCCCTCGAGTACGCTTCAGTTTCCGAGTACCGAGAGGCGGAAAATCCAAGAATCAAGTGTCTACTGGGCCAACATCATCTCACCAGGACCGAGCCAAAGCCTTGTCCTAGTTCAAGCTCTAACTCTATTTTATTTTCTTCAGAAGCTCAAAGAGTACCTGAAGTAGAGCCTAGTCAGTTAAGTAATTCTAATAATAAAAATGAGTTCAATAAGAGAGCTGAAACTTGGCGGTCTCAGGACGATGAGCTTGATTTTAAGACCCCAGTACCCTCTTATGGGACTCCTGTAAATCCAAAGACAATTAAACGAGCCGGACCCTACATTCTGGGGCCACTTATTGGAACTTCGCCGGTTAGAAGTATTGTTCAATGTCTCGCTAGGAAAGTCAGGACTGATAAGTACTATACTATTAAAATACTTACTCTTAAAAACGAAGGCGAAGATGAAACCCAGGATGATCGTCAAGGAAAAATGCTTCTGCATGCTGAATATTCTCTACTGAGCTTATTGCAAAATCAAGATGGTGTTATTCATCATCACGGATTTTTTAAGGTAAAATTTTTTATTTATTTATTTAATTTAAATGCCAAGGCAATGACCGAATGGCAAATGATACAAAATAATAAGTAAAAAGTACAGATAAGAATATATAGATTTATAGATTTGTTTATTATTAATGCCAAGGCACAGGTCAAATTGCAATTTTTATTACATAGTGTATACAGTTTTTATAAGAAAACAATTTCTATGAGTACATAATATAGCATTGCATAAAAATTAATTTAAATGATTTGCATATAAAATCAAATTAAACTTAGAAATTAATATAAAAAATATAGAATTTTTATGTCAATAAATCAGATGATAACTCAACATAATAATTCTGCGAATTGCACTTATTTTATCCTTATTTTAATCTTTAAAGTATTAAATTCAAATTAGTTATTGACATCGTTTTAATTATCAAGATTTAATAAGTAATTGAAAACTTTTTTTTTTAAGACTTGCAAGCTACTTAAATTTACTACTATTTAATATAAACAGATCTACATAGATAAATTGATAAAGTTAGGACTATAACTAATCGAACAAAGCATACGGTTTAAAATTTGAATAATAAAATCAAATAATTACAATTAATAAAAATGAGGTGAGTAAAAGTGAACAAAAATTTTTAGTTTGAATAATAAATGTCAGACTTTAAATTTGAATTTAAATTTAAAATTTAAAGCACTGTAAATAGAAGTAATATCATTGTCAGTGATACCAGGTATCCAGCTGTTCTTTAGCTCAAGATCACGGAAAAATTCTTAGGATTTTGTCTTGAAAGAGTTAATGCTAAGTGCATTGATGATATTAGGTGGTAATTTTTGCCAAAGACGAATTCATGAAATTAAGAATAAATGTTCATAGGAGGCAGTTGAAAAATTTCGAATTTTTAATGCAACATTGTTTTGTTTAGCAATTTTAATAATTAATCAAACTAACAGATATCTTAAAATTTTTTTATAAATAAAAAAATAATAGTTTATAAATAAACTTTTATAAAAATTAAAGTAGCAAAATTTATATAGTAAAATGAATTTTATAAATTACAGGACTCGGCATTAGAAGAGAAAGTCGTTGGAAAAACTCGAATTTATACTGGAAGAGTTGTCCGAAGACTTTGCTTAGTTCTTGACTGTCTTACAGCTCATGACTTCAATCCACGTAACGAAGAGTTATTAAATCTCCAGCACCACGTCATCCGGGAGAAAAAACTCTCTGAAAAAGAGAGTTTACTAATATTCACAGACACTGTTAGAATAGTCGCAGAGTTGCATAAAAAAAATATAGTTCATCGTGACTTAAAACTCGGAAACTTGGTATTGAATAGAAAAACGAGAAAAGTACGTTCTTCAATTACAAACATTTATTTCAAACAACAACAATAACAATACCAACAAAAATTATTTTTTTTAGGTAACCATAACAAACTTCTGCTTGGGCAAGCACTTAGCCAGTGAGAACGACCTTCTAAAAGACCAACGAGGCTCCCCAGCTTACATATCCCCAGACGTTCTGTGCGGTAAGCCTTACCTCGGAAAGCCGTCAGACATGTGGGCATTGGGAGTCGTACTATTCACGATGCTCTACGGGCAATTTCCCTTCTACGACAACACTCCAACTCAATTGTTCGTGAAAATAAAGGCTGCGAACTACCAGATCCCTCCGGACAACCGGGTGTCTGAAAAAACAATAAACCTGATCCAGGACCTGCTGGTTCTCCAACCGAGCCGGCGCTTGACCGCAGTCCAGGTGCTCGAGAGTCTCTCTGAAATAATCTACACCTTCAAGAGTCCCGTGACTGTCGGCGAGGAAGAGCAAGTAGTGCCAGACATCAGCGACCTCAAGGACGACCCGGTTGAAAAAAAAACCGAAGTAGTGGAGAAGTCAAAGCTCCGCTCCTCGGATCTTTTCAAGCAGATAAACTTCCGTGAGCAGATGCTTCAGCTGATGAACCAGTCCCAGAGTCTTTTGGTGCCTCGAGCTCGCTCTTACACTCAGATTCCAGTCCATCGAGTTAACTCAGACCCTCGGGAGCTTACTCCAGCAGAATTGGAGATGTACCGGCATTTTATTCCCAATGACCAGCGTCAACATGGCTCCCACGGTTCCAGTCGCCGGGATAATGTTATTAGAGCTCGTGCTGCTACTAGGTATCGACCTGCGCATCCTCGTCAAAATCAGCCTCCGCCTCAGAATCAACCTCAAACTACTCAACAAAATCCTGAAAATCTAACAGCGCTGAACAGTCATTCTAACGCAAATCGTTCCTTGAATTGGTGGTACCCTCAAATGTCAACATCTAGGACAAATCAACAGCTGCCGCGAGCTGGTACTGAGTCAAGTGGTAGTAATAATAATTCTACGCTACGGAGTTCTCCAATGGTGCTTGGAGTTCCATTAGGAGGAGTGGGATCACAGAGTGAGTCTATGATTCTGAGACCGCCTTATCGCGAACGCGAACCTGATCATCTTTCGAGTTCCAACTCTGTAAATGTTGGGACTCAGAATGATAATCAGAGCTCGGCTTCGAGCAACAGATATGATCATGCTAGAATGTCGATGGCTATTAGAGCTTCCTTGATGCGACGAAGTCAAAGAAATGGTGGTGGTGAGCAAACTCGCTCGGTTGCTGGTAATGTTAATCGGTCTGTTCCTGGTAATGGAGAAGAGACTGTTAGAGGCAGTCATAATCAGAATCAGAGTCATAGTCACAGTCGGTTTCGCGAAGCGATTGTTAATCAAATTGTCTCGATCAGAGCTAGGATCCAGCAACACAGGATCAATAATATTGAACGGCAAATTGAAAGTGTCAGGAATGGGATTCTAGCTAACTCTAGAAATGGTGGAAGTAGATATTCTGTTGCTAGACGGAACTACATGGCCCACTCAAGGCATCTGCCTTATATGACCAATTTGAGATATTTGTCGACTATTCGCAATATCTCTAATGATATTTCGAGGACCAGGGCTGAAAATAGTGAAGCTAATTTGGATTCTGTGATACATAATAATAATAATACTAATAATAATAGTAATAATGATAATAGCGTAAGTGAAAGAAGAAATTTAAATTCTAGAACTGGAAGTAATAATGATAGAAATATGGGGTCTAACTTTGCAGACGCTTTACAGCAAATAGCTACCCGGCTTGGCCAATCTCTCCAGTCAAGGGAGTCTAATGAAATTGGTAGGGAGTCTCGGTTAACTCAGCATAATTCTAGTGAGTCTATGCGTGAACAGAATAATTGAGTTTTGAATTTTTGAAAAGAAATTAGAGTACTATCCCAAGCTTCACATAAAAAAAAACTGTTGACTTTTTGGTAGATTTTATATATCAAGGAGTTGAAAAATTGATAATTGTCAACTTAAATTCAACAAAATATTACCAAAAAATTTTTTTTTGCCGCTTGGGATATTGGTGATTGTTTTTTTTGAAATTTATTTAACTATTTATTTTTATTTAAAAGATATTATTATTTTCATTTTTATTATTATTGTTATTATTGTTATTTTTATAAAATGAAATTAAATTTCACCTAAAAAAAATTTGTAAAATTTTAAAATTATAAAAAAAAAGTAAATTTATTTATTATTTTAACGAAAAAATAACTTGCTCATGTAAATTATTATTTTAACAAAAGTATAAATTTTATAAAATTTTAGTTCAATAAAAAAAAGTAATTACATACCTTATTTTCTAAATATTTATTGCACGACTAAATTTCCCTGTGTTTAAATTTTTAGTACTAAAATTAGCTAACGTTTTTAAATTAGAAGAAAAAACTACTTTGTAAGAATTGCACTTACAGTTTTTTACAAATGACAATTTTCTTTTATTTTTTTTTGTAATAACTTTTTCTGTTTCAATAAAAAAAAAATTTTAGATGTCGCCTAACTTTATTTTCATTTAAATTTCCCGCTTTTTATCACGCGCGTCAGCCATTTCAGTCTTATTTTTTAATTCCTGTAAAACTCACAGTACTACTTTCTTTTTCACTTAGCTCGCCTTGCAACAAGACGTTACGATGAAAGCTAAAGGAGAAGTAAGTTTATTTATTAATACATTTATTTTATAAAAACTGAATAATCATCACCCTAAATTAAAAGACAATGTGTTTTTTTAAATTACTCACCAAAAGTCGCAATCTAGTCGCTACTTTTTTAAGATGCGTGTGATAATTATTTGATTTTGAGGTTAGATGTACGGCATGGTTTGTGATGTGTCCGTTTTACCTGCCTAAAAATGAATCAGCCATATAAATTTTATATTTATCAAAACATTTGTTTTTATAAATAAAATTTTTTTAATGATCTAAACTTATCTAAAATCTTTCTATTTTGCAGTTGGTAGAGTATGAAGTCATTGGAAGGAAACTTCCAACAGAGAAGGAGAAGACTACTCCTCTGTATAAAATGCGCATCTTCGCCCCCGATGCCATCGTCGCTAAGTCCAGATTTTGGTACTTTTTACGTCAATTGAAAAAATTCAAAAAATCTACTGGCGAAATTGTTTCTTTGAAACAGGTAATTATTATGTTTGAG
The DNA here is from genome assembly GCA_905319865.3 of Cotesia congregata. Classification (NCBI taxonomy): domain Eukaryota; kingdom Metazoa; phylum Arthropoda; class Insecta; order Hymenoptera; family Braconidae; genus Cotesia; species Cotesia congregata. The sequence continues at coordinate 17,074,740 of CAJNRD030001120.1, forward strand.
TATGTCACGCATATGTGTGGACATTCCAGATATTTTTTTTGACAATTTTTCTCTAAATAAATAATTTATCTAAAAAATTTTATTTTTTTTAAATTATTAAATTTATTTTTCAACAAAATTTTTATTTGCTTTTAATAAAAAATTTTTATCAATATTATCAAATAATTTTTGTCAATTGAAAATTTTTTTTTAATTCAATTACAAATTAAAAAACTTGAAAAAGTTTTAATTGATAATTATTTATATAATTTTTTTCTTCAACAAAAAGTTGTCAATTGACACTTGATATGTTTGTCGATTATTATTATTATTATTATTTTTTAATTATTATTTTATTTTACAGATCCCCGAATCTACTCCAACCAAGATTAAAAACTTTGGAATCTGGCTCCGTTATGACTCTCGTTCCGGTACCCACAACATGTACCGTGAATACCGTGACATGTCAGTAAGCGGTGCTGTTACTCAGTGCTACAGAGACATGGGCGCTCGTCATCGTGCACGTGCTCACTCAATCCAAATTATTAAAGTGGAAATCGTGAAAGCTGCAAACTGCCGTCGTCCGCAAGTCAAGCAATTCCATGATTCCAAAATCAGATTCCCTCTTCCCAAGAGGATTCATCACAAAAATCGAATGCCGCTTTTCAGTGTACGCAAACCACGTACATTCTTCCTTTAAATGGACACTACGATTTTGTGTATTATTAATATAAATAAAAAATGGATCATGTAATTCATACTACTTATTTGTTATATATATTTTTTATCTTATTCCAATCATTATTTTATTTTATATTCAATTTTTAATATTTATACAATCCAAGTACTAATTTTTTTAGTAATTGAAATTTAATTATTCTGAAAATAAAATTAGATAATTTTTTTAAGTAGTAATTTTTAAAATTGAAAATATTTTTATTTCCGATATCATTAATCAAAAAATATTCAAGATGACAGCTGAATTTTATTTCATAGAAATTCTCAGAATAAAATAAAATTTATTTGAGGCTTAACGCATGTTAAAAAAATCTATTACGTTATTGCTGACTCAATACTGATCTAAATATATGTCCATATACATACGTTACACAAATAGCATTAGTACTAGTATTGGTATATGTAGATGTGTCATAACAAGTATATATCACAATTTACGATAAAAACATTTTATTTTTTTCATGCCCAGTGACTAATATATTAATTGATATATAAGTTATAAATGTGGAGTTTAATATATTTTTAAAGAAGTGTTAAATTGAAATTAAATATTAATTAAATAAATTTTTATTAGACAGTGAAATAATACCTTTAAGGTTATATTGACATGTCGGGGTAAGCAATTTTTATTTGTTCATGATTCATTAATATATTAATTATTTTAGTGAGACTACTTTAATTAGACACAAAAGAGTTATTTTAATAAAATTTAAAAAATAGTTAAAATCTAAAAAAGTTAATTAATTATTGTGCATTGTCATGTCAAAATTTTTTAATAATTACATACTATTGTGATACTTATTTAATTATTTTGAATAAATATATTTTTTTTTGTGTGTCATGTCAGCTGTTTTGATATTTCTTTAAAAGTTATATTTATTAAAATTAAAATAAAAATAAAGTTAGCTGACATCTAAAAATTTTTATAATTTTTTTTATTAAAGAATTATTACAAAAAAATTTTTTTCATTTGTTAAAAACTTAAAAAACTATAAGTGCAATTTTTTAAAAATATTTTTTTAGTTATAATTTAATAAATTGAGCAAAATAAAAAAATCAAACTTCAATGTTATTTATTGTAAAGTACACGGAAAGAACAAGACGACACTGGATACCATCTCAGATTATACTCAGTGACATCTGAGGAGAAAAAAAAATTTCAGATGGTAGCTAGTATAATCCAGGTTATACTGGATTATACTCATTGTAATCTGGATTATACTCATTGTAATCTGGATTACGCTCATTGTTATCTGGATTATACTAGCTACTATCTGAAAAATTTTTTCACTCAGTATAATCTTGTTCTTTCCGTCTATATGACAATATTATAAAAATTAATTTACCAGATATTTGATAATTTATTTTACAAATAAAGTATAGCAAAAAAAATTGACATGTAGAAATTTAAGAAAAAACAAAAATTACAATAAAAATAAAATTAAAAAATAATCAAGTGAATGTAATCTTTAACGTCACGAAATATTAAATCTATAAATATTATATTTTTGCCGACTAAATATTACACATTATTGCATAAATACTTTATAACTAATACTATAATAAAATGACTAAATATTTTAGGTTCATAAGTAAAATTCTTGGACTACGACAGCAGCGAGTTCCATTTGAAGAAGATGAGAACAATGGTCTAATGCTTGCAGACAAATATATCCCTGAGGAATTAATTGGAGAATTGTTGTGCTACGTGGACCACAAATCGCTGCTAAACTGTCAACTGGTCTGCCGAAGGTGGAAAGATCTGATCCGCGAGTATGTTTTCAGGAAGAAGGCTGAGATGACGTTTGGCCAGTCGCTCCAGTGCTTGAGCAACTGTGAGGATCCTTGGAAAATCTACTACAAGATTTGCAAGAAGAATCCCTTCGAGCGAAACTTGCTGAAGAATCATTCAGGGCAAGATGGATTGAAGAAGCACTGGGTCATCACGCGACAAGGTGGAGATCACTGGAAAATCGAGAGCCCGCCGGTCGGAGTCCCTCCTCTGCCAAAAGATCCTGTATTTGAAGGAAGTAACTCGTGCTTTGTCACTTCTTACAGCCAGTGCTCCAAAAGACAACTCATTGATCTTTTGGATGAAGGATTGTCTGATGTTCTTTTGGATACTTTCCAACCAACCATTGAAGTAATTGAAAATTATAATTAAATTTTAAAATTCTTGGAATTTTTATATAAATCAATTACAAAAAAAATATTTTTAGAAATTTTCATTTATAATTTTTTAAAGTTTCTCCAAGTAGAAATTTTTTGTATTATTTTTTTATGTGGCTGTTATAAAAATCTAAAAAAGTTTTAGTTTGTTAAATTCAGTATGATATTTTAAAAAATAATTTTAATGATCAATTAATTAATGACTTTTTTTTTAAGGTCGGAGAGTGGTACAGCTGTCGCTGGGATTGCCCAGCTAAATATGATTGCATTGTGTCATTACTTGATAAGAATGACAAAGAATTGGATGTCTATGTATTTAGAGATAACCTTGAAGATGATAATGATAAACAAAATAAATGGTTACATGTGAGTATTTGAATATTTTTTTTATTGATCGTTTTTAATAAATTGATATTTAATTAAGGTAAGAGCCCCAAAGCTGCTCATGTACATGTTCACTTCATCTATTTGTATTATATTCACAAATATAGATACCTTAAATGCTTAAAAATTACCAGATGTAATTTTTTAGATTGTTAGTAAAAAAATTAATTAAAAAATTTTAAACAAAGAAATTAAAAAAATATTAATATATTAGGAATTAAAAAAAATTTTTTTATTATTATTAAGATTTTTTATTTTTACAGTTCACTCATGAGTTTAAGAACTACGGACCCGGTGTGAGAAAAATATTATTCCAGCATAGCGGTAAGGACAATTTATTCTGGGCTGGCCACTATGGAAGCAAAATGGCTGGAGCTTCTGTCATAGTAAAAGTGGAACCAAAAACCGCCAGCGGTTCTCCCAGGAAACGAAAATCTAGTATAGAGTTAGACTAGTAGGTCATTAAGTTAAATTAACTAAAAGTTAATTAAGAATCTTGTTGACACTTGGCAAGCTAACTGTTAGGCTTTTGAATCTTTAATATTTATAATACTTTTACAAGTTGATATTTAAGAAGTACAGTTTATATTAAATAATTAATTAATTTAAACTGTTGCTGGCAACAATTATTCTTAAGCTAAGTACTTAATTGGTATTTTAAATAACTTTTTTTTTTATGAAAAATTTGGATTTGTGATTAATTAAAAATAAATTGCATCGTTTGTAATATAATTTATATTTTTTTATTATATAGCAATTTTTTGAACTTAAAACTAACACAAAGTTTAATTAAGAAAATATTTATTTTAATTTAAAAAATATCACAATTCCTCTTAGTTTAAATTTTTAACTATCATTTTAATCTATATATATATATAATACACATTAAAATATTATTTAGAGTTTCATATTGCAGGCACCGATACGAAGTAAACAAAAAATAATCACAACTAGCAACCTTGCAGTCATAATTGATTACTTTCAATGCCATGTACTTTGAAGTTTAAAAGCCATTTCAATCAAATTTTGCGGAACAGAATCTTCATAACACACATAAAATTCTTTGAGGCAAGGCGTCTCGAACAGCCGCCCAATCACCCAGAAATTGATACCCTCGTATTCGAATAAAATCCCATGCTCTTTTATCGCTACGAGATTTTTATTAATCGCTACACTGGCTGGATCCTCAATAGCCATGGTCTTAAATCGGACCGTGTTACCCAGCAGCTTGTGAATTGTATGAGCGCACTCGTTGAAGGTGTTAATCACATCTGCGTTTTTTCCAGAGTTCTCAATCGTCCTCGAGGACATCAGGACCCCTTCAAAGGGATCCAGATGCACGTAGTGTATCAATACATTCTTGGGCCCAGTAGTGATGCGTATAGGGGAAATCACTTCTGATTGACTCAGCAAGCTCTCACGGATGTCTGTGAAGTCGAATGGACAGTGCTGCTGCTGGTCACAGTCTTGCTGTAAAAAAAATCAGTGGATTAATTTTTCTTATTTCAGAGAAAATAATGGAGTTTTTTATTTTTTTCATCAGCTTACACGGTACATGTCTATTTCAGAGTCACTGTCGTCAGACTCAACTCTTGATTGGGCGAGATATCTTTCTCTTAATGCTCGTCTACCTAAAATTGGCGCTCCGTCATCACTTTGTTCACTCATTGCTCCTCCTTGGCTCAATGATTCTTCAGATGCTTGAAATGAGTACACTAGAAATAAAAATTTTTATTAATTTTTAAAAGAATATACAATTTTTTTTTTTTTTATAATAAAAAATAGTTAAATAGCTATTTAAAAAGTAAAAAATTTTTTTTTCTTGTTAAGAATGTAAAAATTCACTGAAAAAATGAAAAAAAAAATTTTTTTTTTATCTTTCAATTACAAAATTGAAAAATTTGAATTTTTGATTATGAAAATTCAAAATAAAAATTTTTTAAGTAGACTCTTAGGATGCAAAAATATCAAAATTTTCTAAAAGCCTCATTTTTAAAGTTTTAACCAAATAATTTTCAATTATCATATTCAAAATTGAAAAAATTCTAATAATTTCTAACTAAAAATTTTATTTTCTATTATTTCACTAAATTTTAAGTCAAAAAGAGAAAAAGAAAATTTTTTTTCAATTTTTTAATTACAAAAGTGAAAAGTTTGAATTTCTGATTATAAAAATTTTCCAAATAGACTTTTAGGAAGCAAAAATATCAAAATTTTCTAAAAGCCTCATTTTTAAAATTCTAACCGAATAATTTTCAATTATCATATTAAAAATCCCAATAATTTCCAACTAAAAATTTTACTTTCCATTATTTTACTAAATTTCAAGTCAAAAAAGAGGAAAAAAATTTTTTTTTTTCAATTTTTCAATTACAAAAGTAAAAAATTTGAATTTCTGATTATAAAAATTCTCCAAGTAGAATCTTAGGATGCAAAAATATCAAAATTTTCTAAAAACCTCATTATTAAAATTTTAACCAAATAATTTTCAAAATTCCAATAATTTCCAACTAAAAACTTTGTTTTCTATTATTTCCTTAAATTTCAAGTCAAAAAAATTTTTTTTTCAATTTTTCAATTACAAAAGTTAAAAAATTTTAATTTCTGATTATGAAAATTGAAAATAAAAATTTTCCAAGTAGACTCTTATGATGCAAAAATATCAAAATTTTCATTTTTAAAACTCTACCCAAATAATTTTAAATTATCATACTCAAACTTAAAAAAATTCCAAAAATTTCTGGCCAAAAAAAAAAAAATTTATTCCCTTAAATTTCAAGTCAAAAAAATTTTTTTCTCCAATCCAAAAAAACTCACTCGACCCAGTAATAACAAGACTTTGCTCCGGACTCCTCTTCTTCAAAATAGAAGTGACCTCCGGAACTTTTTTAATAGTCCCACAATTGCTTTTCGCCGGTGCGCTAGAAGTATCCGCTGACTTGATCAACCCTAACAAATTTTCCGCAATACTAAGATGCTTTCCCCCGACTTTCTCTTTGAGATCCACAGTTTCAGGCTTGGCATTCGACGCGATCCACTTGGCAGCATAAATAGGCACACCGATCTTCTGAATATGCCTGAGAGTCTCCTGAGCCTCTTCAACATAAAAAATATCAGGACCATCCTCAATAATGGTTTGCGACGTAGCCCCGCTTTCAAACAGGGCAACAAGAAACTCAGTTTCATAGCCAACGACCAGGACGAACCACTTGGCATCAGGGGCGCAGAACTGAGTCTTGGGATCAGTAACAATCCCTCGGTGGCAGGACTTAGGATAGACCGACCTCCAGACAACCAAGCTCTTGACCGGTTCATTCTCCATCAGCTCCAGCAGCCCGTTCATCCTCAGAAAAGAGTGAACCTCCAGGAAGTCCAGATGCATGATATGAGAAGTCAGCAAGTAGCTCTTGTGATAAACGCAAGTCCCAAGGATTGTGTAGAGCCTTTGGCACTCCATCGGGTCTTCGTTCCACTCACGGCAGTCCATAGCTTCCATTTCATTTAACGCGCAGTCTATTTCAAACTGGGCTTCCATGGGCAGCTGGACATGTTGGGCAGCACCGACTATTTTTTCAAACTCGCATTTTTCTCGCCTTTGAATCGCGGTTTTTATCTGTTGAACCTCATCATCAACCGGGTCCTCATCGTGGTCGATGCCCAGCAGCCTGGTGAACGCCAGGTAGAACATGTGGTCCAGCTCCAGGTGATTGTACTCATCAGCGAAGCATTTATGGAGAGTCGCGTAAGAAAACTCCAGATTTCTCACAATATCGCTCATCAATTCTTTGGACTCTTCGAGGCTGTACCAGCGCTCGGGAACTGCCAAGAGCAGCAGCTCGTCATTCCGAGCTACGTATAGCACATGGATCCGCTCGCTTCCTACAGAAATAGTCGTGCTGGAGGGTATCGCGCTGAATGTCTCTGGAAGAAGATGGTTCAAAGTGACAAAAGCACCTCTTGCTGAACACAAAATTGAATTTTGTGATTTATTCTCGGATCTTGGATACGTGTACATGACTCCTTGCAATTCGGGTCCGGTTTCTGAAAGTCCGGAAGTTTGGAGGTAAATAACGCCAAAAGAGTAGTCCAACAGGGCGTTCATGAATTTTTTACTACGCTCTCGGTCCACCAGACGACGAACTCGGGCAGATTGCCGGGGGATACTAGAAGGCTCGTCTTCGGTAACTTCAATACCCGCGACTCGCTGCAATTGGAGCTTCAGGCTCATTGGGGAGGATATTTGGTTTAACAGAGGCTCTATGTTCTCGGTTGTCACGTCGTAGTCGTCTATACTCCGAAGCCAGTCGCCTATTTTTATGTTCTTGTTTTTTATTGCTTCGCCGTCCGGGATGAAGCCTGATACCATTACTCGGACTTTGTCGGAAAAATCACCGGGGACTATTCCGAGGTAGGCTTCGCATAAGGTTGCGCGCCGGCCTAGTTTGTGACGTTTTTCGGGATCCACCCACAGCATCACTTCTTTTATTTCACCTGCCTGGAATTTATAAAAATATTAATAATTTCAAGTTTAAAAAAAATTTAAGAGAGTGAGAAAAATTTTGTGACCAGTCTTGACTTAAATTTGTGCCTTTTCAAGGTTTCATATCGTGTCACCGATAAATAATTTATGATAAGTATTTAGGCTACATTCGAAAATGCTCTATCTCTATATACGTAATTAAGGAATGACCCTGTATTTTGTGAACTATTGATATTTTTAAAGATATAAGCTCATCCCGACATTACACTCATCGAGACCTTTCATTTGAGTACCCACATCAATTTTTCATATATTTATATATATTATATATATGTATATATATAAAATATATAAAAAAATGCCATGTGGGTACTCAAATGAAAGCTCTCGATGAGTGTAACATCGGGATGAGCTTATACCTTTAAAAATGTCAATAATTAAGAAACGACCTTTTATCTCGGGAAATATTGACATTTTTAAAGATATAAGCTCATCCCGACATTACACTCATCGAGACCTTTCATTTGAGTACCCACATCAATATTTCATATATTTATATATATTATATATATGTATATATGAAAAATATATCAAAAATGCATGTGAGTACTCAAATGAAAGCTCTTGATAAGTGTAACATCACGATGAGCTTATATCTTTAAAAACGTCAATAGTTAAAAAAGTACAGTGCAATTTAACAAAATTCATTATTTAATAAGAAAAAATTTTATTTATTTATATTTCACAAATCACAGCAGTCACATAGTAACTGCAAGATTGCTAAAAATTAATACCTGATAATCTTGAAATTTAACTTCTTTATTCCCTTCCTTAGAGGCATTGCCGTCCTGTTTAGAATCACCCTTGGATTTTTTATTCCTCGTGCTATACCTCTTGCTCTCGCGCCTTCTGATCAATCTCATAAGCTTTCCGGCTCGGGTACTTCGTTTTCTTTTTAATTCCGGAGGCGGTGATTCTGGCTTCTCGGGTTTTTTATTGCTCCCAGGAGTCTCGGACAACGATTCTATATAAAATACTTCGCCCAAGGGTCCTATATCTGTTTCCCATTCGGCGTAGGAGCTAGAATAAAATATTTAAAAATTTATTTCTCTACAATCAATATTAAAAAAAAAAAAAACAAAATTATTTTACCTGTCAGTGTAACTTTCGCTGTCAGAATAATAAGACCCGCTGGAAGAGCCACTGTCGCTAGCCCACCACTCATCGTCATCTTCATCGTGCTCTTCATCATGGTCATCTTCTTCGTCTTCCTCATCGATAGTCGCAGTGGTTCCCTGTCGCTCCTCGTATCTCGTCGAACTGCTGGCTCCTTCTTGCTTGTCTAGTCTGTTGAATCTATCCATTCTTCCGCCGGGCTGTAAATAAAATAAAATACATAAATAAGTAATAGTGATAAAACAAAAAAATTAATTCACCCGTGTTATTTATTTACTTTGACTCGCGAATCGCGACACACAAACCAGAGTATAACTACTAAATATACAGACTATAGACTAGCTGAGCTTGACTAAAGTGTCTTAAAAAAAACCGGTAAGTTAAATAACAATAAAAGAATGCCAGGCAAGGGGTCAGATGATTATGTACCTGAAACTATACCTGTGTTTTAAAGCCAAGCTCACCTTACCATTGGTGTAGCATTCAGGGGAACGTAACCGTTTTTTTACGCCAAAACAATTGTAGAGGGGATTAATGGGCATGTATAAAGTATATATTATCTCCACGAGGACTCAACGAACCGCCAACCCTCCCTCATCATACATTAAATATAATCCAGGCTATTTATCAAATTGTTCCGAGCTGCTAAGCTCCACCTCAGCTATACATAATAAAACTTTGCGGGTCTCTGCAATTAATATTTACTAGCAACCTCGCAGTCACTATGTGACTGCCGTGACTTGTAAACGATAAATAAGTGAAATTTTGCCTTATTTAATAATGACTTTTGTTAAATTGCACTGTACTTTTTTAACTATTGACATTTTTAAAGATATAAGCTCATCCCAATGTTACACTTATCAAGAGCTTTCATTTGAGTACCCACATGCATTTTTGATATATTTGTCATATATACATATATATAATATATATAAATATATGAAAAAAATGATGTGGGTACTTAAATGAAAGGTCTTGATGAGTGTAACATCGGGATGAGCTTATATCTTTAAAAATGTCAATAGTTCACGAGATACAACGTCATTTCTTAATTATTGACATTTTTAAAGATATAAGCTCATTACGATGTTACACACATCGAGGCCTTTCATTTGAGTACCCACATGGCATTTTTTATATATTTTATATATATGGTATTTGAGAAATATATAAATATATAAAATATATGAAAAATTGATGTGGGTACTCAAATGAAAGGTCTTGATGAGTGTAACATCGGGATGAGCTTATATCTTTAAAAATGTCAATAGTGCACAAGATACAAGGTCATTTCTTAATTATGTATCTAGAGATAGAGCATTTTCGAATGCAGCCTAAATACTTATCATCATAAATTGACTATTTGTGAGAATGATATGAAACCATGAAAAGGCGCAACTTTAGGCCAAGTCTTTTCCAACGATACCAAATTTCACCATAAAAACCCATTTTATCATATAAACGCACTAGCCATACAATTTTGCTTATTCTTTTGAGAATATAGATTATCATGCTTTTTTATTATCATTCAAAAATTGATGATTTATATCAAAATACATAGCATTTATTTAAATAATCGCAATCACCAATTATAAAAAATTTTATAAATACTTTAATTCAGCTAGATTTTATTCTAAATCAGGATGTAAAGATCCTTGTCGTGTAACTGGTAAACAAAATAATCAAAGTATAAGTTTAAATATAAATATAAATATAAATATTAAAATTTAATTTAATTTAATTGATTATCGGATAGATTGTTTTAATTTAGAAGCGACAGATTTAATATCAGTGTTCTCTTTCTTCTTTTTAAGAGGGTCTGTCTGGAAGCACTTCCAGAGTCTCAGTGTCTCGTCTCCACCGGCGCTGAGCACTGTCGTGCCATCTGGGGACATAGCCAGGTGCAAAACTCGGCTGGTGTGTCCAGTTAATTCTGCAACTTTCGCCATCGACGGGTACTTCCATATTGTTAGCTGGTTTTGAGCGTATCCGTGTCCTGATACTATTTCCTTGTAGGTCGTTGACCAGAGTAATGAGCATACTTGTGATTTAGTGTCGATGGTGTTTAAGCAGGTACCTAAAAAAAAATATTTTTAAAATATTCAATTTTTTAAAAGAAAATTTTCTATAATTTTTTAATAAATTACCATTATTGCAATTCCAAAATCTAATTGTTCTATCAGCAGTACCACCACCACTAGCCAAAATATTTGTCTGCCATGGACACCAAGCTAGAGCTTTAACAGCAGCTTGATGATGATTAAACGAGTATAAAGCTTGATTATGCGCGTGGTGATGCCCACCAACAGCTGACCATATCTGTAGCATATTATCATTACCACCACTTGCTAAATATTTGCCGTCGGGTGACCACTTGAGACCACAAACTTCCTGAGAGTGCCCGTTTACACCTGCTACTACGTGCTCACGTTGTCGTACATCGTGATGTACAATCTGTCCTGATCTGTTTAACAAATAGCAAATAATTTTATTATTCAATAATTAAGAAATAACCTTGTATCTTGTGAACTATTGACATTTTTAAAGATATAAGCTCATCTCGATGTTACACTCATCGAGACCTTTCATTTGAGTACCCACATCAATTTTTCATATATTTGATATATTTATATATATATCACAAATACCATATATATATAAAATATATAAAAAATGCCATGTGGGTACTCAAATGAAAGGTCTCGATTAGTGTAACATCGGGATGAGCTTATATCTTTAAAAATATCAATAATTAAGAAATGTCGTTGTATCTTGTAAACTATTGACATTTTTAAAGATATAAGCTCACCCCGACATTACACTTATCAAGACCTTTCATTTGAGTACCCACATCAGTTTTTCATATATTTTATATATTTATATATATGTATATATGAAAAATGTATGTGGGTACTCAAATGAAAGCTTTTGATGAGTGTAACGTCAGGATGAGCTTATATCTTTAAAAACGTCAATAGTTAAGAAAGTACAATGCAATTTAACAAAATTCATTATTTAATAAAGCAAATTTGTATTTATTTATAGTTCACAAATCCCGGCAGTCACATAGTGACTGCAAAATTGCTAGTTATATTTTATTTATATTTAAATAGACAATAAATATTTACCTGCAGCCCGTAGTCAAAATATGAGAATTCCAAGCCAAAGAACCAACTCTTGCAGCATGTCCGTTCATAATTCGTACACGTTTCATTTGACTGCAATCCCAGAGCTCGGTACTACCAGAAGGCATCCCTACTGCTAAATAAGGACCCTCCTGGATCCAAGCTACTGAGCAAACTACTTCGTTATTTTCTAGCTCGAACAACTGTTCTATTGTTCCAGAAGCGGCGTTCCAAAGGTAGACTGTCGAGCCGAGAGCAACTGCTAGAATGTTACTTGGAGACCAGTCGACTAAATTTAAGTCTGTAAAATAATTTTAATAAAATATGCTTTGAGTATATAATTTATTATATTTAAAAAAAAAAAAAAAATAGGTGAAGTACTTACAGTAGTCATCAACAATTTCAGGAGCGTCAAGAATACGATCAGGAGCTTGAGGAATGTACCGAGATGAAGTTTTTACACTAGCTGGGGTCTTTGTTTGACTGTAAACAACTCTCAAGGGGTTTTGATAGCCCTCTGGAGGAGCTGGAGCCTTGTTCTGGTAAGACAGGACTCGCTGGTTGCTGCTGATATCCACTCCAGTCATAGTCTCAATTAGTCTTTGCATCTCTTTTTTCGGACTGGTTTCATTTTTGTTGGCATCTTGCTCAAGCTTGACCTGGGTGAGCTTGTGGTAAGCCAGGTCGAAGTTAGTCGTTGTCCTTGAAGGAATAAATCTATCTCCACCACTTGGAGTCTTCGGAGTTGTAGCATTGCGGCCTAAATTTCAATTTAATTTATTAATAAACTAAATTATTAATTGTAATTATATTAAAAACTTGAATATTATTATTATTGATAATTTATTAGTTTTTAAATAATTCTGAGAATTTCCGTAGAATGTCAGTAAATTTAAAGATTATAATTTGATCAAGTTTATGAAATAAATATAATACTAAAGTAAACTGACGTTTTTAATTATTTGTTCATTTTAAAAAAAAAATTGACATGAAAAAATTTTAAAAAATAAAAAATGCAATTTTTTAAAAATTATTTTTTGGAACAAATTTGTTTGTTAAAAAATTCTCTAATGACTGCTAACTTTACTGTCATAAAATAAATTTATAAATATAAATACATACTTGGAGACTTTTTCCCGCTTTTAGGTGTCTTTTTCGTCCGTGTTTCCGCACGTTTTGTTGGTGTTTTGCCGGGAACCATGATGTTCATCATCGAGCTGTTGCTCATTGGCTTCCTTGAGTTATTTAACGACATACTCAAGCTAGAAAATAAAATAAAAAAAAACAATTAAAATAAACCATTTTCAATAAAGAATAATAATTAAAATTAAAAACTTACTTGGCGGAAGTTTCCAGGCATTTTTTCTGCCATCGAGGAGTAGGTCCTTTGATAGCGTCGTCCATGCGGGTTATGTTACTCAATTCTTTTTGAAATCTCAAGTGTGACATAATTAGTAAATTAATTTATTAATAATAATACTAAATAACAATCTCCAAGCAAGCAACAAATCTATTCATAAAATCTAACTATCAATATTTATCAACGCTGTTTATTATTTTTTCACACGATTTATTTTATTCTAATTTACTTAGATGTTAAAAAATTTACTAGCAGTATTTCAGCCGCTTGATTATTTATTTATTTATTTATTTATTTAATAATTAAAAATTGTATTTCATTAATGCTTGAGTAAATCACGCTTAAAAAAGTTTTTTTAGTGCACAGCGTTGTGTTGTGGCTATGGCTACCGAAATTCAACTTTTAATAATAACCGTTACGGTTATGTGTTCAAATATACAATTGCAACAAATAATTTAAATTTCTCCCGCCAGTTGGCGCTTGCGCAGCTTCCTCGTGCTCTGATTGGTTGGAAGATGTGACGCCATTTTGACGACGTCACTTCTCTACGATTAGTTAAAAGTGAACACGGCCGTTGGCTTAGCTTTACGTTATCGCAGTTATTTTTTAATATTTTTTTATGTTTCAAGTGCGTAATTAAATAAATATAAGTGTCAGTGTATAGTTTTATAAGTTGTGATCATAATTAAAATTAAATTTTATTGTGACAAGTGTTTAAAGCGGTTATTTTTGTATTTTAAATTTGACAGCACCGGTAAGTTTTTTTTTTTTGTTAATATTTATATGGAATTAATAATAATAATAATAAATTGTAATAATTAAATTAAAGAGATGATTTAAAAATATTTATTACTTGCTTAAATATGATAAAGCAGTTTTTTTATTTCATAATGATTCAATAGAAAATTATTATCATTGTAATTAATATGTTGGTATAAAAAAATATTTTTAATTATAAAAAAATTGTAATTTTTTAGTGACAACAAGAGCTCCAGTTTCTTCTTTCCAAGATTTGCAGCACTGGTGAGTTTTTTTTTTTTTAATTGATATTATTTTGATTGAATTGCTGGAATATATTTTTCAAGCTTTATTTAAAAGGAAATAATTTTTAAGAATGAAATATAAAAAAATACAAGATTTAGTTTTGAAAAAAAATTTTTTAGTTGTTTAAAAAATATTTTTCATTGCAATTAGAGTTTCAAAATAAATTATTTTAAAAAAGTAAAAAACTAGATATTTGTCTTTAAAAAATTAATAATTAATGCAATTAATAATTGCATTATTATAATTATCAAATTAACACTAATGACCTTTAAAAATATTTTAAAAAATCAGTAAGTATATTTAAAAAAAACAAATCCCGAAAAAATGTCAAAAATGCGGGAAAAAGCGACATTATAACAAAATTTTAAGCTCCAGCAATTTATGATGACATTAAATTAAAGTTAGCTGTCACTTGACCAATTTTTAATTTTATTTAACAATTAAATTAATTTAAAAAAATTGCATTTTTATATTTTTTAATTTATTTAAAAAAAATCCCAAGAAAAATGATAAAAATTAATTTAGCAGATATTTGATCATTTTAAAAATTTTTGTAACAAATAAATCATGGTAAAAAAAAAATTGACATGTAGAAATTTCAAAAAATTAAAAATCCAATTTTTTGGAACGAATTTATTTGTTTAAAAAAAATTAAAAAATATTCAATACAAGTGACTGCTAATTTTAATGTCAAAAAGGCGGGAAACAGCGACACCTATAAAAAAATTAAAAACTACGACAATCGATACGAAAAAAGTCGATTAAAAATGAGCCGAATCGATAATTAACGACAGTCGACTGTGAAAATCGATTACCAAAAAAAGCAATAGTGCAAGACTGTTGTCATTGAGAGCTGTCATAAATCATTACCTCGCAGCAGCCGAAAATTTATTGAAAAAGTACGTAGAAAAAGAATGACTGCGGTTGGTGGTCTCTGCGCAGCTATTGTATAGATCCCGACGACAAGCTGGTCTCCATTCAGCGGAGAATTGGACGGAGGGCTTAGCTGGTGTAGGTAGACACAGATGTAAATTTAAATAAGTGTGACTGTGTGACGTGCTGAGGTAGTTGATGTGGAGAGTCGTAAGCGGCGTTGGTGGCGGTGCTTAGCTGACTGTAGAGTGCGGTGTACAGTGTGCCGACGTCCTCGGTTTGGAGCGGGCTCGAGGGGCTGAGCGATATCATCATACGCGAGTGTGTACATTTTATTATTTTTACATAAGCCCGAATTAACAAACGAGTGTGTCGTAAGTACAGTGCCAGTGAAGTGCGTGATAATTGATATTTTTCGTTTATTCTATTGAATAATAGTAATATATACAATTACATATATCATACAATATATTTATTTATCTGTTTGTTATTTTTAGAGTTGAAGATAAATAATAATCAATATTAATGGATTGACCAACAAAAAGTGTGTTCACTGGAGGTGATTAAGTAACACCGATAAAAGTTGATATTTAAATAGCAATTGGAATAATAATTATCAAAAGTTAAGTTGGTAAGCAAAGCACCTTACCCAACAATTAGTGTGTGTTTGGTACGTGGGGACTTTGGAGCAGAGAGAAACGACGGCAGTGGCGGTTGTAATTGACAGGAAAGATGGCGCAAGGTGCAGACGAGGAGTGTTGACCTATTTTGTTGACCCCCGTGAAGTTTTTTGTGAGAATAATCGAGCATTCTGTCACGCGCCTGGTTGATCCAAGCTCCAACATTGCCAAGGAGCCAGTAATTATTCGAGGCCATTGTAATTTAAATAATTAATCGTTAATTACTCAACAGCTACCAATAATAATATTACAGTACAGTAGATTCAAGATTCATCTATCAGTCAGAATAAATATAAATAATTTTTGGTAGAATCTGGCGATCAGGACACCCAAGCCAAAAACACTCCGGCGAGCCAGGAGTGTTTTTAATTATTGCCCTAAAAGGAACGAGTAAAGCCGCAGCAATTTTGAAAAAATTCGATATCCGTGGAGCCTTAGCGGGCTCGAGCACGGGTGGAAAGATGGGGAACAATGCTGCGACAGCTAACAAAAAGGTTGACGCTGCTGAGAGTGTCAAGGAGTTCTTGGACGAGGCGAAGGAAGAGTTTGAAGAAAAGTGGAAGAAAAACCCAACCAACACCGCTGCGCTAGATGATTTTGAAAGGATCAAGACTCTGGGTACCGGCTCCTTCGGGAGGGTCATGATAGTCCAGCACAAGCCGACCAAGGAGTATTATGCTATGAAAATCTTGGATAAACAGAAAGTCGTTAAGTTAAAACAGGTTGAGCATACGCTTAATGAAAAGCGTATTTTACAGGCTATAAGTTTTCCATTTCTCGTTTCGTTACGTTTTCATTTTAAGGATAATTCAAATCTTTATATGGTACTTGAGTATGTACCCGGTGGAGAAATGTTTTCACATTTACGAAAAGTTGGAAGATTCTCCGAGCCACATTCGCGTTTTTACGCCGCTCAAATAGTACTTGCTTTTGAGTATTTACACTACCTTGATCTCATTTATCGTGACTTGAAGCCTGAAAATCTTCTGATTGATTCTCAGGGCTACCTTAAGGTCACTGATTTTGGGTTTGCTAAAAGAGTAAAAGGGCGAACGTGGACGCTCTGTGGTACTCCGGAATATTTAGCGCCTGAAATAATTTTAAGCAAGGGCTACAATAAAGCCGTAGATTGGTGGGCGCTCGGAGTTTTAGTCTACGAAATGGCTGCCGGTTATCCGCCATTTTTTGCCGATCAACCAATTCAAATTTACGAAAAAATCGTAAGCGGCAAAGTAAGATTTCCATCGCACTTTGGCTACGATTTAAAGGATCTGCTGCGTAATTTACTACAAGTTGACTTGACCAAGAGGTACGGGAACCTCAAAGCTGGCGTTAATGATATCAAGGGACACAAATGGTTCGCCAGCACCGACTGGATTGCTGTCTTCCAGAAACGCATTGAAGCTCCCTTTATACCCAAGTGCAAGGGCCCCGGCGACACTAGTAATTTTGATGATTACGAGGAAGAGCCCCTGAGAATCTCAAATACCGAAAAATGCGCCAAAGAATTCGCTGAATTTTAAATTTATTTATTATTATTATAATTATTATTATTATTATTATTATAATATTGGTATTCAATTATTTTAAAATAATGCCAATTTAATCTATTGGAATTTATTGAGTAAATATTCAGTCATACGCTGAATTATTTATTGGCAACAAAACAAATACTGGTCGATTGGTACCGCTCGATAAAAAATGTTCAACTTACTTTTGGTTGCTGCTTTTGGTTGTCATTTTACATTATTACTACTGTAATGGCAATTAATTATTAATCAACAAGAACAAGAACAACAACAATAATAATAATCATAATCTATGTACGTGATTGTATCAATGATTATTATCTATTTTTCATACCTGGCCTCCGTCATTCCAAGGAGTTATCTGGAATCTTTAGCAATCTCGCTGTGATTGTTTATTTTATGTATAATTATAAATAATAAAATGTGGTTCCCATTAAAAGTAATAATGGAAGTTATAAAAACTAGTCGTTATCATCTCACCAGAAGAGTTTAATAATGTAAAAGAAAATCAACCAGATTATTTTATCGAGTATATAGTAGCAAATAACTATCATCTACGATAATCGTTTGTGAATGCTCATCATTCAGCCAATCTAGAGACATACGAGGATTTATAAAATGAAAAGTACTACTAGTACTGGTACACATGCACTTTATTGAAGATAATCTCTTTAAAGTATACTGAAACAAATAAACCAAACAAAACCAAACTAAACTCTTAAATCTATATATTTTAATCTTTAATCTCTAATTAAACATCAGCAAAAAATATCTAATCTCTACTGTAAAAGACACCAATTAAAATTTTTCGATGCACTTGCATTTGATGTTTTACTCGAACTTTTGTTAAAAAAACTCTAATAGTGTTATTCAGTTTTATTAGTTAAAGTGTAATAGTTGATGTTTTTGTTTTTAATACAAAAGCACTTTGCATAAATATTTTTAAATAAGACCACACGTCCAATTGCATCCGCATTTTCATCGTCATTAATAAATTAATTAATTCACAAGGAGTATTTTTGAGTTGGTAATTTTAATAATTATCAATTTTATTGTCAAGAACATGAAGATTGGAAGATTATCGGCGGAACACCGTCTAATCGTGGAGCAGCCATTTAAAAGGGAGTACGATTGAGACTGAGAGAGTTTTACTATTATTATATATTATATTATATTATATATTATATATTATACTGTGGGTGGATCATAAAAATTTCACGAATATGTGTGAAAGAATATGAGAAAGAGAGGCTAAAGTGTGAATATGTATCATAATTCCTTTTATTGTTCCTCCGTGTCAAGAGCACAATGACTCGATAACGGAGATTCAAACTAAACGGACCTTGAGTGTGTTATATTTTATGTATGAATGTATGTGGATGAATATATTAAATTTTATGACATACTGGCTCTCGGCAACAGCTTTTCGCGGTCGTTAATAGCAATCCATTGAAAATGATAAAAATAGCAGTAGCGGAAAAATAACCATTAATGTGCTAAATAATAAAATATTATTATTATAATCAGTATAAAAAAATTTTAATAATAAATAAACATTAATTGCATACCTACAGTAGTCGATGCTATTTTTATCAGCTTTAAAAGTAATTAATGATCGCTTTGTATGTAAAATATTGAGGATACATGGAATTAAAATAAAAAAGTATTTTTTGCAGAGCATTATATTTAATTCAGGAAAAATATCCAGTTGACAATTATATATTAATTAATTATTAATGGTGTAATGTCTTTATGTTGGATTAGTAACAAATATTTAATATAATAATAATTATTAAATAAACGATTTATGGTGTGAGTAGCGATTTATGATCTCATCTGGATATTATTTCCCGAGTTAGGTTTATCGTCCTCGTCGGCGTAACTGCTACTGCTCCATACATGTAATGTACTGCCAACGCAATATGTACCAGTGTATATATGCAGAGGCAATCTTTAATAATAACAACAATAACAATAATAATAATATTAATAATTATAATAATAGTTAAATAAAGTCTCGACATGACTGTTAATACGAGAGTATATTAGATGTGAATGTGTTATGTCAATGAGCGTAATATGTTAAATAATCATATTGCACTAGAAGGGAGTATAACATTACGAGAAATTCTCTAGTATTGTATATTATATATTCTAGCATAGAAAAAAATTATTTCACGTTTTAAATTACATATATTTATATTTACATCTATTCTAGGATATATAGTCCTCCCTACCTCAAAAACCATTTTCACATCTATTTTTTTTTATATTTCATCTCTCTTATTTTAGGAGCTAGACAGCGTCATGGAAAAATATTTTTTTTTTTTTTTTTTTTTTTTTTTTTTTCAAAGAAAATTATTTAAACATTTGTAAATATATTTCAAAAAATAAGTCGAGTTAATTTAAAAAAATTGAAATAATTTAATTAAAAAAAAATTATTTTTCCATAAAATTAATCTAAGCTCCTTTAAAAAAAAACGTACAATTAAATATTCAACTAAATATTGAGCCCTTAGTTTTAAAAACTACTAGGTCTCGCGGTCGACATATATCTTGGCACTCATTGTAAATACTATTTAGAAATACCTGGTAATTTTGTTATTTATAGATGAGCCATATAAATATAAATATAAATTATTTTGTGAATGCTCGGTCGCAGTATTTTAAATTTATAAAATTATAAAATATCTCTGCACGTAATAATAATATAAATCGTAATAAAATTCACCTATACAATGTATACGGTCATATAAATAATGTAATACGTCTATCAACACTCATACAGTACATTACACTACACCTATAAATACATACACGGAGTATAAACATACGCAATACATTAACAATAAAGTATAAAGTTATAAAGTTTGATAGGCAAGAAGCTGGCACGTGCCCGTTTGCGGTCGCAAATAATAATAAATAGTTTAAACTTTTCATATATAACAATCATACTCTTGAAACCACCATTGCTAGTTAGCGAGCTCTTGTCTTGTTAATTAACAACATATTTTGTGTTATTACATTTATTAACAACTAAACTAAAACGCTAACATTTAATTAATTATCTCAGTTTGATAGTCAGCAAGTTACGCCAACTAATTACTCATTGTTATTATTATTAGCTGTTATTATATATCTTGTATCGTGACTAGACTATTTCACAGATCACAGGTGGTTTTATATGCCATACATTATTATTATCTGGCATACCTCATATTTTTTTACTATCAAGGACTAATTCATAAAACATCCGCTTAATTAAACATTCAGTTTTAAATATTTCGGTCGGGCTGAAAATAAATCTTTTAATAAAATTATCTAGAGCTTGCTGGGAATTTTATCGACATTATACTACTCAGACCTCTTAATTATAATTATCGTTGTTTTAATAATTACTGTTACTATTATTAATATTTTTATAATTGATAAATCTTGTATGTTGTGTGTCACTAGCTACTGCTTCTATTTAAATATTAATGAGTAATTATCAAGTTATTAATACGGGAATTAAGAGAACATCTTTTCTTATGCTAACAACATTATCGTTCTGGGTTAAAATCTACCTAAAACTCCTTTGCTGAGCTCGCGGATTACCGGTACGGTTAATTATAGAAATCTAGATCAATTTAACATAAACCATTCGAGATTCTTTAATGTTTTTTTTTTTATTTTAACAATTATTAAAATTCAATTTTTTGCAATTTATAAATTTTTTTTTAAATTTCACTCCTAGAAAATTTGTAAAAATTTTTTTTGTAATTTATTATTTAAAATAAAAATTTAATTTAATAAAAAATAAATTTTTGGCAATTTTTTTCAAAATGTAAATTTAAAAAAATTTGTAATTTATTGTTAAAAAAAAAAAAATAAATTTTTTAATAAAAAAATGTAGCAGTAGCCGATTTCCAAATTTTTGTCATAATTTTTATCAATTATAATAAAAAAAAGTCCAGATCATAAAAAATTAATTTTTATTTAAAAAATACTAATAAATATTTAAAATTTATCTGAGTATTTTTGAAATAATTTAAAAAATTGTCGTAATCCCCAGATCGTCACTGCTCGACTAGAGTACCTATTACGGAGGTTTCTATTGTACATTATACATTGTTTCTGTGTTTCATACATTACATAGATTCATGATACATAATACACAAATACATATAAACACTGCGATATTTTATATTTAGATTCTCTTCATGCTATCCAGCAGTATTGCTACACGTAAAAAAAAATAAACTAACAAATAAATAAATCAATGGAGTTTTAAATATAAATAAATGTACTATCAGCACAGAATGTAATATTTTAACTGGCTAAGATCGCCTAATTTTTTTCTATTAAATATTATTATTATTATTATTCGGTTGAGTTCTTAATATTTAATGTTCTTTTTAATTTTATAAATAAATTATCTGAGTGAGTGAAACATTCTGTGCTATTTATAAGCTCTTTAAATCTGGAGGTTATTAATATCAAAAACAATAAAAATATAAATAAATGTTTATGTAATACCGTACACTCTGCGCAGAGAACCATTTTGTTTTATTCAGATCTTGTATATTTACATTTTTAATATAAATCTTTGATAATTCTCCGAGTTTTAAATTTAAATTATTTATATAAATATATACTGTTATGTGTAGGTGAAGAGAAAAATTTTAATTATATTGCTGATTAAATAATAAATATTTAAATATTAAAATTGGATTTATAAAAATTTATTTTACAAGTATTTAAATTTTTTAATAAAAAAATAAATTTTTTTATTGAATTAAATTTTCACCCAAATTTTTTCATAGATTATTAATTAAAAAAAAAATATATATAAATTACATATTCTATTTTATTCTTGAAATCTTAATAAAATTTTTAATTATCGTATTTATTATTAAAAAAAATTGTGTCAGTGAATTAATAATCACTTGTGAATCCGATAAAATTTATTCTTCGATTATAATATTTCTTATCAATACTATTCATTATTACTATTATTATTATTACGATAATAATGATAATAATAATAAATATTGCCTGTCTCTATTGGGTAAAAATGTTGATAGTTGTCGCGACCGAGAGGGAGAAATATTTAATAATTATAATAATAATAATAATAATAATAATATAATAAAAAGAGTGCGAGATAACAAAATAGAATTAAAGAGAGATAAAATAATCTAAAAGAATATAATGTATCGTGGTACTGCAATAATCCGGTTTCTAAAAGTGTTTTCCATCGACCCGGGTAATTTAATTATCCATGCTGGTGTGTTCTTCCAACGACTGTTCAATCGATAGAAGAGCCGTGCCAGATATATATACGTACACACATATACAATAAAATATTTCGGGCGAGTCGAGTAAAGTAGACAAGCCGCTTTTTAAATAAATTATTTCTATTTAAATATTAAAATTAAAATTAATTAACTCAATACTGAACAATTATTAAGCGATCTGACGTAGCATCTTGCTCCCAAAACTTTATTCAACTGCACTGTGTCTCACTTATTCTTAAATTAACAGTCACCACATCCGCCCACTTTTTTCGCCAACAAATTATTGGACTGAATTATTTAAAAAAAATTTATATAAGGCCGTACAATTAAATTGCTGGTCAGTGTGCGACGCTTGAATGATAAAGGTCACTATAAATAATAATATTAATAATAATAATGATAATCTTGAGAGATTAAAAAAGAGAGTACAGAAGACAGTATTATTATCTTGTAGGAGTATTTCTGGTGGCGGAAAAGTATGGGGACAGCTCCCTTGAGATTAAATCCGGTTGAAAAATTTCTTTATAGAAGCGAGAAAGCATCAGGATTGCCGGTACGGAAAACGACGGGTATTACTTCTATATCTTTGAAGGAATCGGGATAACTGAGAAATTGGGAGTTGGGTTTATTGCCGCACAAGGTTATCAATGCCGGTGGATTTACGCTAAATGTATTTCTCAATATATATATATATTTATGAGGTTCTTCATTTTTTATTATCCAATTCTTTTCATTATAATATAATATAATAAGTACAGCGCATACGTCTCGTCATAAAATTATTATTATATATATTGCATAATAACTTTGACCCTGACGAAAGACGTTTGTAAGATAATTTGATGAATCTTGGCATCATAAAAATTTTCATTTTTTTCGTCTGTAATTTTAAAGACCACTGCATTGAGATAAAAAATAATTTTTTTTAAGATAGTACGAACACCAAGGTAACTTTTGATAAAAAGCTTGATTTTTTTTTTAATATGAAGTTTAAATATGTCTAAATAAATTCCGAAAATTTGAAGAAAATTGCCCGATTATTTAAATAAATAATTAATTTTGAAGTTGTGCAATTTTTTAAAAATTTATGGATCAAAGTAAATATTTTAGTGATAAATTTAATTAAAAAAAAATTACACTTTCTCGACTAATTAAAAGAAAAATAAATTCCACCATTAGCCAATGTTAAATGTATATGTATATTTAAATTAAAATGAATTTCTTAAGATAAAAAATTTTTCTCAGAGTTTAAATAAAATTTGATATTATCTCCGTGCATGTCAGATGTATGATAATAATTTATAATGTGTAATTATTGAATAATAGATTTGAAATTCCTATTAATTATTTTAAGTGTCAATTTTTGAATAATGAATGATAACAGAAATAATTATCGTGGGAATAATTTATTAATGACAGCCCGGGAGTGTAATCAAAAGATACGAGGGGCAGCGGGTTATAGTTAGCCGTACAGATATACACCTGTGTTGGAATAATACTGCCAGATGTTGAACACGCGTCGCAATAACGCATTAAACAACAACATTAATAACACTACGGAATATATGATAATATCGATTGACGTATTTTTTATTTAAAACATTTAGTCTGTGACGTCACGCGTCGGAAGAGTAAAGTGTGTTAACATTGAATTGTGTTGCTCGTTACGCAAATAACCATTGAGATAAATTATTCTATATCACAACACACTTTGTACTTTAAATAAAATTATTGTGAATATATAATAGCAAAAATGCTACGTTGTAATTGAGTTTCATTTCGTTAAATCCGATCATTAAAGGTTCATCTCATGTTGTACATGATTAAAAGCGGGATCAATTTATTAAATTTGCTCAGATAATTACAACATGAGTGATGATTTAAATTATGATAAATAAATATTTGTTTTCAGTCTGTTTTAATTCCGAGGATCATATTTCATGCCAGATTTAATTGTACGTCATTATTAATTAATTATGAACGCCTCTTCCAATAATTTGTTATATTACTCGGTAACCTTTGAAATTATCAGAGATTTTATTTTACAGTATTCTTTTTTTTTTTTTTTATTATGAAAAGATCTGATTTTTTTACAATTTATCTAATAAAAAATTAATATTTTAGACTTTTATTTATTGATTAAATTATTTTTTTTATAGTGTGGAATTAAAAAATTTTTTTTAAATTCTAGAGTTAAAAAAAATAAAAAATTGTTTAATTTTTTATTTAAAAAATTCCTAAGCTTTGTAAAAAATTTTTAAGTCAAAAAAAAATTAAATAAATCTTGAGAAAAAAAAATTCAATTAAATCTAAATAATTAAAAATAGATAAAAGTCTAAAAAAAAATTATGCACAATGCAAATTTAATTTTAAGCATATTTCCTCACCTTGGGTCTCAATTTCCATTTCAGTAGTGATAAACGTGATTGGTTAATAGAGTATGACAAAAGTGAGACATGAAACGGTTGAAGAAAGTTAAAGATAAAAAGATAAAGATACGAATTATAAATTGTGAACACGTGCTTGACATTTCGATGTTACCAGGGCACGTTTCTGCAGT
This sequence comes from Cotesia congregata, assembly GCA_905319865.3. Taxonomy (NCBI): domain Eukaryota; kingdom Metazoa; phylum Arthropoda; class Insecta; order Hymenoptera; family Braconidae; genus Cotesia; species Cotesia congregata. Next base: position 17,100,116 of record CAJNRD030001120.1, read on the forward strand.
CCGAGACGAGACGAAATTATCTGTCCTACTCTCAATTACAAATACAACACATTGCATATTAATGTATTGCCAATGTTTGTGTTTATTTAATTATTTACTAAAGAAAACAAAATAACTATAACAAAAAAAAATAATATTAGTATTTATAATAATAATAATAATAATAATAATAATAATAATAATAAGAATAATAATAATAATAATAAGAATAATAAAATATTAATAATATATTTATATATTATTTGTACCTAATATGTTGAACTGAAAAAATTAGGAAATTTTCCGTGTACTTTATTTATTTAAATAAAAATGAAAATCGGTGTTTGTGTTGGTGAAAAACTTTTATTTGACATTTTATTGAGATGAGTAATTTAAGTGCAAGAAAATTACTTGGGACACTGATTATTAAGTAATTAATTGTATTGCGCAAGTTTAATTTTCTATTATTAAAAATAAAAAAAAAAAAGAAAGCATAACTGTTAATTTAGTTTTGTTAGCTTTAATATAATATAAATTAAATTAATTAATGAGTTATTAAACTATAATTATCGAATATCGAATCTAGTGTTGCATTTATTGCACATTGATTTATTTATGTTAAAGCAATTAAAAAGTTTGTAAATGTTTTTTTTTGTTTTTAAGTTTGTAAATGCGAGTGCGTGCAGAAACAAGATTGGATAAATTATATGTTTAATTGTTGTTATTATTATTGTTTTTAAAAAAAAAGTTATTAGTTATTTTATTATTATCAGTTATTATTATTATCATATAAAAGAATCTCTGTGTATAGTGTGAAATACATGTATGAATGTGGTTAAATGGTATGATAATAATAAAATAATATAAAATATTAAAAAAAAAAAAAAAAATATGGTGACAATTTAATGAGTGGAGAAGATGCGCCGTCGGTCGCAAGAATCTCGATGAAAATAAATAAATAAATTTAATTATTTATATCAGCTCGATTATAATTACTGAGTGAAAAAAGAAATAAAAATAAAAATTAATGATGATTATTATTATTGTTTTATCAGAAAGGCTTGATGTATGTTTTAATTTTTTTGCTGGAAAATATTACAATTAATTAAAATTATTAAGTGAAAAGGGAAAATGATAATGATTATACAAATTTAACCACGCATCGAAGCATTATTAATTCGGTCGTGTCGCCTTGTGATTATGTTCGTAAATTTAGATTACTATTCGCTATAAATATATAAATATAAATAATAAATAAATATATATATAAATATATAAATATATGTAGGTGTTAAAAGGAAGATGAAGATGATTAAATAATGAATATTAAAACAAAATAATGAATAATAATATTAATAATTATTATTATGATAAATAAATAAATAAAACTATGTATTATTTGATCTAGTAAGAATCATTTATGGAGAAGTAAATTTATCAATCTCATTTTTTGTAAATATTATAATTTAAATAAAATCCTATTGTAAAGATTGTATGTCTTGGATGTTATTATGCTATATTATGTTTACTTTTACAGTTATATTCCCTCTAGATTTAGATTTTATTGTTTTTAAGTTTATAGTTGGTAAGGTTGTTGACTTTGGTGATAATTTTTACTTGGATACTTGGAAAATATAAATACCTTGATTTTTTAATTTTTATAGTGATAATGTTACAAGTAAGAAAATTATTTAGTAAATTTATATTTTTTGATTAATCAAAAATTGAAACATTCGTTCTTTTTTTTATAAATCTATTAAAATTATTTCTATTAAGCATTTTATATTTTCAAAAGAATTCTTTTAAAATTATTTTATTTAAAAAAAATAATATATGATCGTTAAAAAAATTAAGAAATGACCTTGTATCTCGTGAACTATTGACATTTTAAAAGATATAAGCTCATCCCGACATTACACTCATCGAAACCTTTCATTTGAGTACCCACATCAATTTTTCATATATTTATATATATTATATATATGTATATATGAAAAATATATCAAAAATGCATGTGGGTATTCAAATGAAAGGTCTTGATAAGTGTAACATCGAGATCAGCTTGTATCTTTAAAAATGTCAATAGTTAAGAAATGACATTGAATCTTGTAATCTAATGGTATTTTTAAAGATATAAGCTCACTCTCACATTACACTCATTGAGACCTTTCATTTGAGTACCCATATCAATTTTTCATGTATTTTATATATTTATATATATATATGTATATATGAAAAATATATCAAAATGCATGTGGGTATTCAAATGAAAGCTCTTAATGAGTGTAACATCGCGATGAGATTATATCTTAAAGTATGTCAATAGTTAAAAAAATACAGTGCAATTTAACAAAAGTCATTATTTAATAAAGCAAAATTTATTTATTTATAATTTACAAGTCACGGCAGTCACTTAGTGTCTGCAAGGTTGCTAGTTTTTATAAATTTTCTAGACCGTCAAATTAAACAATTACCAAAAATTAAATTTTTTATACGGTGTAATTATCCATAATTGCAATGAAAAATTATCTTGATTCATCATAATTCTACAAATAATTTTTTCCAAGTCTCAGAAAAGTAATAAATAAATTTTTCTATTTACTAACAATCAAAACATCAACTTACATTGACAATTTAATAATCAAAAAGTCGTACTGTTGAATAATTTATTTTCGATTGATTATTCATAAAATTTTTTCCAAGTCCACAACTTTCATTATAAAACTATCCGAGTGAATTATAACTCAGTAAACTAATTAGCTTGAGCTAGCATTAAGCCTACTAAAAATAAGACAACAACTTTAAAGTCAGGCACTCAAACGATTAAACAAAACCCTCTTAGCAATTATCCATTCAGCAATAACCGATTTGAATAGCAAACATAAGTCCAGCGCATTATCGCAAAAGCTTAGTCACTCGGTAAATAAACGTCTCGAGAGAGAGAGCTATTTAGACTTCAGAAAATATAATCTTTCATGATACGCAATGTATTATTGAACTTGAAAACCTATATATATAATAATAGTGTCATAAAATAAATTTTTTATCGATCACTTAACTCTGCTCCTTGGTATTGTGTAATATATATATTGAACTGATAACAGCTTCATACTCACGTTTGATGACTAAACCATTGACCGGTGTTTGTAATCGTAATTTCATTGATATCAATAAAAAGACGTCTCGCTCGAACATTGAATAAATAATAAAAGCCGAGAAGGTAAATCACTATTAAGCGTATATATACGTCTCTATACGTGTCTCAATGATAAATCATACATTATTCATTTTTTATTAACTTCTTTTTAATAAAACTACAAGTTTAAGTTTAGAATGTTGATTCATTCATTCATTCATATTTTTCTCTCCACTGGTTTCTATATAAATTTTAAATAAAAAAGCTTCATAAATCACCAATCACTTGCAAGCAATCGATTCTGCTTTTGCATTATTTATATCAGCTTCGGATCGCTAAAAACCGACCATAAATCGCATTATACAGATGCCATAAGGACCTAGACATGCTTAAAAATGATTGATCTTGCTATCAAAAAAATTATCAGTGTCTAAATTATTTAATTAAAACCCAAACTCTGCAATAGCGTATTCTTTAAATAGTAAGAACATAATTATGAATAAAAATAGAGTGAATAATGAAAAAAAAAATTTATTTTATTATAAAGAAAAAGCGTGGGTACTTTTAAAGATATTTTTATAGTAATTCGACTTGAACAAATATTTACCGAAATTGATATCAAGTATCCTACGCTTTTTTTTCAATAAAATTAATTTTTTTACTAGCAACCATGCAGTCATTATGTGACTGCCGCGACTTGTGAACTATCAATAAATAAAATTTTGCTTTATTAAATAATTACTTTTATTAAAGTGCACTGTACCTGTTTAACTATTGACGTTTTTAAAGATATAAGCTCATCCCGATGTTACGCTCATCAAAAGCTTTCATTTGAGTACCTACATGCATTTTTGATATATTTTTCTATATATACATATATATATATATATATATATATCCACTCCCTCGACAAGTGAACCTCTTTGCCCCGCTTTCATCCCTCCCGACACTCACTCACACTCACACTTTTCCCTCTGCCCAACCTAACAGGGGTTACTCCTTTCTCGAACTCTATTACACTGTTGTATTGTGTTTTCTCTATTATATTATGATGTTCATCTATGCAGGAGCTTTTTTGAGTGTTGATTTTTCTACACAGAAAAAAATGTTTACTTGGACCAAGAAATTTCAAGGAAAACCGAAGTTAATTTGAAGCGAGAAGAAATTTTCTTGATCTTGAGGCAAGAACATTTTATTGGCTCAAGAAAATTTTACTTAATCCAAAATAAACTTTTTCTTTCTTGAGTCAAGAATTATTTTTTCAATGTAGAAAAAAAATTAAATTTTTTTTTTGAAAGTTTTATTTTGAACTGAGATTTAAAATTCAGAATAAGATACTCTGGCATTCGTTATCTTAAATTTTGAATTGGGAACCTCGGTTGTCTATTTTATATCTGTGCTTGCATCTGTATTTATACTTATATATCATATATATACTATAATGAACAGTAGGGTGTACGTTACTATTACACTGCATTATTCGGCCGAGGCTTCGTGTCAATAGTTCATAAGATGCAAGGTCATTTTTTAATTACTGACATTTTCAAAAATATAAGCTCATCCCGATGTTACACACATCAAGACCTTTCATTTGAGTACCCACATGGCATTTTTCATATATTTTGTATAAATGGTATTTGTGAAATATATAAATATATGAAATATATGAAAAATTGATGTGGGTACTCAAATGAAAGGTCTCGATGAGTGTAACATCGGGATGAGCTTATATCTTTAAAAATGTCAATAGTTCACGAAATACAAGGCCATTTCTTAATTATATATCTAGAGACAGAGCATTTTCGAATGCAGCCTAAATACTTATCACTATAAATTGTCTATTGGTGATAATAATATGAAACCTTGAAAAAGCACAAATTCAGGCAAGATTTTTCCAATTATACTAAATTCAACCATAAAAACCCATTTTATCATATAAATACACTGACCACAAAATTTTTCTTATTCTCTTAATAATCACATAGATTAATCACTTTACCTTTATTAAGAATTATGTTATACTTTTTAGTTTGATTAGTAATTTAATCTTTCTTTATTAATTTTTCAATCTATAATTTATTTTGAAAATAAAAAACGAAGAAGCCATCAGTGAACTTGAATGTCCTTCCAAGACATAGCCAAGATTATTTTTTCTTCTTCGTAGGCGGGTCTAAGAAAGCTCATTGTTTATGCGGCATGAAACTGTTATTACCTTTGGCATTAATTGTGTGATCTTGATAGAGTCTCGGGGGATGAAGGATGAAAATCGAGACTCGAATCGGTTATCACTGAGATTGAACACCAGCACTGACTACCGATTACCGGCTACTGGTATACGACGACGATGATGAAGATCATATCACATACATATGGATATAATGTAATAATAGCGGTATGTGGAAGTAAATGAGTATATATATGAATATAGGATATGATAGGAGTATATAGAGTGTCATCTCTCGAATCTTCTTCTATTCCATTTGGTCCTCATCTCTTCACTCGTTTGCTGTTAACTGAGGAGCGTCGTTGGGAATATATTATCTGTCCTCTATGCTGCTCTCTCTGTAGTTAGTTTCCTCTCGTGGATTAACTCTCGAGTAACTTGTAAGCCTCCGGCTATTCGTGATTATCTTTCGTCCCTTTTGATTAACTATCTGGAACATCGAAGCTCGTGTAAGTATTTGTATGTATAAACTTTTAACATTTTCTCTTGTTTAACTAAAAGATCCGCGGATTAGTCTCCTATTTTGTTTTATATTTATTATATATTTATTTTTTCTTCGGGACTTTTCGAGTTTCACTTTGAATAAAATAACCATTAGAAGAAATTATGGGTTTTTTTTATCATAAGGGTAGTTTGAATTATTTATTAATAATTTTTAAAGTTTTTATTATGTAAAAATTCGAGTAGTTACAGTTTATTTAACTTTGTCTGTATTATACAATATTTATAATTTATTTACACTGATAAAAGGATTTTAGAATATTTAATAAACTTTATTAATTTTTATTAAACGATTTTTTGACATTAGATGAATTCATAAATATTTATTAAAAGTTAAAAAATATTTTTTAAGTGTTGATAAATATTTTTCTAAGAATTGGGACAAAAAGTAAATATTAAAAATCAACTTTTACAATTTTTATAATCCCATAATTTTAATAGTAATTTTATCAGATCAGGTATTGATAATTTAACTAGAAAAAAATAGAGAAAATAAAATCAATAATAAAACAATGGTTGTAATAAATTACAAAATTTTTTTTTTGCGGTAAAATGATAATTGTATCTTGATTTTTTTAACTCGTAAAAATATTTTTTAATTGACAATATATTTATTAACTGCTAATAAATTTATTTTTCTTCCAAAAAAATGTTAATTCATAATTAAAAAAAAATTAATTAAATTAATAAATAAATAAATTTATTGAAAATTAATATATTCTTTCATTAGTGTAAAAAAAAGTTTATTTGAACAAAAAAAATTGTAATGAAATAGTTTTGGGGAAAGAAAAAGTTTTTTTTAATTAAAAAAAAATTTTACTTCATTTAAGATAAATTTTTTCTCTCAATAATTTCGTGTCAAGAATTTTTTTTTCTGTGTAGATTTTTCTATCTTGAGAAATATCCATTAGTCTTCTCGGCTTAGCTGGCATAAGTAATCCGCCTTCATTGAGGATTTCCAGTCTATCAATTGTTGACGATACCTACCATAGAAAAAGCATAACTTGTATATAGTATCGATTATTATAACTCCAATTAGAGAGTAGTAATAGAATGTGTGTTTGCAGTTTAAGCTGAAAGGTATAATGCAAATTTATTGTAATAATGTACTGAATAATCAAAACACAGTATTAACTGACTAAGTATCTAAATAGAGTTGAATATTGAATATAATCCATAACAATAACAATGAACCTTTAACCTGTTACCAGAATTAGTACGAAACATATAAACCCATTAGTAATACAATTATTAATAATAGATAATCGGTCTTCTCAATCCCACAAATCATCTCGGTTAGATGTTGTTGATCTGCATCCTACACACTTCCAGCTGTATTAATTACTTCGTATAGTTGTTTATTACCGGTGCATCTACCTCAATAATATTGACGTCTTAATTATTATACACATATTATGTATTCGGGTAATTGAACTTTTATGAATTTTAAATATTCTACAGAGGAGTTTAGCTGTCATTTTTGATTATTAATTGATTGGCTTAGCGCTAAATGTAATACAAATTTGCACAATGACGTATTATATGCTAGATATTGAGGTAGATAAGACGCGAACGGAAATCACAGATACCACATTCAGATTGTAGCAATGATAGTTCCGTTCACTTATCACACTGATTGCGGTTAGGTGAGCTGATGGATTTATGGTCTTTTTATTGTTTTGATATTAACATTTATTTAGATGACCTTCTGAGTATTTATAAGTTATTTTATTTTTAGGGTATCCTGTCACCAAATTTTTTTTTTCACAAAAAAATTGTAAAAGTAACTTGAAATTGTTTCGTATTTTGATAAAAAAAAAATAATAAAATTTTGAATCAAGCAAAGTTTATTCAAATTTCTCAGTTCTTAAAATTTAAAAGCAGTTATTTGGTAATAAAATTTTTGATAAAGCAGTTTATAAAAATTTAATACATATTAATGTCTAATTAGCAATCTTGCAGTCACTACGTGACTGCCGTGACTTTTGAACTAAAATGAATTCAAATTTTGTTTTATTGAATAATGATGTTTGTTAAATTGCACTGTACGTTTTTAACTACTGACCTTTTTAAAGATATAAGCTCATCCCGATGTTACGCTCATCAAAAGCTTTCATTTGAGTACCTACATGCATTTTTGATATATTTTTCATATATACATATATATAATATATATAAATATATGAAAAATTGATGTGGGTACTCAAATAAAAGGTCCCGATGACTGTAACATCGAGATGAGCTTATATCTTTAAAAATATCAATAGTTCACAAGATATAAGGTCATTTCTTAATTATGTATCTATAAAAAATTTTTTTATGTAAATTGAATCTTTCAAATCTTTCAGTCTGATCTCCTCTAAAATATAATTAAAAAAATCTCAAAATTCAAAACATCTTTGACTGCGTAAAACCTCTGAATAACAAGTCAAAAAAATTCTATTTGACCTTTCAATGATCTCTTAAAATTTAAAAGAAAAAATAATCCTTGACAGTCAATAGCAAACCTCGCAGGTTCCACAGGAAGTAACTTTTTACACAATAATAATAACCATACTTCTATTTTCAAAACTAATAGTCTATTAATAAATTCAAAGTTATTGAATTAATTATTATTTTTCTATCGTACACTGACGTAATGCTCGTAAATAAATAGGTCAAGGTAAAAACATTTTGAGATCACGGTTAGGTAGCGTTTATTAAATCCGATGGTTTAGCTCCACGGTCTGCGGACTACGGGTTACAAAGGATTTATTTATCAATGAGAAAGTATGTTCATATTTTTACACACACTTATATTATTTACTCCTATCCGCTGTCGTATTACAAATCGGTGCTCGATTTAGCGTGGAAATAAAAAGAATAAAAGTTTTATTGCATTACATTGTATATTTAATATTTTAATATTACCGTTCAATTATTATGAATCATTAACATGAATATGAATTAGAATTTTGGCCTATTTTCGGACGAAGACTAGTGTTTTTCTAATTTAAGTCTAAAGATGGATCTTTCATCTTCCCTTTTGATCGAGAGCTATAATCTCTCTTCACAGTAGTTCGATGGGTATCCATCAAACTTAAATACTAGTAAAGCTGGAAGCTTGTAGTATCTGTTCGAGTTATGAGGATGTTCATTAAGTGAAAGATAGTGAAAGAAAATTGAATGAGAGCAAAGACAGACTTTGAAAAAATAAATGGGGTTGGAAAAACACTAGTTAGAAAAACACTAGTCTTCGTCCGAAAATAGGCCAAAATTCTAATTCATATTCATGTTAATGATTCATAATAATTGAACGGTAATATTAAAATATTAAATATACAATGTAATGCAATAAAACTTTTATTCTTTTTATTTCCACGCTAAATCGAGCATTTTGGAAAAAAACGAAAATTTCGGGATGATTGACATTTTTGATTATCAATTTTTCTTTTTTATAAAAAACTTCAGTATTTTTTGCAAATTCCCTAAAATTTTCAGAGTGGTAAACTTTTTCTTTCTATTTTTTTTTCAGAGTGGTATAACGAAAAACAAACATTTAAAAAAAAATTTTTTTTTCATTAAAAAAAAATAGAATGAAAAATTTAAAAGCTGTTTAAAAGTTTAAAAGCTGTTTAATAACTTGTAACTTTTTTTTGGTTGGGTAAAAAAATTTGAAAAAATTCTGAAAATTGTTTTCAATAGGGTAGAGAAAGATACCAAAATTTCAGAAAAATTGAAAAGGGTCGGTGTCAAAAGTGGTCGATTTGGCATGGAATGCCCCATAAACTATCATGTCGGTCCAAAAATATATCATTAATTAACATGAATATTTCCAATCGATTTTTAATTCAGTTCACTCGGAATGGGAACTTAACTCGAGTTGAAGATAAATAAAACTAAAAAAAAAAAAAAAACAGTATCAATAACGAGGTTTATTAGTTTATATTTTATTTCAAGGATACTTAATCAATTTTTCTTTCGATTCTTTTCATCTTGTAATTCAATAAAATTTCTTATTTCCTTAGCTTTTTTTTTTTTTCAACTAATATAAATTTGTTTGCTGAAGTAGTCTCGAGAAATTCGATTCGCTACCCACAATTTTTATTTTTATCATTAAATATATTTTATTAAATTAATTTTATAGCTTAAGAAAATAAATAGAAGAATATTTAGTATTTTTTTAAACGAGATTTGAGTTCAAGAGCGAGGGAGTAAATACGTAAGAAATAAAAGTGCGATATAATTTATATATATAGACTATAAGTAAAAGCAAGTGTAGGTGTGAGAAAATCCGCGTCATCTACGAGTTTACTTAGTCGCTCAAATAGTTATTGATGAAAAAGTAAAAAAAGATAAAAGTGAAATAAATGGAATAGCGAGTTAAGTCGAAAAAAGTATTTCTTGCATTAAATTTTCTCCGTTTCATTACTCGAATCTTTCTGGTGCTCTCATTTTCCGTGGCTTTGCCTTTATGCGTCTAAACAAGCTTTTTATACTTTCCAGTCCAATAAAAATTCAACTGACAATTCAATTGCGCTTCTTCTTTTCTCAGTGCATTTGTACATTTATTTTCTTTTCTATTTTATTTTATTTCATTTCACTTTACTCTCTATTTTTCTTTTCTTATTTTCCCTCAATTCTGTTCCCGGCGTTGTAACGATTGAAGGAAAAAAAAAAAGAAAACACTTGCCACAAATAAATATAAATAAATGAACGGTATTGTCAGTGTTATTTTGAATATATTTCAATTTACTCAGGGGATAAAAGCGTACGTTTAATTTTTTATTTAAACTTTCATGCGGCAGTACTCGTGCCAGCTTGATATTATATCCCACTCGGTACGTATGAGTAATCGATAAATGACAGCAGAGAGCTTTTGCTCTACTGTACTGCTGTACTAGGGAGCATAAATAAAAAAGTGCGCGAGGACGACACTTTTGGACTGACTAAAAAAATACTGTCTAAAAAAAACATCTAAAGTATTGTACTGTCTGTATAGTATAGTGCGACATTAATATCTCTTCTTTTGCCAGCGCGATAAGCCAAAAAAAGTTTTTCCATTTTCTTTTCTCTGTGTTTAACTGGCAACTCTTTTTAATATTTTTAAAATAGGTCACAGATTATTAATGATTTTTTGAATATTATTTTTCCGCAGTTATTTTCAAGTTCAAAAAAAATGTAATCGTCTTAAATAAATTATCTATACTTTGGTTGGTTAATCGTTGAAGCCCTGCAGGGATTACAATCTCAAGAAACAAATTCTAAATAAAATCAATTCATGTTCTACGTTATAACTTTAGTGTAGAAGATAATCATTTTTTTTTCCACGAAATATTAGGGAGGGAAAACCAAAAACGCACCCTCTGTATCGATCGTTACTGCTGTGGGTTGAAATAGGTTAAAAAATAATCACCGGTAGTTTTTATGATCTAAGTAAATTTTATTTTTTGATAGTTAATAAAATATATTATTAAATATTTAACAAAAATGAATTTTTAAATTAACACTTTAAAAAAATTAATTTAATTGAAGCAGAATATTTTTTTTATTAAATAAAAAATTTATAGCGTCAAAATTTACTTATAACAAGATCAATTTTTTAGTTATAATTTTTATGCTTGATACAAAAAATAAAATGTTTTAAGCTCAAAAATAATTTATTTCAAATTAAATCGTTAATTTTTTATGTTTAAAAATTTTTTATTAGAATTATAGGTATAGTCTGCGTAATAATTATTGAATCACTTCAGCGTATTTTTACAGATTATAAATATTTTATATTAATTATTTCCCCAATCTATGAATGAGGAATAACCAAACTAAAATACCCGTCATTATTAATCAGCGTCTATATAATACCGTTGAAAATTCACCCACTCAGTTAGTATTTCTTAAAAAATTAAGCATGTTACTCATAAAGTATTTCTTCCACTCAATATTCTTAATTGTGTTAATTAACCTAATTGTGCAACAAGGTTGCAACTATTAGTGAATTAAAACAAAAATTTTTAGTCACGCAAGGTGTCATAGAAATTTAAAATAGTTACAGGATGTTCTGTTTCACCACCGCCGCCCTCGGTATTGATGTGTAAGAAAGGACATCATAGGGATAGATTCGGGCGCTGCAGATACAGATTTGTATGAGCAACCTCAATAAAATCTACTGCACTCTATGTATGAAATAAAAAGAATAATTTTTTTGAATCAATATAATTTTTTCTTTAAAATTTTCAATGCTTTAGATATTTATAATTAAGTTTTTTAGGCGCGCAGTAGCCTATCGGATCCGGCCCTTGCTACCAAAGCATTGGACCGGGTTCGAGTCCGGCGTACACCAATGAATATTTTCAATATTTAAGTGTATTATTCTGCTCAGCCCAAGAAATACAAACGAGTTCCAATCTCAAAAGTTTACCCCTACCGTAGTCGCTCATGACCTTAGTAGTTTATGCGACTTTAAACAAATTAAAAAAAAAAATTAAGTTTTTTAATTGGTAAAAAACGGATGAAGATTTATTAAATAGAAAATAAAGTCGTAAAAACAAAAAAAAAAGATATTTTTTACCGGCCATGAACTCTAGAAGAACCAAAACAACGTCAATTTTATTTATTTTGTCATTTTATTGATCATACGTGCTTTAGTATCTTAAAATATCTCCTAATCATCATAAAAATTCTATATTTAACAACACTTACGTGATAATAACAACATGAAATGAAAATAGACTTAAACTCAAAAGGTTAGTGGCATATATTGGGATATATAACAACAGCGTGTCGGTATTAAATATATTTATAAGAATATAAGTCGTAGCTACAAGTGGACTGGTGACATTTTTTCAATTATTATTTTTTTTTTTTTAATAATTGGTTGTAATTTAAATCATGTTATGCATGAAGTATTTTTTGAATTTGGTAGTTTTGGTGATGATCATAAACGCAATTGTTCAAGGTAATTCAATTATAAATAGAATTTTTATTTTGCCGTTCAAAAAGTCATAAGAATTTTAAGCAGTTTCAAGTTGTTTTAATCGTTCTAATCATGTACCTCCTAGAAGATGCAGAAAAGGATACCGACGTGATTTTAATGGTAACTGGAGATATAGAATTTTTTAAGTAAATAATCTTTGGTTCACCGTCCTCGGATTTTAAATTCACTTATTGATTATTGGATCGGAACAACTCCATACATCATAGACTTGTTTTCCAATAAGCAGTCTAAATAAAATCAGTTTCTGAATTTTTGACTTTAACTTTAATTATTAAAAAAATGAATTTTTCCTTTTTCCGTGTCTTATAGTAATTTTTTTATCAAAAATAAATTATAGTGTTTTTTAATTTTTGAAAAATAAAAATTGATGTTATAATAGCTTGATTCAATAATTAATTCATTAAAAAAAGTACTTTAGATTTAAGAGAAATGTTATTGATCAAAATTATTTTATATGGAAAGTTTTCTTGAATTAAGATTTTTTTTCTTCCTCTTCATTTTCTCCAAAATTAATAATAATTTTGTTAAAGTTCAATAATTTTAAATTTTTGGTTTAAAAAAAAGTTTGTTCATCGAAATAGTAAAAAAATAAATTTTTTTCTTATTCGAAATTTATTTTTGATGATTTTAAAAATAAAAGAAATTGTAAATGTTTATGAAACAATTATAATAAATGTTGCCGCGTATTTTAATCCAAAAATGATTAAATTTTTTGTTAAAATCTTGATTAAATCATTGAATATCTTGAATTAAAAGTGAATATCCCGAAGAAATATACAAATTTAGATAACATTTATCTTAAATAGTATTTTTTTTCCAGTGTAACATAAAACTAAACTGTAAAATAAAGTTGTCTAGGATGTAAAAGAAAGAACCCAAGGAATTCTTTAGATGAAATTTTTCCGCGGATTTATCTATAGAGCATAGCACACGGAAAAAAAATCCTATGAAAAATTACTATAGTAACATCGTAATCCAGGACTAGACTTACAGTATGTTGATTTTTACAATGCTGCCGTCTACAGAATACAATTTGAATTATTGAAAATTACTATGTTATTTAGTAAATTTTTTTTCCGTAAGAGCAAGTGAATAAGGACGCATACTATATGTTTTAATAAAAGAGAGACAGAGTCGTAACCTCACACTCTTAAATTCGGCTAAAGTAGAGCGTATCGACAACCATATGTGCTAGTGCCTCCTCCTCCACAGTAAACAGTTTAATATCTGGCCCATTTTACTCACAACCAACATATTTTCAAATAGCAATGAAGTCGGGATTCACTCCTCCCGAAATATTCACTTACTTAGACAGTCTGGGCTACATACAAGACTCAAACAGTATACCCCTAATATACCACGTCAAAAGAGGTCCCAACACAAAAGCTATTACTTATGACCCAAAAGCATTATCATTCCTAGATCTGAAATACTGCACCTCAATACCCCTCAAAGATACAACAAATAAACCTCATTCCCGTAAAGAGTACTGGTGGCTCACCTAATCACAAGTTCTTTTTCTTTATTTGTTCTGTTGTTCTCTTTAATAGCTTCCTTTTTTTGTCTTCTTGTTCTATTTTATTATTATGTTATATTTTTTAATTTTAATTTTTGTTGATTTAATATCACTCATATACTATTTTAATAATGTAAGCCTTTTTTATGAAAATCAAGTTTCTTTTTAGGCTAACTAGTATAAATCATGTATTAACACTTTATGTATTTAACACAATCAGAATAAGAAAAAACTATATTATTTACTTCACTATGTACAGCCCTTGAGGCTTATCAGGTATTAAGAAATATCATTTATGTTACCCTCTATGAGAGCCCGTATGGGCCAGGTAGACAATTTATTTTAAGTAATAGGTCTTACGTTTATACCTGTATATTATGTTTATATTTATGTATCAATGATTTAAATAAATAAACGCTTGAATAAAAAAAAAAAAAAAAAAGGGGATAAACCTTGGGCTTGTGTCGGAGAGGGCACCGGGTTCGATTCCTCGGTGAAACAGAATTATTTTTTCGATGACCTACACTTCTTTTTAATTTGAGTGATAGAAATTTACGATGTTGCATCGCATAAATTATATTGTTTGAGTTCTGGTCCGGCACTACAATGTTTTATACCAAAAATTACTATGTTACCATTGTAATTTTTCATAGGATTTTCTCTCCGTGCACCGAAGTAGGTGATAAGAATTTCACCCCCACTTATCCAAGTATTCCTCGGAATTTTTGACGCTCAACCAAAGGCTGTAGCTCGTATATCCGCGCCGGTGGTTGTCCTAAATTAATAGTTTATCGTAGCCGTAAAAGCTCTTCTATTTCTCTACTCGTATTTCTTAAAAGTGTAAATACAACGCCTCTACTCGTCGGATGGTTTCATTCAACAAATGGATCTCTTCCTCCGCCCGTCTCATTTAGATATCCAGACTTTTATTTTCCTCACTCCGTTATTTCTTGAGGATATTATTGTCTGACGTTGTCCCATTGAGAAACTTCGAGTTACTGTGTACCAGAGCGAGCTTTCTCAATTCAACGAGGCTTTCATTTAAATTATAATAAATATAATAAATAATAATTACTGCTATAACTGTATACATTTATCAGCAGAACAATCGTAACATTTTAACAATTGCCCCGTTGGATAATTATTTTCAACGCCACCAACTAACTATTGATGCTACTGCAAAGTGAGTGATATACATTTAAATTGTAACATTTATTATAATTATAACATAAAAGTTATGAGTGATTGCAAACATGTTTAAGTAAAAACGTTGCCTCGATCCTCTTCTCTTATCTAACGCAAATATATCTAACGAAATAAAATAATAAAGTAGTTAATGCTTTGTTTGTTGATAATTTTATTTACCAAAAGCAAAGTACAAGGCTGTTGTATTTTTTTGTTCTTATTTTATTTAAAACAATCCGGAATAGAAAAATTCCGAATGCAAAAAGTAATACAAAGATAAAATACAATAAAGTAACATTTTAAATGCAAAAAGCGCTGCACTGTTTTTTGCTTTTTCTCCTGTTGATGTTGATCTAACTTTTTTAGTATGTACATGTACATACTACGGGAGCTGGAATGAAAGTTTAAATTTCTGAGAGCAAAGAGAACGAGTTATACGTGGTCACGTAGTTCCTGGCTTAAAGTACACAACAAAGTACTTGTATGAATATTGTACTGTCACTATACTCTCTACTCGAGCATTTATTATTAACTAAGTGTAATGAGTTGTCCAAAAATAGTCTTGATTGTTAAGTAATTTTTTATTTCAAATCAAATTTTTATTATGGATAGTTTTTTTTTAATTATTCAGTAGAGGCTTTGTCTGTTTTTAATTGTCAATTTTTTGTGACTTTGAGGCTTGCTTTTTATTATAGGTAGAATAATAGAAAAATAACAGTTTCAAAATAAAATTTTAGTTTAATTTTAAATTATTGATAAGGTCATTTTTTTTTTTTTATAATAATAATATTAGTAAGCTTTGCAGTCACTATGTGACTGCCGGAACTTGTGAACTATAAATGAATAAAATTTTGCTTTATTAAATAATGAATTTTGATAAATTGCACTGTACTTTCTCAAATATTGACGTTTTTAAAAATATAAGCTCATCTCGATGTTATCCAGCATGGAGAAATATATATGTCAAAAATATATGTCGCATATATAATATATATGCCGCATATATTTACGCAAAAAAAAATATGTCAACATATATTTTTCACATAGATGCTGACATATATGCAGAGATACATGCTTACATATATGTAAGTATACACTGAAAAAAAAATTTCTAAGTTTGAGAATTTTTTTACTCAAATCAAGAAAGTTACATTTTTCAAAATTATTTTCTTGATTCAAGTTAAATTTTTTTCTGTGTATCTCTAGACACTTATATGCGCACATATATGCACGCTTATATGTGAACATATATATACGCATATATGTGAACATATATGCAGACATATATTTAGCGCAAAAAAAATATACGTGAAAATATATATTTGCATATATTTTTCCATGCGGGAACTTCGCAGTCACTAGGTGACTGCCGCGACTTGAACTATAAATAAATAAAATTTTGCTTTATTAAATAATGAATTTTGATAAATTGCACTGTACTTTCTCAAATATTGACGTTTTTAAAAATATAAGCTCATCTCGATGTTATCCAGCATGGAGAAATATATATGTCAAAAATATATATTTCGCATATATAATATATATGCCGCATATATTTACGCAAAAAAAATATGTCAACATATATTTTTCACACAGATGCTGACATATATGCAGAGATAAATGCTTACATATATGT
Organism: Cotesia congregata; assembly: GCA_905319865.3. Lineage (NCBI taxonomy): Eukaryota > Metazoa > Arthropoda > Insecta > Hymenoptera > Braconidae > Cotesia > Cotesia congregata. Next base: position 17,117,266 of record CAJNRD030001120.1, read on the forward strand.
ATACATATATGTAGACATATATGTAAGCATACACTCTCTGCATATATGTCAGCATCTATGTGAAAAATATATGTTGACATATTGTTTTTTTGCGTAAATATATGCGGCATATATATTATATATGCGACATATATCTTTGACATATATATTTCTCCATGTGGGTTAATAGACAGAAATAATTATTTATTAGATTTTTCAATAGTAAAATATGTTCAATAATTTTTATAAAAATTAAGATTGAAAAATATCAAAAGTGCAATTATTTTTTAATGCTGTATAACGGTGAGATTAAATTTACTAATTTATTATAATTTTGATTCGTCAAATTATTAGTTATCACAACAATGGTTCTTTACTGAGTGCTCAGCCTAATATCAATTACTCTCTTAAAAGAAATCAGTGGAATTTCACTGGTGAACCAGTGAAATTCCACTGATT
>CAJNRD030001120.1:17118167-17136525 GCA_905319865.3 Cotesia congregata
GATGAGCTTATATCTTTAAAAATGTCAATATTTCACAAGATAAAAGGTCATTTCTTAATTATGTAGTTAGAAAAAACAAATTGAAACCCCGGTTGTGTAAATTGAAAAAAAAAATTGTGGAGAATATTAATACTCGGATATACATAATATATAAATATAGTTGTTATGCAGAGTTGACATATTCCCGAGAACGTAACTAATTCATTTAATTTGTCTTATGCAACCGTCTTGTGATGCTCAGGAGCTTACGCCGTACGGTAGGTTGCTAGGTAGGTAGGTATAGTGATGGTGATATATAATATAAGTAGACTTCGACAATCTTATGCAAATGTACTTTAGTCTCGGTTCTCCATTGCCAAGTGGATATCTTGCGGTTCCATTTTGTATATGTATCTGACTAGGTAAAGTTAAGTTAAGTAATGCAAAGTGAACTGGTACAGCACAGCATAGACTGGTATATAGAAAATAGAATAAGAATGAGAGGAGATGAGACTCACTTGTATATTTTGAGGAAGATGGAAAACGAGATAAAATCGTCCATGTACTTGCAGTACTTTCGTCTACTACACTTATACTACACTAGTGTTTTACAGTCAAGGTGCAATGTCAACGTCATTGTATTTTTCTTATCCGAAATAAAAGTTAACATTTTACTGATGCTGGCTGTTTAAATCTACTTAGATTTTAAATTTTTAGTTTATTGCTTCTTGACCCACTTTACAAAAGTCATATAAATAAAAAATTTTATTATTATTATTATTATTATTATTATTATTCATGTAATAAAAAAAAAGACAAAAATGTATACAAAAATAAATAATAAATAGAACAAACTAGATTATTCTAGTTTTTACTCTTTTAACATAAATTCAATCTTGTCTTTTTCTTTAATAAAATTTATCTTGACAAGTTGCAAGACATAAATATACATACATATTTGTGTATGGCTCTTACTATGTAATTCTCCATCTCTATCTCTATTTTCTAATAAGTTAATTCTCCAATTAAGCGACTTCCTACAATGAGATGAACGAGGCCAATATCTGTCAGTCGCAATGCACTGGTACTCGTATAGTAGTAGTTATAATAATATAAACCATATGTTAACCTACACCACTTTATTTTAATTTAATTTATACTTATTATCAAATATATATGTATAAAGTATAAATTAGACAGTAGATTTTCACCCTTTAAATAATATAATAAGTTTATTTTTGAATTACAACGATAAGCTCACTTTTAATTACCAGCACACACGAATAAGTTTTTAAATTTTAATAACTGACCTGGACTGCAAATTGAAGGGAGCTAAATTAAACGTACTTTTTTTTGCTACTCATAAAGTCGCCGAAAGAGAGTTTAAGGGTAGTTTCATCAAAGCTTTTAAATAAATTTCTGTTAGAAGCTTTTAGATCCTGTATATATGTCCTAGGACTATATATAATGTAACATTGAACGCAATCTCATCATCAGACTCGTCCCGTCTATTACAGACAGCAACTAACTTTCTCTAATGTGACTAACTAGTTTAAAGTCATGTTGATGTTCTCTTGAGATTTCCAAAGGAGTTTCCTTTATTAAATATCAGGAACATAGCCGATTTATTACTACCGGCTCTAATTAATGTTTATTCCCTTTTATTGCTCTCGATCCAGTAGATTTTAAGGAAAAAAATTACACTTTAAAGTTAACTTAAGCTAAAGGCCATCAGGTATGTAGAGGGGAGGTGTTACAATACTAAAAAATTTTTTTTTATCAAAATTCGCTGCACGGAAAAAAGTAAACTGTAATATTCACTCGGATTCCGGTTAATTTTTATAGTTTCAAACGGTAAAGCGGACATCGAGGTGGCAAAAATATAAATATTACAGAACTTAATGTAGAAAGTATAAAAGCAATAATTTATAATTTAATATTCAAAATAAGTGATTAGTAGCTGTCACTATAGTATAATAACGACTCTTTCATCTTAAAAAATTACAGTTTCAAACAGTCAAAATTGCTATTTCAATATATCGATGGTCTAATTAGCAATTTATCTAACTCCTTATTTTTTAGAGGGTGATTTTTTAACATTTAAGATGCAGCAATAATTCAATTATAAATTATTTGAATCATTCAAACTTAAATATTAAATTTCTATTAGATATTAATGATCTTAAATGCTTTTTTGAACACAGAAAAAAAAGTCATCTTGACTCAAGAAAATCTTTTTCTTCAAAATTTACTTCTTGTTTCAAGTTCTTGTTTATTCTTGAACTAATAATGTCATATACTTATCCCAAGTAAATCTTTCTCTTGGTTTGGAAAGTAGCGCCAACATTGGCGACGTGATTTTTTGGAACTAAACCGAGATTTTTTTAATAAAAAATTAAATTAAAAAAAATAACCTTATGCATGATTTTTATTGTTTGTGTTCATTTAATTAGACATTTTTAATTAATTTTTTAACTTGCTGATTTCCCATTATATTACTGATTTACAATTAAGTGTGTAGTGACGAAAATATTTGTAAAATAAGTATTCGCTCGACTCATACAAAGTACACGGTTAGAAATTTGTTGCGCTAATAACTCAATAACTATAAGTAATATCGACAATCAGAAAAAAGATCCTTAAAGAGGAGGAAATTTATGAAAAAAAGTCTCGACTCCCGGAACTCTACACTGTTAAAAATTTCTATTGTAATTTTACAAGAAATGTATTGGAAGCTAATAGGGACATTTACATAGCGAATATTACTGTTTGAAATAGTTATTTTCTTCCATGTAAAGAGTAAATTGTAACGTTTAAATGGTAAATATTATAAAGTGAATAGTAAAATCACAATTTTACTGTTTGAAATAGTAATTTTTAGCAGTTGATCATTACTTATTATAAATCGACTGTTATTTATTACAGCTTTCATTTTTTTTTCGTGTGCAAATTACTATGAAAATGAAGTTAGCCGACATTTTAAAATTTTTATAAATTTTTTATTGAAAAAATTTCAATAAAACAATTAAAAAAAAAAAATTCATTTGTAAAAGACTTGAAAAACTATAAGTGCGATTTTTTAGAAATATATTTTTAGTTGTAATTTAATTAATAAAAAAAATAAAAAATTTTTAGACGTCTGCTAACTTCAATGACACGCAAATTACTCAGTAGAATTTTATTCTGTAACATAAAAAAATTTTTATTTAATTTTTGAGGTCACTTATTCATGCAATAAATTATTTTTAGCATTATTCGTAGCGAAAAATCCGAAGCCATGTTTTATTTTTGACGTAACACGTCAAAGACTGATGTAATAATTCGCATTAGACTTAAAGTACTTACTCTTACGTATTATTTTCAGCTAAAGTATATTGTCCGTATCTTATACCTAGTATAGGCCAGAATTATGAGTATGAGTATAATATATAATATTGATATAACATATAATGTGTAAACACAGTATGGTAGGTAAGTATCTTCTATCCGTAGAATATCTGCAAGTTAGCTTTTATGCCAACCCACATTCTATTTGTTATATCTACTAGTTCGGAACCTGATATTGTTGGTTTTATTCTATATATTTACCAGTCATAGTCAGCCAGGAGTTTGCGATAACAGGTATTAATTTAAAGGTAATATAATATTGTACTTGAATATTATATATTAATTCTCAAGAGATTTTGACTAATGAGACGTTGTGTCGATATAATATTGATGGTACGTTCTGCTGCGCAGCATCTAACAACTTTGACTTTTAGTTTATTCATCATCCATCATCCAAAGTCCTTCGGTTCTATTCGCTTTTAAATTTATAGTTCGTACCAAATGTTTTATGTTAACAAGTGGATTCTGTGTTTATAAATCACTCAAGACATTTATTATTCAATCATCTTAATCTTTGTTTAATTTAAATTATTTATTCCGGGAGTGTTTTGTAAACTTTTAAATCTTATTGTATTCAAGGCTTTTAATTACTTCCCTGTAAAAATAATTACTTTTTAAAAGTTTAATTTTTTTTATTTCAGTCTTTCGTAATTATTTTTAATTCTTTTATTTCAAGCGTAAAAACATAAAATTTGAACTTTTTTATTAATTTTAAATTATTTAAAAAAATATTTTTTTTTAATTAACAAATTACTTTTTTTTTTAAAACAACAGCATCAAATTTATCACGAATTAACAATCGATTGTACAAACAATTCGTAATTTGATAAAAAAGAAAAAAAAAACATAGCAAGACTAAAAGTAATATTTATTCAATAAAATGAATTACTCGCTCTGATTAGCGATTCTATTTAAAGACCAGTTATTTGAAACAACAATTCAATGAGATAATTTTTTGACCCGAATTTGCATCGACGGCCGTGAAATCAACAGTTTGTTTTTTTTTTTTGTTCTATATCTACAATACAACGGTAATAGTTATAGTAATAGTAATAGTTATTGAATAATATTTAAATCCTCGGCGTCGTTACTTCCTTAAACTTTTGATTACTCTGTGTAACCCTGGAGTGATCTTGACTGTCAAGGACGTTTGCGAATATAAACATGCCGTACAACTTATTTTACTTCCTCTCTTTACTTATCAACAAACTTAGAGCGCCGTTTACTTGAATTTTCGATTCACGATCCGCCGTTACGAGTAAAGTAACTTTATAAAAGTTTATCGATTACATTTAACTGTGCCGAGAAACAACTTTTGTATTATACATATAACATATATTACATAAAAAGTATAACATATTGATTAAATTTATTAAAAGCTCTTTTGGGAGAAATAAAAACAGGACAAGGATAAAAAAAATTCATTTTTTTCATATTCTATTTTTTATTTATAATTTTTTTAATCATTTATTTAAGTTTTTATTTTCTAAAAAATATTGTAATTAAAGTTTTTGTAATTAATTTGTCGAAAAATTGATATTTAAAATAATTCAAGTACCATATTGTTTAAATAATTAATAATTAAAATATTTAATCAATACATTTCTCAATAAATTAATAATTATTAACAATCCTGCAGTCACTATGTGACTGCCGGGACTTGTGAACTATCAATAAATAAAATTTTGCTTTATTAAATAATGACTTTTGTTAAATTGCACTGTATTTTCTCAAATATTAACGTTTTTAAAGATATAAGCTCATCCCGATGTTACACTTATTAAGAGCTTTCGTTTGAGTACCCACATGCATTTTGATATATTTTTCAAATATATGTATATATAAAATATATATTTTAAAGATATAAGCTCATCCCGATGATACACTCATCAAGAGCTTTCATTTGAGTACCCACATGCATTTTGATATATTTTTCATATATACATATATCTATATATATATAATATATGAAAAATTGATGTGGGTACTCAAATGAAAGGTCTCGATGAGTGTAACATCAAGATGAGTTTATATCTTTAAAAATGTCAATATTTCACAAGATAAAAGGTCATTTCTTAATTATGTATGTAGAGATAGAGCATTTTTGAATACAGCCTAAATACTTATCATCATAAATTGACTATTGGTGAGAATGATATGTAACCTTGAAAAGGCATAACTCCAGGTCAAGACTTTTCTAATGATACCAAATTTTACCATAAAAACCCATTTTATCATATAAATACACTGACCACAGAATTTTTCTTATTCTCTGAATAATATTAAACTATTAATTAAAAAAAAATCGATAATTTAATAAATTATACCTAATAATTTTATTTTAAATAAAAAATTCAAAATTTTTAAATGAAATATTTTGCAACCTTAGTACAAAAAAATTTTTACACTATCTAAAAAAAAAAAATACATATTTAATGTTTAATAATTAGATACTTTGACCCATAAAAAAAGCACATATCAGTCGGTTGTAGTTTTCATTATTTCCCCGTCTACAATACAATATAGTATTGTTTGTTTTGATTTATTGAACATTTTTAATTTCATAAATATCGAAGGTCCGTTTACAAAAGAAATCAATTTATCCAAAGGCTTCCATTCCATTTTTACTCGTCTACTAGAATTTAAATTTTCGCGCGCAAGCGCGCGCCTGACTATAGAATTTGCATATATTTTCATGCTTATGATATATTCAACCAATCACATTACGAATAGTTTGATGCCACATATATTTCATCTCAATTTTATATCAAGACTAGAATATAATTTTCGCGCGCAAGCGCGCGCGTCATATTCATTGTCATGATATATTTATGTGTCGTTTATGTATATTATATTCACTTTCAACCAATCAGAATGAGAATATTTATTTTCGACCAATCACATCACGAATAAATTGGTTTCACATACATTTCATCTCAATTTTATTATGGGATTAATTACTGTATATGGGTCGGGTATTTTCCAGATGATAATAATCCATCAGGTTTATTTTAGCACCGACAATAACTCAAATAAAAAAGTAAATTAGTAGGCAAAGTATTGTTCAGCGAGCTTCAAATCGCGTCGTCCATCTTTATCTTCTATCAGCTTGATGATAGAGCAAAGTGCTAAGTGATTTTATTGCTCGCAAAAACATTTATCTTTATTGCTGGACATTTGACAGACTTCCTCAAACTCGTGTGGCCATAAGTACGCTCTGCGTTCTAAATCCGGCTTCTGAGAGATCTAACTGGTTCGCTGCACATGCTATCCTATATAATAATAATAATAATAATAATAATAATAATAATAATAATAATAAGAAGGAGACAGAAGCGGAGAGATTGAGAGAGAGGATTATATTGTGTGCATTAGATAGCGTTCACGAGTGCAAGGTCATCTGGGCTCAGCTGGAAGCAGTAGAACAGACCGATGAAAACGTAGATACCCTCGGAGAGCCTTTGAACCGCTAAATCTTTTATAACTTTCTTGATTTACTTGTTTTATGTTTTTCCAGAAAAGTATGACTTGATTTTTTCCTCGTGAATTTTTTAAAGTCCAAGTAAATAGTCTTTGTTAGGCTCAGTATAAAAATTTTGTAATTTGTATGATCGGTAAAAATTTTAATTATTAATGAAGCTTAAATAAATAAATTTCTTGCTTTTTTATAACTATTTTGCCTGGAAAAAAAATTAAAATTTATCAACTTATCTAAGAAAATTAAAATTTTTGATTATTTCAACCTCAGCTTTCAATTTTTTACTTAATAAATATTTATTGTAATTATCAATCAATAAATATTTATTAAAGATTAAAAAGTTATTTTTAATGAACGATTTATCAACTTTTTATAAATTATTTGTTATAAAAAATTAAATCAATTCAAGAAAAAAATTTTGAACTGCAAGAAAAATATTTTGAAGAAATTGATTATCTTTTATAAAGTAGAAAATTTTTTAGCTAAGTATTTTTGGAATTTCTTGGCTTGTCTTTAAAAATTTTTTAACTCAAATTTTTCAAAATGATTTTCTCAGTTCAAGATATTTTCTTTTAACTCAAATTAAATTAATTATCAGTGTAAGACATATTATCAGTCTATTAATATTAAATGTAATTTCTGAAACAAAGCTTCTTTCATAAAAGTAATAATTTTATTAATAAGAAGCCTTCACCATCGAAATGTTTAAAAATAGTAGAATATTTCATTCAAACCAGCTAAGCGGCCTTCGATAGATATTAAACTTTTTAAACAAGATTTGCTAAATCCTATGAAAAATATTATTTTATTTATCGACAATTCGTGATAAAAATATTTGTATTTTAATCTGCGGCTCGGTCTCAAAGAGAGCCAAAATGCTCGGAAACTTTCAGGTGTACTATACGGATTTTTCTCGTTCTCAGCCTCAGAGTTCCTTATGCTCGAAAAGTTCTCTTTGACGTGGAAATGTGTTTCCTTTTATCCAGTTGGTATTATATATATAATACAGCGGCATTGAAATACTATCGACGAGCTTGCTGCTCTGTTGAATGTGCTCTGTGTACTCAGAGTACACATTGCGGCAAGTCAGGTGTTATATATATTTTCAGTAATGGCAACATTTACAGCTACAGAAACGTCAACATTACCACTTGAATCAGTATTATATCTCGTTATATTATATTCTATATATTACGGAGCTTTATAGTTACAGGATTGTCCATTACTTCTTTTTGTACGTGTAATACAATTAAATACAATTTCCACCAGGATCGAGATGTCATATTCCATACGATATAATTTACACTGAAAAGAAAAAAAAATTTCCTTGATACAAGAGTTTATATTCTTGATTATTGAGAATTTATTTTTTTTAATGAAAAATTGGTCGAATTAATCAAAATAATTTTTATTTAATTCAAAATTAAATATTTATCTATCATAATAGAGGGAGCTATTGGTATTATTATGTCAAGAAATAAATAAAAATTGAATTATTTATTTTTAAAAATTCTAGAGCCAAAAAAATTGGTATCCAGATAATAATTTGTTCTTCTGTCAGAGTAATTTTTGTATTTACAAAAAAACTATCGATAAATTTTAGTGTTAATCATTTTTAAAAAATTTTTACAAAATATTAACAAAAAAAGGTAATTTTTAATATAAACAAAAATAATTTTGATAAATAATTAAAATGTACTTAATATATTCAAAATAATAATTCCATTATTGTTCTTGACTACTAAAAATATCTAACTTATTGTTATTACACAGAAAGAAACGAACTTCTTAAGATGTTTAAGAAAAATTTTAAAGAAGACAAAAGTTATTTTGGAGCAAGAAGAAATTTTTTTGGCTCAAGAAAATTTACACTTCAGTTAAGAATTTTTTTTTCCAGTGTACTTTTTCAAATGCTCCATCTTTATTTTTTTTTTTTATAAGATAAAAATGATAATTTTTTGTTAATATTTACAAAAAGTATTGGAACAATTATTAATAAAAAAACTTGGTGATTAAATTGCTTATCATTTAATCAAAAATATTTCTTAGCCAGCATGGAACTTATTGACCGGCAGTACCTTACAACTAATACAATGAGTACTTGGTTACATTGAGCTTGACAAGTAACTTAGACGCGTAAAAGATACTTATTGTCAAAGTCAATTGAAATAATATTATCGATTAAATGTTGCGTCTACGTTTTATTTGTATTTGTATTTGTATTTGTTGCTCTACATACTACTCTAGCTCTGTAGACTTCTTGTTCAGCTGTCAATATAAATACACTTGTTGTTATAACAGTATGTCGGTTGAATTATATACGGTAGATTGTGTTAGTAGTGGAATTACACCGTGCAGAGCACATGTATGCCCAGTATTAAATATTGTCCACAATGTTTCACCAGTCTGCTGGTATTATGTCGTGTTATGAGCGGGTATGTGTTGGTAACATAATTGTGGTGGTCGTACACCAGCAAACTGAGTATACATATACATATATGTACAGAGAGAAATGGAGATGTGGATGTTTATGTTGGCATGTTTTGTTTTTCCACAAAAGTGACGTTAAAGGAGCGCCAGATGACGTCACTGGACTCACTCACCCAGCAGATGACAGCCACTGAGGCGATAAATGTATTTATCAAGTACTCTGAGTAAAGACCCGAGCTGAGAGAACAGCATCAGCCTTTGCTGTTGACATATATTTATATTATATATATATTTTTATTTTTACTTTGAGCTCCATTAATATTTATCGGGCGTCAATATCATTTTTATCGATTTTGTTATTAGAATTAATCAATTTTTTATTTCATTATAGACCCATTTAATTTATTAGGTTGCTTTTAAATCGTTTTTATAATTTTATTATTTACTAACCAGTTTATTTCTGGTGTTAATTTTGTCAATCTGGGATAAAAAATAGAGAATATCAATTATTTTTTTTAAAACTATTTGAATATTCAAAAATTAATCTTGATTCAACGTATATATGTACAGATGACACAGAATGTCATCCCAGATTATATTCAGTGAAATCTGTGGTGAAAAAAAAATTTCACATAGTAGCTAGAAAAATTCAGATTATTTGGATTATACTTATTGTAATCTGGGTTATACTAACTACTATCTGCAATTTTTTTTCACTCAGTATAATCTGGGATGATATCCAGTGTCATCTTGTTCTTTCCGTGAACAATAAGAATATTCTTTTTAAAAATTTACTCTTGCTTTAAGATGTATTCAGTTCTCTTGAGAATATATCAACAATATTTTATTTAAGAGCTCCAATTTTTTTTTTCATGTGGATTTTTAATCGAAAAATTTCAATATAACTCTATTCACATTTTTAAGAAAAATCTGAAAATTTGAAGTCAAAAAAATAAACCAAAAAATTATTTATTAATTTTTATCAAACAGAATCTAAGCCATTCTTTCAGATTAAGATCATTCAAGACAAAAAATTTTTGAATCAAGAATTATTTTTCAGTATCAATATTTATTATGGTTCAGAAGTATTTTATCAAAAGTCGTCGGCAAAAACGATGAAAATAATCTGAAAAAAAAAAAAAAAAAAAAAAAAAATTAAATTTCTCAAAATGTATCTCAATTAAATTCAACATTAATCATAATTAAATAACCACAAAACTATAAATCTTGCGTTTTACAAATAATGAAATCCCGGTGGATGTAGTAATGACAAAGTGTGATCGAAGCAAACGAACCTCTCACACCTCGCGCATCTTAGAAACGATTCATCCGTACAAACATGACACGAATTACTCCTCAATTCCCTCCCAAATGCAAAAGTCACCGGATCAATAAGCTCCTGATCTGGTTCTACAGTTTCCAAAAACCCGAATTTCCGCCAGGCATCAGCAAACAGCTCACTATACCGATCAGCCGTCAGCTGAGAGTGTACAAAAGCTTGTATCTTAACAATATTATCAATTTGCTTTCGGTCAAAATTGCAACTTTCAGTAATATCAATATAATCATTGATAGCTTTTACAAAACGTATCCAAATTTTAGATCCAGCTTTCAGGGGCTCTAACATAAACTCGAATCCAAAGGGAATGATTTCGACGTTTATCCGGTCCCTGTGCCCCGCATTAACCACGATATCTTTGACTATCGCAAGCTTGTGATTAATGACCAAGCAATTGGGAGTAGCTGCACAGTTCACAAAGACTTTATCGAACCATCGATTTGCTTCCTCCAGGTTCTGATCTTCGAGTCGGCCTCCGATGATATGCAGCCCCGAGATTTTGCTCTCAAGAAGAAAAGCTTCTTGTCTGCTAATCTTCCGTTGGTCCGCGACCGTGATCGTCAACGGAGACAGCAACCTCCCGGCCGCTGATATGATCAAGATTACTGAGAATGTCAAGTTGAGCGGACACTCGGCTACATTGAAAACATTTTCGCTTCCCATTTGGAAAATCCGTTCGTTTTTAATCATAGCACGGAATTGTTCAACGACGCTCAGCTGCTCAGAACTGACCATCTCTTTCTCAGACCTCACTATCAATTTTCCAACGTCGCGACGCACGATGTTGTTATTTTTCTTGAAGTTAAAGAGCCAAGTCTTCGAAGCTATGAAATTTTCCAGCTTGATTTTCTCGTTCGCGTTCCGAGCCCAGGTCTGGATGTTGATGTCGTGGATGATAGTGTTAACACCGGCTTCTCTTCTGAATTTATCAAGAACCATGTTGGCAATCAGCTTGGATTTGTCGAAGCGACTTCCACCTTTGTCGATGTAGTTTTTCCAGACATGCAGTTGGGATATGCTCTTAACACGCTTGAATTTTTCCTTAACTGACTGCAATGATCGCGTTGTCTTGCGGGCTTTGTAACCTATTTTGTAATTACGCCAGTACTCGACCGCCCGGCGTTTGTAATCGAGGTCAGGATCGTCAAACCTCGAGGTTGATGGAGCTGGTGAAGGATCCTCGGGAACGTATTCTTCGGAAGTGGGTGATGCTGCTCTTTCTGGTTCATGACTCACGGATCGTTCGTAGCTCTCGAGAAATTCGAGAGTGGTGTCTGGAATCACTTCGAATTCCACGGAATTAGCGGCGTCTATTATTATCTGACGCAGCATTTTTGCAAGGTAGATCTCGAGGTGAGAAACTGGTCTATCAGGCTCCGGCTCTTCCTGTAAGTAGAATTCTACATAGGATACGACTCGTCTTGGATTTATGTGGGACATTTTTCTTTTATTTTGGTTTTAGTCTTTTCTTAACTAATAAAAAGCTTTTTTTTTTTAATTTTTAAACTTTATGTAGTAAGAGAATCCAATTGTTGGGTACTAACAATAATCTATTGAAAGTTATTTAATCGGTAAACTAATGAGTCGATCGCGGTGACTAATCACAGTTGTGCGACATGCTTTATAGAGTTATCATTACACTTTCGATTTTAATCAGACATTGTTCTTAAAATAGTCAGATTATTTATGATAATAGCAGCAACAATATTAAAAATGTTTTTAAAAAAATTAATAATTATACTATTATTACTAGCAACCTTGCAGTCACTATGTGACTGTAGTGACTTGTGGACTATAAATAAATAAAATTTTGCTTTATTAAATAATGACTTTTGTTAAATTGCACTGTACTTTCTTAACTATTGACGTTTTTAAAGATATAAGCTTATCCTGATGATACACTCATCAAGAGCTTTCATTTGAGTACCCACATACATTTTTGATATATTTTTCATATATACATATATGTAATATACATAAATATATAAAATATATGAAAAATTGATGTGGGTACTCAAATGAAAGGTCTTAATTAGTGTAATGTCGGGGTGAGCTTATTTCTTTAAAAATGTCAATAGTTCTCAAGATACAAGGTCACTTCTTAATTATGTATCTACAGATAGAGAATTTTCGAATGCAGTCTAAATACTTATTATAATTGATTGACTATCCGTGAGAATGATATGAAATCTTGAAAAGGCACAAATTCAAATCAAGACCTTTGCAACGACACTAAATTTCTCTAAAAAAAAACCAATTTTATCATATGACTATTATCCTGGACACAAAATTTTTCTTATTCTCTTAATGATATAAATTATTTATAATTTTTTTTTTAGTCAAAGCTTAGAATTTGGCTAAAATTTGAGATCATTGTTAAAATAATAATAATTGTTTAAATTTAATCAATAAAATTTAGAAATTCTATTCTTAAAAATTAATTTTAACCCTCAGAAAAAAAAGCAATAAACATTTTTATAATTTTTTTTCCTACCGGCCATTCTGATCTGTAGTATTCACGTGACCTTATAAAACGAGCGTAGGAGTAGGATTTACCTCACTCTGACAATTTGTTAGTATTACCTCGGACAAATAAAGTTTATGTAGCATTTGTTGAATGTTTAATTAAAAACTGTTTACATTTAAACGATTAATTTAAACCTCAACAATGATTTACAGAAAAAAAATGACATTTATTACTGTTAGAAAATTTTTCTGTACTAACAGAAGTAAATTTGTTGAAATTATATGATGTCAGATGAGAAATGAGCTTTTGATCGAACTATTACCTCGCTGCATAAAAGCCTTCTACACCCACAATCCACAATACCATTGGAGGAAAATTACAAAGTGTTCTAGGGCATTTGCTGCTGGTGCACTCGGTAAAAGATTGCCGAGAGTCAAAGACGTATAAAAGCTCTCCAATTTCTTCTCAAGTCCTCGTAGTTGTATTCTGAGCTCGTAAAGTCCTATTCCACGTGGTTAGACTAGTTGGTCTAGCCGCTGTATATAGCAAGGAGATTTGTTGAATACAATAATTCTCTTTCTTTTTATCTTTTTCTTATTCTGGTTTTTTTAATTAACAAAAATTCTTTCTCTTAACTTTTTAATTTTTTATCTTATTATTTTTATTCCAAGACCGAGTCACTCATCAAAGATAAATTATTTTAATTACTCCAATTTCTCTGACATTCAATTAGATTTTAATTTTCATTCTTTAATTTGTTTTTATTTTTAAAGCGAATCTTTGTTTCAATATTCATATTTACAGAGCTGAGTAAGAGACCCAGTTTGTTAATCTGTCCAAGCAAGTGTAAAATACATAATATAAATAGAATAAAATCTGACAAAAGGAATAAGATTGTCGTGATTATAAATCATAAAAGTTTGGAAAATCCAAAAGTGCACGCCTTATAACGCTCATTCATTTTTTAAGAAAAAATAAATTGTGTAATTGATTAAAAAAAAAAAAAATTACAATTAAGTAATTTCTTACAGAGTATTTTTTTTTCTTTTTTAATATCAGCGCCCTTTTTTCTTGTCATATGCACACGCAGTTTAAAAAAATCTAGCTTGATCAAGTGGCGCCATAGTTTTCACGTGACAAATAAGAAAAATTCGTTTGTCTTTGCACGGTTGTATCGTAGTGAATTTTAATAAAAATTCGATTAAAAAAAAAATACGTAAACTAGGCTACTGATATGAAATACGGACCCAGTTCATCGCATTCTTGAACTAATAAAAAAGGTCCGGTTTTGAAATATCAATTTGTTCGGGAGTAATCGTTGATACATCCAAAATGGGTCGACATCCGGACGTCCACGTAAAATTTTTTTTAAAACGTTTTTTTTTATCAAAATAGCTACATGAAATGATTTTAGAAAATAAAAGATTGTTTAATTTAAGTCTTTTCTCGGTGTATATCTACTTATATTATTGTATAAATGTAATATGGTTGTGATAGAGACATTTAAAGATCACAAAATTGCTAGACTTTGACGAGTCGAGTATAAAGCACAACCTCACGCGCTTCGCGCTATGAGGCGTGCAATTGTTAAAATACTTTTTGAGTAGACATTAATGCAAAAACTATCATGGATATTTTTATTGACTCAAGTAATTTATTTTTTTCAGTGCATCTCAAATTAACCGCTTATCGATATGTCATTTAAATAACTGAGCGCCAATTTGTATCGTCATTAATTTTTCATGAAAGAATAATAGACCGATCTGTTGCGTTATTTATTTTAAAATTTTATAAAATATTGCTCTAGCTCTAGCTAGCTAGCTCTGCACTATGTCGAGTAACAAGATGAGAGTACAGTATATAATAGTGTATATCCAGCAGTTTATATATTTTTTAAACCTATTTTTATCTCGCGGGAATCGATTATTCCTGCAGAGTATATCCGAGTTTCGCACGAGGGGTCTAATAGTGAAGGCTATAAAAAGAAATTCCTTGATGCACTCCGGCCGATGTGCTTTGTGTTTGCGAGAAAAATAAAAAGAACAGGTCAATTGGCTGAGGTAGATTATAATGGAAAAAAAAATGAAAAAAAAAAAAAACAATTTACACACCTACTTTTATGTTTTATTTTGAATAATAATAATAGCAAAATATGTACCGGAGATAACGAGCTTATTTTTATAATTTTTATATACATTACTGGTTATCTTGTTTTTCCTGTGACATTTTATCCGTCGCTTTTCCACTGTTTTATGGTTTTATATTGACAGGAAATAGAGATTTATTGTTTGATGTATCTTTTTATTTGTTCTTGAGTAAAGTTTGATTGTAGATTGAAAATAAAATGTTGAAATAAAAATGATATGCAGAGATAAATAGATCAAATCGAAAGTTAGAAAATTATGTATACAAATTAGAAGTATTACATGCATATTTAATAATATTCATGGCATTTAAATAGCTTTACAAAATTAAAATTACAAGTATTTTTTCTGTAGTGTGATAAAGTACAAAAGTGACGGTTTTAGTAAATTAAATTAAGTGTCACTTGGTTAGAAATTATTTCTGGGCTATATATTGGGAAATTTTACGTTATTTCAGACATGTGAGGGTTTAAATTTAAAAATTTGTATTTTTAGGTAGATTTTTTTATAAATGCGATGAAATTATATCCGACTTTTTATCCTTAATATCGTTAAAAAATAAATTTCAATATAAAAAGGTTTTTATTCCTTCAAACTTTCGATTTTGGAATAATTTTGAAAAAATTTGTCTGGCTTGAATTGGAATTTATGATTCCGCACAATCCTATTTTATGCACTGAAAAAAAAATTAACTTGATTCAAGAGAAAAATTCTTCTTGAGAACAATATAATTTTGAAGAGGGTAATTGTCTTGAATCAAGACGAAAAATTCTTGAATCAAGTAAAATTTCCTTAAATCAAGAATATTAAGTTCTTAAAAATTATATACTTGATTCAAGAACATTTTTTTTTCTGTGTGTAAAAAAGCGATCGGGCTTATTAAAACCATTAAGAAAGTAATTTCCTGTATGCCTAATACAAGTATTAACGAACACTGTGTATTTATATGACTCCAAGGTAAAAAGATCGTGCAAGTAGATTGCGACGATTCTATTTTTGATCATACGAAGCATAAATGCGTGACGAGTGATACGCCGAGCTCTGATAATATCATCTTATTTATACTCTTTCTATAGACTATTTAAAAACACCCGTTACTTTATCTCAAAACATTAAAAATTTTTTTACCCTATCAAGCACACCCAGTACTTACCTTCTCAAAATAGCTCCCACTGTGATTATCCGTTCAAAAGCGATCGGTAATCTGCAGCTTGATGAGAAAACCATCAATTTTACATGGAAATTTTCAGACGTCAGATAACGATACAAAAATTACCATAGATATTTATAGTTGAACTTTTGAATTCAATTAGTTTCTAAGAGTGTTTAATATTATTATGAATAATTAATAATATATCGAGCACAAAATTCATAATATTCGTGAAATGTAAAACTAAAATATGTCTGATAAAACCGCATGTTATGTTGTACAGCAAAAATAGTTTAAAGTGGGATAATTCCTCCTACGTGTTTCTGAATTATTTATCCGCGATTCTTTACATACATAAATATATAAATATATAAATATTTTTCCTTCCAAAGCTCGTACATTCTGTTATGTGATACAAAGCAAATTTCAATTTTATCCCAATCGATGTTTGCGTACAAAACTCATTTAAAATTTTAAATATAGATATGAAAAATATATGTATGATAAAAATTGATATTTTAAAATTTAAAATTTCCTTTTGGTAGAATTTTTTATCTCAAACCGACATTTATCCATTGAAAAATTGCGTGACGTCAAAAAAATTATTTCTCTAATACTTATTTTTGTGAGTACAATATTGATTCCGTTAGACATCCAATCGCTTTAAAAGTATGAGCATGATGGGTTTATTTTTAGAACAGAATAAGGAAATAGAATACGAGATGCTGAAAAAAATACCGATTGATTGTATTGCTTTCGATACCAGAATAAATATAAATATCTTCAATTTATATTCGCGAACGTTCAAGCACTTAATTTTAAAATTCTATAACAATAAATTTTGTGTCAAGTGTATTCGTTTTGATATCGATTATTATGAATATTTCAAGTCGCTTTGGTCTCGTTTTAGTTTAATAATATTCGTTTATATTATTTTAAAATATTCAACTTTGTGAAGAAAAAAATATAAATTAATTTAAAATATTTCAATTAATATTTAATTTTAATTACATTTTTTAGTTTAAAGTAAGTTTTGTTCGACACTTTACTGATTGATTAAAGTTCTCTTTTTTTTCAAACAATTCTGTAAAAAAAAAAAACTTAAATGTTCCGCGTTAGAATTCTTTAGATCCAGTAGGTTTATTTATCTTCGAAGAGTAATTGGGTTGAAGTCAGAGGAAGAATAGAACGGTAATTACAACTTTCAGTCTCTTATTGTAAAGACAAAGTTTTCAAACTACGTAATACAGGAGTTTGTCCTCGGCTGATCTACGCATTAAAATCCAAAAAGTTTTTTGTGATTAATCCAATTTTTAATGTGTCCAAAAAAAATCTAATTTTTCTTCACGAGTATTTAATTCCGAGTGAAGAAATAGATTAAAACTTTAATTTCCGATCACAAGTGTTTCCACGGCAGTTAAAATGTTCCCACATATACCACCGACGCTTTGACAGATATCTATGTATAATAATCTATTTAATCTGTATATACAGATATATATGATAATATGTTATTGATCCATAGGACGATGAGTTCATATCCATTATTCGCTCAGTGAATTTACGGGTCTCTGATGAAATGTTTGTGATGATTCTATTGACCATCAGATTAGTGATATATAAGCTCATTATCTGCCAGTCCAATGTTAACTTAAATAATTTTTTTATTTATAGTAAGGTTGGGCAAATATTAAAAAATAATAATAATCTATATTATTAAGAAAATAAGCAAAATTTTGTGGCCAGTGTATTTGTATGATAAAATGGGTTTTTATGGTTAAATTTTAGTATCGTTGGAAAAGTCTTGACCTGGAGTTGTGCCTTTTCATAGTTTCATATCATAATTTTCACTAATAGTCAATTTACGATGATAATATTTACGCTGAATTCGAAAATGCTCTATCTCTAGATACATAATTAAGAAATCACCTTGTATCTTGTGAACTATTGACATTTTTAAAGATATAAGCTCATCCCGACATTA
>CAJNRD030001120.1:17150764-17209650 GCA_905319865.3 Cotesia congregata
TCTATCTCTAGATACATAATTAAGAAACGACCTTTTATCTTGTGAACTATTGAAATTTTCAAAGATATAAGCGCACCCTGACATTACACTCATCGAATCCTTTCGTTGAGTACCGAAATCAATTTTTCATATAATTATATATATGTATGTATGAAAAATATATCAAAAATGCATGTGGGCACTCAACTGAAAGCTCTTGATGAGTGTAACATCGGGATGAGCTTATATCTTTAAATACGTCAATAGTTAAGAAAGTACAGTGCAATTTAACAAAAATAGTTATTTAACAAAGCAAAATTTTATTTATTCATAGTTCACAAGTCACGATAGTCACACAGTGACTGCAAGGTTGCTAGTTATTATATAAGACACTTCACACTAAATCGACCACTAAAAAAAATTAATCAAAGTTGTCTTATGATTTTTTTTTAGTTTTTAAAAAAAACACAAAATTTTTCTTATGGTCATTTCTTTTTTGTATATTTTTGGTTTCATAAATATCTCTGAAAAAAAATTTTTTCTTTAAAGAAAAAATCTAAAAATTCCATTCTAAAAAAATTTGAGAAGTTGTAAAAAATGACAAAGGTTTTAATAGAATATAACAAAAAATTTTTTTTTTCAACTACATAACTTTTTATTTGGTTAGGTAAAAAATTTCCGGAGTAAAAAAAAGTTATTCCGTCAAATCAAAAGGAGGAGTCGGGTTCAAATTGGAATGATTTGCGGTGGGATGACCTATATATTACTCAGCAAATTTATTTAGTCTCAGAAATTACTAAAATTAGCAGTTGAGCTTAAAAAAGTTATCCTTGTTGGGAGCATTAATCCATTTTTCCAAGCCAGTAGAACGGGAACTTTCGTACTGGCCCGAAGGATCAGATTTTTTCCACTAAAGTAATTTTTTTTTTTCTCTAACGAATTTCTTTTTCTAGCTTCCAGATTTTTTCCTTAATTATTTTTTTTTACCCAAAGTTATCTGCCGAAAGTGCTTCTCGTTTATTCACAATCATAAGGGTGACTCAGAAGAAGTGCAAAAAAATTTCATAAATTGGCTTCTTCAACTCGTTACCTAATCCTCGCGTAATGGTTATACATCAGATCGAAAAAAATTGTTCGGTGATGGTGATTCTCTTATCCGTAGAACTAAAAGTTTTTTCGTCGAACGAATTTCTTAGGATTACAGTTTTTTATCCTACAAGTATCTCGTTGGTCTAAAATGTAGAGATAAAAGGTAACATAAAAGTGAATTAAGAATAAAAGAAAGCACAGATTAGTGTAACAATATTTAGACAACATCTTTGAGACTAAAAATACTTTTTCGAGTTGTTTTATTAAATAAAACATCTCTCGCTTTGTTAGCTCACGTCTTGACATATATACATATGTATTTATATTTATACACGATTGTATAAATAAAAAGATGCAGATAAATAGATCAGTGATACTTTTTGCGAATGAATAAACATGGATTGGAAATAAATACTGAAAGATAAAAATTAAAATAAATATTAACGTAGACAAATTTGGAATAAAATATTTAATTAATAATAACAAAAAAAAAACTATTATAAAGATCACCAGCTGTCTTGATTTAAGAATTTTTCAGGAGAATAATTTAATTTTTCCTTTAAGAATTTTAAATTTTTAATCCAATAAAAAATTTCTTCATTCAAAATAGCAAAAGAAAAAATTCTTAAATTAAAAATTTTTTTACTTGAGCCAATTTTAAAAAGAAATTTACTTTCAATAATACTCAAAATACGAGACATCTAATTACTTTATATATTTTTTAAACAAGTATAAAAAATCTTAATTAAGGTTACCACTAATTTTAATCCAAGAAAAAAAAAATACTTTTATTAAGAAAATTTTCTTGATACAAGAATTCATGTTCTTGAAAATTTTCAAGAATATATATTCTTAGCTTAAGAACTTGTTAAATTGATTGAAATAATTTTTACTTAATTTAAATAAAGCTATTTTCTTGTTTATATATTATCAAAAGATAAATATTGATGCTCTTCTCTTCAGAAATTAATAATTAATAATAATAGAAGACAGTAAAAAATTTTGCGTCAAAAAACTTAGTGTTAAAAATTTTTGTGTTAAATATTTAACACTTTTTTGTGTTGATTTAATATTTATCGTGTTAAATTAACACAAGAAAGTGTTAAATATTTAACGTAATAATTTTTAACACAAAATTTTTTACTCTGAATATTTGATCGTTGAACCAAGAAATTATTAATTGAGTAAAAGTATATTTTTTTCTCAGTGTAAAAATACTTTATTTCATTTAAAAATAGTAATGTAGAAAATTCTTCAATGGCAAACTTTCTTTTCATCCTATCCATGAATTTCTGGAATTAATTCAAACTGAATAGACTGAAATTTCGAAGATAAAATTTGTGAATAGATTTTTTTGAGTGTAAGAAGTGGTACAGTAGAATACGGACACGGGTGTCGAAGTCTAAAGCTGCATTTGAGCTCTTTTCAGTCGTTGCAGACTCAGACTGAGCACCCGAGTCAAAATATAAATTCCAATTTGAGCCTCAAAATCCTCAGTGAGGTTTTTGAGGGCAAATTTGGAATTTCAAGATAGATTTCAATATGGAAAGTAGTCACGATTTGAACCTCAAAATTCTACTTACGGACGGTTTTACAACTTTGAGGGTAAAAATAGAACTTCAGAATTCACGTTTGAACCTCAAAACCCTCACAATATTCTTCAATAATTTTACTATTAAAAATTTTAAATGAATATGGCACTATTGTTTTTTAAATTCTCCCTGCATTTTTTAAATAAACAAATGGTTTTATCTGATAAAATAAATTCAAAGTGATCGAGGTGTAAAATTTTTTGGCAGTGGTACAAGTTGTCATATAACATTTTAGTAATTAATTCCATCAAAACAAATTAGCCAAATTGAAACCAAAAAAATTTTTTTTTTTTGGATTGTTGTTTCAATTTGGGTGTTCAGATTATCGTTTCATATACTTAACACGTTTACCTTTCGTGTTTCCCTATGTATCGAAATTATATTAATCTAAAATCGTACAACGCTCGGACACGTTTACCTTTCTTGTTTCCCTATGTATCGAAATTATATTAATCTAAAATCGTACGACGCTCGGACTCGAACACGGAACCCTACGCTCTCTAAGCCTAAACCTAACCGACTACTCTATACTACGCATGTAGTTGTTCTGATGATAACTGTACATACTTTAAACATATTGGAATTCTCATTTGATCCTCATATTCCTCAATGAGGATTTTGAGGCTTTCGTTCGGATTTGAAGCCTACTATATGCTGGAAAGAAATAATGCTGTTTTCCAACCATGCATTTTTTATCTCGAGGAGTCTTTTCAAACTATTTGTTTTATTATCGTTAATAATAAATTTTTTTAGAGATAAGTATCAATTATTACTGTTTTTACTATCAGCAAACAAAAAATAGCTTCACTTAAATTAACTAAAAATTATGTTAATTAAGTTTACAAATTTTTGTGATAAGAAGATAGATAAAGAAAATATTAATTACATTACTATTCCTTATATACTTTTACTCATGACTATTTTCGAATATTGTACTCATTTTTTAATAATATTTAAAAATTTATATGGTCACCATAAATGAAACCTTTTTTCAAACAAATTAATAGTTTTTGTTTAGTGTTAGTTTAGTTTTTATGGAAGTATTACGTAAAGTTTTTGAGTTATAATCAAGTATACTAGAAAATTTTATTCTTTTCTCCTATAGTGCAATGTATAACTAAAAGAATTCTAACTTTAAAATTAAATATTTCCAAAACTGTATGATGTAACAATCTCATTTTTTACAAATCGATACAGAATTATTATTATATATACTCTGAAAAAATGCAAAAAAAATCTATTTTTGTTCTGACTGTCATAATCCTTTTATGTAAAGTCATTTTTTTATAAGGTCATTTAATTATTCTCATTTCTATCTTCTTTTAAGAGTATGAAATTTTTAAAACTCTATTCGACTTCAAGACATGATGGACTCTCATAATACTGATATGTGACTGAATCCCAAAATTTTTAAATTAACGCTAATTATTATCTACGGTTGTATCAGCACGTTAATGAACCTAATTCAATTTTTCGAACTTGAAGGATTATTTTGTCCATTGGTCACTGAGAATTGATTATTCGTTACGTAATAAAATAACAAATATGTATTTAGATTTTTATTGATATTATTTATTATCTATTAGTTTATTGGTAATGACTTAGTTACAATTGCATTCCTTAAACGTGAGCGTAGGTGTTCTTTAATTCTCGCCTAAAAATCAAGATTCCGTGTTTCGTCACATTAATTTGTACCTAACAGACATAATATGCGAACAAATGCTACAAAAACTATACTGTCAGATAAAAAAATTATCACTGATCTTTTAGAAAATTTTTTTTGATTTTTTAATAACTATTTTTACATAAAGTTGTGACATATTTCTCATGTTATATGTTAATTTGTAAATGTAAATTAAATTTTTTTGATGAAGCAAAAATTTTCTAAGTCCAAAATACAACTTTTCACTGAATGAGACTTTTGAGGTTGTAGTGAGGACTCTAAATCAACGGGTGGTTCACATTAAGACCTCAAAATCTTCAATGAGGATTTTGAGTATTAAAGTAGAGTTACTTTCTGTGCGGCAAATAAAACATCAAAGGATTTGAGGTTAAAACTAGAATTTGTTTTTTGACTCGAGCAGGTCAATTCCGTAGCTAGTGGAATAAATGTGAAAATAGGAATCGTTTTGATGGCTCTAAGACATTATTCATGAAAATTGATCATTGATCACAATGCCTTTCTGGCTTTATGCGGATCAACTAGAGTTATCTTCGAAAACCATTAGTGCTTTCATGTGCTGCTACAGGCACTTTCACCCCCTGCCACTTCTGACACTTCTACCGCTCTCTTGGTTCCATTCCCTCTTCTCTTATTCTAGGTGTAGTGTGCTATATTCTAGCGTGTAGGGTGCCAGTAGTATGCCGAGGTTCACCAAAGTGCCGAAGAGAATTGAGGTCAAGGTTGAAGAGAGTGAAAAATGGGGTAGTGCTGAACACACACTGAGGGTCAGGGGTAAAATTCTGCCGCACTTGGCTAGCTTAATCATAAAAGGCTGTTTTTTTATTTGATTTATTGTCATTTTTATTTTAAACTACTGAATGCCAAAGCAAGCTCTAGACTTTTCTCCATTGGGTACAGTCGTGAAAATCTGAGAGGGTCTGATTTTAAAGAGCTAAGAGAAAATATTAACCCACCACTCATAAAGACGGACACGGATATACGGTTCTTTTTCAATATTAACTTTTTAATTTGTGGGAAGTACGCAGTCTCGCCGAAGGGCGTTTGCTGCATATACATATAACAGCCGCAACACGAGATTCAGATGATCGATCGTCAAAATTAGAACGCTAAAAGTGCTTTAATAATTAAAAAATAAAAATCCACTCAATATTACACTGAGTCGTTTAATTCTAAAAATAGTTTAGTTCTTTTAATGAAAAATCAATAGTAGTTATACAATCAAAATAATATTTTATTAATAGCCTCTATCGTAATATTCACTTAATTAAAAAAAAAAAAAAAAAATTTCTTGAGCTAAGAAAAAATTACTTTGAATAATTTTATGCAACTAATTTTTATTCAAATTAATTTTATTTAATTCAAAAAATCTACTGTTTGTTTAAAATTATTTTCGGGGTCCAAAAATTTAATTTTTCACTCACAGTAACATTAATAATTCTTAATGAAATTCAATATAATCATTTTTTTGGACTATTATCGAAGTCAAAATAAAAAATGAGCCAAATCGGTTGATTAGTTTAAAAATTACAGCAATTCAAAGCTTTAAAAATATAAAAAATTCATGCTTTTACTTTTTTTTTAAATAACTTTGTAATGGAAAAATTTATTAAATTTTTGTAAATTATATTTAAAAGCTTTTCAAATTTATAATTCATCATATTTACAAACCAAAAATTACACTAATAAAAAAATTAACTTGATTTAAAAATAAAAATCTTTAACCCAGGAAATTACCTCAAAATTTTCTCTCTTAAAAAGAAGAAAAAAAAAATTTCTTGATTAAAATTTTTTACACTTAGATAAAGTTAATTTTTTTAACAGTATATATATCTACTGAATAAAATTTAAGTATTGCATTGATTTTTACAATCCCATAAAATTTTCCGATGACACCAAAAATTATTTTTTTCCTTAATCAATCAAATGACCTTTAAAAAAATTGATTAGTCCAATATCCAACTATTATTTTCGTAAATATTTAATAAAGTAAACAAATTAATAAAACTAATCTTATCAAGAAGAATTCAATGTCAACATAATTTGTTTTGATAAATCCGCTTTATTCTTAATACTTATCGCCGTCTCTGTTATTGTGTTATATATATTAAACACTCAATCATTTTTTTTTTTCATGATTATGATGCTCGGCTGGTCGCTTACAAGCGTCAGAGCTTGATAACTGCTTTGACGCCTGGAACTTTTTAACGGCGCAATTTAAGTAGAAAGAATATGATATGTATTACATAAATATAAATATATAGTATGTGTGCTTAGCGGGCTTCTTTCTCTGTACAATGACATTACACCGGGCTGGTGAGAGTGTACATGTAGAACGTACTTTATGGAACAGAGTAATGGAGGATTCGAAGCGTGACTAGAAGAGCAACAACTGCAACAAAGCTATTGGAGATTTTCTAACGCCTTTGATGGCGTATATATGTATATATACATTTATGTAGATGTATCTGGCATTATATTCTGACTACTTGTTATTCGCTTCAATTCATTGTCTCCCTTGTCTTCTCTCGATGGCAATAACTACACGGGTCGATGGACATGTAAATTACTTGGGGACTTTACTAGTGACTAATGCATCTTCCATTTACCAAATACAATCTTTATCTTTACTTTTAATGCCACACAAAATTCAGGTTATTAACTGTTACAACATTTTGAATTTTAATCCTTCGGATTTCCTTGTAAAGCTTTTTTACTTTTAAAATTCCCTTTATTTATCAGTTTTATTGACATGCATGGTTGTACATTTTTTTATTTTTGTATTAAAAATCGTCCCTTACTCTAATTAGAGCTATAACAGATTGTTTATTTATTTATTTTGTTATACTAGTATTTGTTTAAATGATATAAAATATATCTCGTGGTAAAATTTGAAAAAATCCACTTGACAGTTTACTTCCTTGTAAAACTTCTCTCTATTTAATTAATTTTATTAATTTATTTTTAGTGTTGATTAAAGTTAAATCAAGAAAATTATGATTCAAAAGCTCCTTTTTAGTCCCAAAATTATTTTGAAAGTCCCTAAAATAAAATTAGAGATAATCTAAGCCTTTGACTATAATTTTAGCCTTAAAAAAAATTTTTAAGTAAAAAAAAAAAATTTTTTTTATCTTAAAAAAATTATTATTTTGGATGAAATTAATTTTTTTTAGCAAATAAAAAAAATTCAACTTGAACAAAAATGTTTTGAAAATTTTTTTTAATTCTTAGTTAAAATTTATAATTACTATTATCATAAATAAAAAGGAGTTTCGAATAAGAAATTGAAAAAAAAAAATTTTATAAAATAAAATTTCAATTTTTGATTTTCATTGCTTCGAATTTAATTTAAAAATTTTGAAAAATAAATCTTACAAAAATTCAATCATTAAATTGTAATATTTGCTATTTTTTTTTCCTACGCATCTAGCTTTTTTATATAAATTGTACTTATAAACTGTAATTATTAAATTTTTCTTTTTATTTAATTAAAAAGAAAACAATAGAGCACAATATTAAAAGTTGACGAAAAAAATAGTGATTATGATTATAAATAACTTGTCTAAAGTTTTATCAAGATTGTTAAAAGTACGGTGGATACTTTTAAAAGATATTATTAACTTTATCGTAGGCAATTTTCACTTCGTATACTTTTGTTAAATTATAAATTCAAAGGAGCTATCAGACTTATTATGAGATAAAATTCCATACTTAACGTAAATTATTTTTTATGCTCCTCAATTTTTGGTACATTTTTCTAAAACTCTTCAGTTTATTTTAAATTAATGTCCATCGATCTCGAGAGTAAAAATAAAAAAAATTGAAGATAGGTGGCGGATGACAAATATTATTAATAAAAGCGGATCGGTACCTACAGATTCACTTATTTCTGATACATGTATCATAAGTATATTAATCTGTGGATGTGTGACGGTGGAAGATAAGTAAGAGAGATTGGGAGAGAGCTTATATTAGAGGAATAGAGAGATGATGACATAACGAGTCGAGACATTGCCTGTCAACAGTCAGTGTGACCTTAACCACGGCATTGGGTTATAAATAAAGGAACCGACATTGGTGAAATTATTTAAGGAGTTGAGCTTGTGTGTCGACATGTAAAATGCCACATTCAACGCCCAGCGAAGTTACTTTTTCTTATGTCATATTGTCCATTATAACAGCACAGGGAATTTTTTTAAATACATACACTGAAAAAAAATTTGATTTTATAGAAAAATTCTTAAACTAATAAATAATATTGTCTTGAATCAAGAAGAGAAATTTTTAATAAAGAAAAAGTATTAATACTCAGTTCAATAATGTTTTTATTTAAATCAAGACCAAGCTCTTCAAAATAATTTTCTTTGTTTAAAAATTTTTGATTTTGATCACGTTGATTTTTTTCTCAGTGTAAAGTGTCTCAACTTTATTTGATCTATTGAATTTTTTCAATCTAAAATCAATAATAAGACCACACAGAAAAAATAATAAGGGAAAAATTACAATATATAATGTTTCAGCTTGTAATTATTACAGATTTTATAAGAAATACATTGTAGAATGTAATATTTATATTGAAAGCTCTGAAAATTAACATTCAAAGTTTAAATTTAGAAAAATGTTATTTCGAACTGTAATTTTTTTAGTTTTTAATACGGCGGGACACTTATTACTATTTATAATGTAATTTTTCGAGTTTTCTTTTTTCCGTGCACTGAAAAAAAATTAACTTGATTCGAGAGAATTCTTGAACCAAGAATATAATTTTGAAGAGGGTAATTCTTCTTGAATCAAGATGAAAAATTTTAGTATTAGGTAAAATTTCCTTAATCAAGAAAAATGTATTAGTTCAAGAATTTTTCTACTCAAATCAAAAGATTAAGTTCTTCAAAATTATACACTTGATTCAAGAACATTTTTTTTCTATGTGGCAGGCACTCCGTATAGAAAACTGTAAAAATTACAGTTTCAGATTGTAAATATTACATTAAAATGTAAATATTACATTTTACAATGTAATTCTTACAAAATTTGTAATAATTACTATCTGAAACTGTAATTTTTCCGGGTTTTCTATACGGAGCGCCACGTTTACATTATAAAATGTACTTTTTCCGTGCAATCTCCTCTCTAAAATCTAATTTTAAATTATAATATTATTATCCCTGACAGTTGTGATGGTCTATTTCGTATAAGTATATACACAAAAACCATGATAAAAAGGCACCACGAGATTTTGATGCGTATTTTGTCGGGGAGATTTTGTCATGGAACTCTATTTTTTGACAGTGCTTTAAAAAATTTAGTAATTGACAAAACGCTGGCAATAATATGTCTCAAATATTTTCTCCTAACCCGATCACTTTTAAATGTTATACTAAAATCAATAATTACACTGCCAAAAAAATCAACTAGACAAGAGTAAAATTCTTGATCCAATAAAATTATTTTGCAGACTTTCATTTTTCGAATCACAACAAAACAAAATCATTTTACAATTTTTCAATAATTTAAAAAGTTTTCCGAGTTAACCCAAGAGTAACTCTAAATCCCTAGCTTAAATTCCAGGATAAAAACTATCCAAAGACATTTAAAACCATGACTAGTAATTAAAAAATGTGCATTCGGTAATCCCCAGCAGACATAATTAATCTGAGCGATGGAACGAATTATCGGAGAACTGTGGAAGAACTCGGGGGTCGGTTATCACGCCCACGACGATTCGATTAATGAAATTCCAATTGACGTGCACCGACGTGTCCTTCTCTGGTCACGTGTGCTATCTCTTATACCATACATACACATATAGATAGTCATTCCCTCTCCGTGGATATGTCCATTGTCCATGTAAAGCTCAACTTCTGCATGGAGTCACGTATTATCATGTATTGGTGGGAATTATGTGTGTTATCTACATACATACACACATACATATTTATAGATGCACGTACCCATTTATGTTAAACTACTCATACAACTTAGCTGATTTTCCATTCTCGCGTTATCATCATCAACATTAACACTACCATCTACAATCACATCTACTTCCGAATATCGATCATTATCCAAACGCTCGAGAATCTCCTCATTACGTCATTATGACTACGATATCCGTTCGAAAGACGAGCTAACACCTGCTCCAACCGATCTGCGATACGTTTTCAAACGATATGATTTATGTCATTATTATTCACCATCATATCCCGGCATTATACTGTCATTTATATATTATATATTACATATATTATTAAACACACTTATTTTTAACTCAAACTGCTAATAATTTAATAAATATCCCCTGTCTATTAATTATATATACAAAACCACGGACAGAAGTATAACACAATCATGATATGATATGTATTAATGTGATATCATTTCTGTTACGCGCGTATTTAATAATAAATGCATATTTCATTTTAATCAGCCTCATCAAGATTTTCACTACTTATTTATTTCGGTACATTGCGTTTGCTTTGTATCGCCGTAACTCGTTTAATTTAATATCTCGTTAGCGTCACTCTAAATATTGTACGTTTATTAAATAAATATACCTTCTTTTTTTTAATGCTGCATGAAAAATAAATTGCGCCGTTAATCTATCGGAATTTTGTATCATGTCATAACTTTTATGTTATAATTAAAATGCTGTTCATGAAAATTGTAATAGTGAGGAAATTTCAGTCTTTGAAAAATTTATCCGGCTCTTTTGAAGGACCCCTTGAAATATAATTGACAGAAACACGCACGATATACTCGTATTTAGGTGAATTAATTACTTTTTCAGTCAACATTTATATCGCGTGGGAGCTGATAGTATTTATAAAATTTATCGTTCACATCCGATCTGAAATGAAAAATATTATATTAAAGTTTATTTTTATTCGGTTTTAAAGCGTTGTAGAGTCAATAGTAAATTGTCGGGTGTGTGTTCCACTCGTCAAAACTCGATAATGCCACTTTCAATGGATTTACATTTCATTTGTTTGTGTTTCCTATATAAATTCTATTTATTATTTTTATTAGTTAAAAATCGCTTTTATTTTTCGATGCTTGAAATTTTTACAATTTATTAAAATAGTTTTTTTTATATTTATCAAACTGAAAACAAATATTGATCATTTTTTTTCCGAAAATTAACAAAATTTTTAACCAAGAATTTTTTAATCTTTCCGGACAATAATTTTGTCTGTGTAAAAAAAATCAGATTGTAAATGAGATATTCTTGTTATACATTGATAGAAAAATTAACTTCATTAAAGAAAAAATATTTTAAACCAAAAATATTATTTTGAACAATTTTTTAAATCATGCGAAAAATATTTATATTCTTCAAAATAATTCTTTCTTTTATTTAAAAAAATTTTTTTTGTTAAACAATTAATAAAAAAAAAACTTTTTATGAATTGATGCAACGAACATTAAATTTATACATATACATAAATTAATGTAATCAACGTAATTAATATTCCACACAATATTTGATGAGAAAAATCTAATAATTATATTTATAATATTTAAATTACTAAATTCAAATATTAATTAATAAAAAAAAAATTTTTTTTAAATTCTTTTATTTTCACATTATTAAATAAAAATTCTCATGAGTCGGCTAATTATTATTAAAAAAAAAAAATTATTAGTAGAAGAATAATAAAACTTGTGTAAAAATAAAAATCTAGATATATGCAGCATTACATATGTATAATATAAAATCTACACTTGACAATATAAATATCCATAACAGTGGGACAAAATTGATAAACGATCAATGCTGCGTTAGTGTGTCGTACATCCATATTAATTATATTATGTCGAGAGGCATGCCAGAGGATTGTTAAGTGTTGGACGTTGGAAGAGCTCATACGAGGGTTGTGGGTTTCTCTGGTACCTTTCGGAGGCCTCTCCACCCGCCACCCCTCCCAGTAACCGCCGTTATCCACCAACCTGCTGTCACTATCACTGTATATACTCTTCTGTTCTGTTCTGTTGGCTACTACCACTGTTGCCACGAGTTCACCACTACTACGCCGTCTAAACTCACCCCGTGCTGGAACTATTCTCTGCAAAGCTCTCAGTAAGCTTTCGTCAGAGACCAGAGACTCCTATCAAGTGATACGAGCTCCGCAATATAATACTACCAGAGATAGTATAGACCTAGTAATAGCAGCACGTACCGGTACACCTACTATGATTATCAGAAATCCAATTGCTGTTAGTTGGACCGAAAATCTTCCCGTCAGCCAATCTTACTCCTAATCGATCCTGCAGTCATATCACGGTTATTTCTGGCACCCACTAATTAATTCGTGTATCCGTTAATAGACCAAGGATTATCACTCTTATTGTTCTCTTGGTTAATTTACAAAGAGTAATTCATTTTTATAAGACTAGAATTAACAAACATTACAATTTTAAATCAATACGTCAAAAGAGGCTTCAAACAATTTTTTGTCAGAATGAATTTACTTTTTTTTATTCATTTTTTTGCAAATTTTAAATGAAAGTAAAAATTATTAAAAAACAATCTTTTTGATTAAATTTTCAATTTAATTTAATGAAAAAAAAAAAAAAAAAATTTTTTTTTCTAGAAAAAATAAAAAATTGACTTTTTTTATTTATTTCTTCTGCAAATTTTGAATAAAAGTAAAAATTATTAAAAAAAATTTTTTTCTGATTGAATTTTTTATTTAATTTCATTATAAAAAAATATTTTTTTTTTTAAATTAAAAAATTAAAACTAAATTTTTATAAATAAATATGACAAATTAAAAAGCTATTATTAGTTCAAATTTAATTAATTATTTGTTAAATAATAAAAAAAAAAGATTACTCGATTAAAATTATTTATTTAAAAAAAATTTATTTTAGATTTAAATTTATTTATTTTAAAAAAATAAATTAAATTTGTCAATTAAAAAAACTAAATAAAGAATTATTTATAAATATTTTGAATTCTGACATTAAAAGCGCGCTCATCTCGCTCACGTGAAAAAACAAGCAGCGCCACCACTACTAATCTTATCGACTGAAGAAAAAGGTAAGAATTTCCCGGCAGCGCTGTGTTTTAACTGTTCAGTTATAATCATATGAAAACATCTCAGCAAATATAACGGTCGTAAGAGTGTTTCATGCAACAACAATCATTTTGTTTATTTGTTTTGATTATTATTAATTAAAAAATTGAGATAAATTTATTAATTTGTTAAATTAAACTCAAAATGAGAAAAAGTAAGGTGTCATTTTTAGAATAACTTCTAAGTGATGATTTCCGCGGGATTTTTTTAAAGGTTAGTATCAGTATCAATATATGTTTACATTTTTATGAGCTTTATAATTTATTAATTATTTTTTTTTTTCATACTATTTAAGATTTTTATGAAGATCTTAAGTATTTTATAATAAGTATAAATTAATACTAAAAATGATATTCAATGAAAAATATTTTTTTTGCAGATTTAAGTTTGCTGTAGCAAAAATTAGCAAGTGGATTTTACATTTAGATATTGTTTATAAGTAAATAATCAAAAATGTCTGAAACACAGTTATTACGGAAGTGGGAAGATTTATTGAAAGCAGGGAAATTTGAAGGTCTTGCTCAAGAAATAAAGGTAAAAATATGACATTATAATTAATAAACTGATTACTTTTTAGTTTTCTTAAAAAATAATTATTTTAATAAATTTTCATAGCAATATTTTATCAAATTATTTTTTTCTTTAATTATTGTCTTTATTATTTATCGTGTAAAATTTTTTTTAAATTGTCAAATGTCTCTCAACTTCAATTTCTTAAAAAAAAAAAAAATAGAAAACACCCATGATATAAAATTCAAGACATTATTTTTTATTTTTCAATGAAAAAATGTATTGATAAAAAAAAAAGAATTTATTAATAAATATCAACAGATATTTGATGAATAAAAAAAAAAAATAAATTAAAGATATTAATTTTCAAACAGCTGATTGGATTTAAAAAAAATTCCAATAGTCAGCAAACTTAAAAACTAATTAACTCAATAAGCGGTCAATTAAATAAGTAATAACTAAAATAATTTTCAATTACTAATAAAGTTTTTTTATTAATTCCAGGAAGCTGATATAAAACCATCAAATAAATTAGACACATCTTGGACACGTCTGTTGGTGGTTATTTGCCACTACGTAACATCCCACGAAAAAATATCATTATCTACAGCTACAGAATTAACCGAGATCATCAGCGCAATCCACCCGAAGTTATTATCTATCTCAGACCCAGTGAAATATTTTTCATCACTATACCACGTGATAAGAATATTTCTTTTTTCAAAGCACCACCAAGAGGCCCTTAAAGTCACAGACCACTTCTTACCAGGTACAGTATGGTCCTCAGCAGTCGAAGATCCATCCTACATTTCAAAACTGACAACTTTGTGGGCCACAAGTCTGGTCAGTTATTTAAAATCTAACAAAACTAGATTTGAGAAGGCGACAGGGTTGATCAATTACCAGCTAAGACTGCGCTTGCTCTGCGACCCAGGCGAGCACCGAGTGTTCATCAACGACCTCGACTCCTACTTCTTGATAATAAAGTCCTACGAAGATGAAAAGTACAAGGAAGACTTCCAGAGCTTCATCTTGAAAATCGAGACATTGACTGACACAAAAATTTCTCTGGGAACGAAAGACCAGTACCGTACTTACGAAAGTTTCCTAAGACTGATTACCGACATCTTGTCGGATAAATTAAATATCAAGGGAATTAACAAAATTTCAGGGAAAAAAATCAAGCAGCTCTTCGACCTGTTCCGTGAGGCAGTAAAACCCGATTGTCAAATCGAAGAATGCTTTGCAATGTACGAGCTCTTGTGCTCAATTTTCACACGACCAGTTTCTGCATTTGACAAATTTACCGTCGACACAATTGAAACTTACATCCAAACGCTCGATAAAATTATCAAAAAATACGGTATCGAGAACGCAGTGCATAAAAATTCCAACAACGCATCAGTGCTGCTTCAATTCGTCTTAATTTACTGGGAAACTTACGCCAAGACAAAAGAAAAGTTTGGCATTCCTGTAGAATTAGTACCCAAGCTTCTGAGCTTGATAATCCATCAGGCTGATTTATTTTCCCAGATGGAAATTTCCTCTTGTAATAAATGCTCGTCAAACAAGTGTACAGTAAAAAAAGATATTTGGAATTCTATTGGAGTTAAACTTCGAATTCTTTTGATCCTATCCCGAATCGATGCGACTTCCAAAGACCTCAGACAAATCGGGTTTTCTGTCTTCGAAAACTGCGTCACCATCGTTTCAGAATTAAAAGAAAACAATTGTGAATCTTGGTTAAAAAATTGGACTCCCTGCTGTTCAAGAATTTTCAATATTATTCTTCAGTACGATAAAAATCACTACCAAGATTATATTAAATTCAGCGAGCTACTGTGCACCAAGATCAAGAGCTTCGAAGTGGAGAAGCTTCTCGACCCAGAAGAAAATTTCCTAGCTCTCTGCTTACACCGACTTGGATCTACACATTACCACAACGAAAACTACAGAGCCGCTATGGAGGTCGCTTCTTTGAGCGCGTATGTAGGCTTGAGTACCGGAGAAGGTTCATCTTTTCGTACCTGGGCTAACTGCAAGTACCGGTACTCTTCAGCAAAGTCTATGACCATGGTAGAGTGTCTTGAGTCTAACAAGACGGCAGCACGATTTGGAATCACGGTTTTATTAGACGACTCTCAGAAACGACAAATATGCTTGCAAGAAATCAAAGGCTTGGAGAATTGTCCAATGAATATGATGTCTTCAATCTTAGTAGTGGTTGAATTATTGCAAACTTTAAATCCTGATCCGATAGAATACGCTCAGGCGATCCACTTGCTCGGGTACCATCAGCTGGACGTCCAAAATTCCGAGTCTCTAGAAAAATTCCTTACAACAGCTAAGTTGGAATTAAAAAAATCACCAAAAACACCATCAAGACAATTGCTCCTGGGAAATTTATTATTTTATTTATTTATCCAAAAATTCGGAAACATTCGCCGCACAATTGAAGCTGAAATGCTGACATCTACCATGCGATTGTCTGTAAAAACCCGAGGCGACCCGGCGAGCAACGTAGTTCCAGCTTACAGCCTGATAAACATCACCACTTCTTCAAACTTGGAAGCTTCTTTATTACGAGTGCTGGAATTCTGGACCAAGTACTGCCAGCAAGAAGGCCTGATTGAGAGTTTCGGTAAATATTTAACTCCTAAGATGATGACAAGGCTCGTGATAATCGCCGGGGAGTACGCGAAGTTCTACAACTTCCGCGGAGCGGAAATATCAGCATGGCAGCTGGCGATGAGCTTAGCGAGTAAATTCAAAGACGAGCGGTCTATAATGTACATCTGTAGTCGCAGCATCATGTCGAGGTACCTGATCACCCAGTGGATCACCCTCGCCGAGGAGTCAGCTGAGAAATTAAAAGCCTCTTGCGACGAAGAAATAATCGAGAGCGTTGCAATGTTGAAATTCAGCTTGTCAAGCTATTACTTTTACCTAGGGCGAATTAACGAGGCTAAAAAATTGTTCGATGAAGCTTTGGAGACTCCTGGGATTAAATTCACTAAAAATTACCCAACTTATCTCTACGCGATGGACATATTGATATCCGAGCGGCTGAACCACGACGACTGCTTCAATAAACACAAGTACATGCAGGCGATAATTGAAGGTTTGTACACGGTGATATTAATCGAAGATAATTTTTTGTCCTCCCATAACCTTCCTAGAGAGGACCTACTCTACAGACTGGACACCGCCATGGAGTTCACGAATCACATAACGCTGCGTATGAACAGTCTGTTGTCTTACCGAGAGATATCTGCGCACTTGATACGCCGCTTGAAAGTAGTCCAGAAATTAGGATCGACTCTCCACGTGGCAGAGTGTCTAAAAAATCTCTGCTTTCTTGATTTGTCGCGGAATCAATTGGAGGATTGCGAAGTCAAGCTTCAGGGACTGGAGTATATTTTGAAGCTGGACTCTGAGAAGCTAGATTTTGAGAAAGCGACTAAATCAAAGAAAGGTGTCAGGGTTTTTTGTGATAACTCTCCTTTGAGACCGGTTGAACTGGTCCGTGATATTCCTCACAATGACGGATCTCCGGTGCTGATGACTAAAATATTTTCTTCGCCTGATTTTATGGAACATGAAAAAGATTGCAAGTGTTTTAAATGTACTAATTTTGCTTACAAGTACTTTGTGTTTTCTTGTACGCATATACGAGCTCAGCTTTACGCGGCGCAGAACAATGTTGAGCAAGCGGTGGATCATTTTCACGGAGCTTTGCAGATTATCAAGGAGCTAATTGATTTCAAGGTGGAGAATTTTGAGACTGTCTCCCAGCATTATGTTGAGTTTGTGCTTTTCTTGCTGGATTTTGGAAAGTTTATCAAGTACTCGGTACCAAATGGAGGTAGTGATGCTCTGAGTATGGTTATTTATGCATTAAGTATCTGTGAAAAGCACAAAATTAAAAATCACCCAGTTTATTTTAACTTGAAGGAGTTCATTTTTGAAGCAAGGTTCCAGGAGACTTTTCAAGCTGATCTTTATGATAAGTTTGTCGTTTCTGATACTAGAGCAGAGCTTGGTGATGAAATGGCAGCTGGAGAAGATATTTGTGCAACACCTGTTAAGGGAGATGCTAGAACTATAGTTGAATTCAAACGAAGAAATACTCCGCCTATTATTACCTTCACTGGAGCGAGTATTGATAGATTTGAAGAAGACAATGATTGCTTGACACCTGTTGTTACTTGTGATGATCAGGTGAAGATTGTCAAGAAACCGAGCAGGATCACGAAGGTCAAACCTATTAGACGGAAAATTTCTGACTCGGAGTATCTTACTCCGATTGGGAGTAGAAGTAATGATCTTAACTCGGGGATTTGTCAAGCTTCCGGAGATTCTAAAGAAGAAATTTCGGAGAACAAGGAACAGTCAAAGGATCTTAATCTTAATCCTCCGAAGATTAAGATTAAGTCTATTAAAAAAGCTAATTTGGACCTTAATCTTCTTCGCAAGATTCAGGTTAAGTCGGAGGTGACTGGAGGTGATGGTAATAGTAATGTTAGTAAATCTAGGACAAGAATAGAAAATAATTGTTCGGAAAGAGTCAAGGAGAATTCTAAAGCTACCAAAGAGCAGAAAAGTAAAAGTGAACTTGATGATAATGTTAGTGATTTAGAAGCTTTGCAGATTAGTGATAATTCAAAGGTTCGTAAAACAAGGTCTGGTTTAACAGCAAGAGCTAAGACTAATTTGAAAGTAGAGGCAAAGAATGAACTGGATACTGTTATTGAGGACTTAGAAGCTGTACATATTAGTCAAGATATAACTGTTGAGAAATCAAGGAGCAAATCTAAAGATTTGAGTGCGAAAGAGATCAAAAGTACCCAAGATAGGAATTTTAGTACAAATACTGAGAAGAAGAAGAAAGTAATTGATTCGGAAAATAAGGAGGAAATTGTTGAGAATAGTAGCACTGAAGAACCAAGAAGGTCAAGACGCCTCGCTGTGAAGAAATCCGAACCTGGTATAGATAAATTTAAAATTTTGAAACAGAGAAATTGATGGAAGTTGGGTGATTTGTATTAGATGTTAATGAATTATTTTTTTAATTAAAAGCCAGATTTTCGAACCAAGATGTTGAAAATAATGTCAACATTCATGGGAAATTAAATTATATTTATTGGTGCGTTTATTTAATTTTAAAAGAGTCATAAGTGGAAAACTGGTCTTAAAATTATTTTTGTAAAAACTTTTTTTTATTACTTTTTATAGATTAAATGTAATGAGTGGCTGGAATGTTAGTACTATTTGTAAGTAAATCTGTAAAGCATTTTACTAATAAATTTTGTTAGCAAATAAATCAATTTTCAATTCATGTGTATTATTAACTTTAAGTTTAAATATTTTTTTTTTTAAATAAAAAAAAAGTTTAATTAAATATTGTATCAATTTTATACCTATTAAATTAAATTAAATATTAGTTTTTCTTTTAAACTCTTTTTATCCTAAAAATTTTTCTTTAATTAAAAGAAAAATGAAAAGTAATTGAAAATTTTTTTTTATTATATGAAAATTTAAGATTTAATAAATTTATTATAAATAATTTTCTTAAATATTAAGGATTTAATAAATAAAAATATTTTTTACATGAAATTAGAAAAGTTTATTAAAATATATATTGTATGTACATTTGTAGTTGGAGAAATTTTAGAAAGATTAGATGATGCTACCTGATCATAATTCAATACAAAATCACCGACATTGCAATTACGAATATTACTGATCGAATTTATCAATAATATTAAACATGGCATAAATAATAACAGATTTTTCTCAATTTATTTTTAAAGATATTTTGTTCAACTTAAATACTGCAACGAAAAATTGAGTTAAACATTGGCCCTAATACCAAGTCTTGCATTTTTATTTAATTATTTAAATATCACACATTGTCTCTCAAATCAAACGTTCTTTTAATCGACTTTCGTTTTTTAATTTATCATTCATAAGTTACAATAAATAATTGCGGCTTCAATCATCGATTTATACTAATAAAAAAAAAAAATTTTACCTAAACAGATTACTTTTTCAATTGAAGGCACTAAATTAAATGCACAAATATATTAATTTTGTTCATGCATTAAATCGAAAAATAATTTAACCTTACAAATATAATTTCAAATGAATAATTTTGATTTTAAATTTATAATTTTGATTTAAAACTGCATACCAATTACCAATTATTTTAATCTCAAGAATTTTATTATAAATTCAAGTATTTTTTTTTTTCAATCTTTAAACACAAAATAAATAATTAACAAAAAAATCTATTTATTTTGTATTTAAATAAATAATTAAATTTAAAATAAAATTCCAGAAGAGAAATCTATTTGAGTTAATCCCACGTACAAACATGAAAGCTTAAAATTTTTCTATTTCTAAAAATAACAATCCGAATACTTTAGAAATAGAAAAATCCGCCGTACAACTTTAGATTTTAAAATGCCTCATTAAATCGTATTTGCTCAAAATATTAGCAAAAAAAAATAATAATAATAATAATCTAATCAATCATTTTTTCATGTTATCAATTATCCCATTTATCACACAAAATTAAACTTATTATCAACAGCCATATGTAATGATAAAATATAAATTATGGAAG
This sequence comes from Cotesia congregata, assembly GCA_905319865.3. Classification (NCBI taxonomy): domain Eukaryota; kingdom Metazoa; phylum Arthropoda; class Insecta; order Hymenoptera; family Braconidae; genus Cotesia; species Cotesia congregata. The sequence continues at coordinate 17,171,321 of CAJNRD030001120.1, forward strand.
CTTCACAATTAAATCTTACTTTACCCTTAATAATAATAATAATAATAATAATAATAAATGAAAAAAATAATCAACAGTAGAAAACGTTCCGCTAATTACTTTGTACAAAAATAATTAAATAATTAATCCACGAGTTGTATAAAAAAAAATTAATAACTCTTTGGAAGTAACATAAATTTAAACGCAAGTAACAAGACAATGAAAAATATACATATAATATCTATATTAATTAATAATAATTATAATAATAAATCAATGCTTATCAATGTATCAAATAATGAGCTTAGTAATGTAAATCACAGTCTAAAGTTGAGTATACTTTAAGTCAGAGTGAACTGCCATAATCTCAGTAGTGTCTACGGACCCGATGGCTTGAGCCCGGTCATCTTCTTCTTGAGTCTTGGCGAGTTCCATAAGCGCCAGAGCACCCATCCATTTTTTATTGTCAGGTTTACTACTCGCTGGATCTTTTACAATCTGGTCTCCAGATTCAGCCCCAATAACTTTACAATTATTATTATTATTATTATTACAAATACTACTGTTGTCATTATTATAACCAACTCTCTGGACGATATTACGTGAGTCGTGATGAGAATGACTGCCAGCGAGCATTAGAACAGTAGGCCTGGTTCCATTATCGGATCTTGTTTTATTTAGCTCTTCTTCGACTCTAAGCTGAGGTAAACGAGGCAGTTGTTCATAACCCTGAGGTTTATATGATAAATCAGTAGCACTTTTATTTGTTAAATTATTAACATTATTAATTAAATTATCATTAGAGTGTAAATCACGAACGGTATTATCCCTGCTCCAGGATAAATCAGTGGGGTTTAAATTAATATCATTTAAATTATCGTTCGCTAGACTACATTGAAAATCACGACTGGTATCACGGCCCCAGGATAAATCAGTAACGCTTAAATTATCATTAATATTTGAATCAGTAATTAAATTATCAACTAGACTACCGCGACAGAGGTCATTGGACATTGGCACTTGGTTACTATTAATAGATTGATGGCTCCAGAGGTTCTGAGGTGGTGTTTCCTGGAGTGGTGTTTCGTCAAACACCAGTTCTTTAGCTACGTTCATTCCAACTCTGTCAGACCTGGACTTGGGCGACGCGGACCGCCAGAGAGGTCTTGCGTACCCTTTCGCAGCTTCACTGGGTTCTTCCTCTAATTTATCGGGCGCGAGAGAGTGAAAATCTACTTCTTCGTTGAAATTCCGAATACAAGAGACACTTCTCAGGGGAGTACTTTCAATTTGCGCTTCATCTTGCTCGATTAATGGTCTCTTGGGCTGCGAGTCCCACTCCAAAGGCTTCGCGAGTTGCTCCCGACAAGCTTCGCGAAGCCATCGCTTCTTCGGCTGGAGTCTGTCGAACATGGGACGCACTGGAGTCGCGGATAATTTTGTGGCAGTGGTCGCGGCGGAATCTTCGTCTTCAGAGTGGTGAAGAACTTGGCAAGCTTCAGTCGCCTCGTCGTCCTGACTCTCCTCCTGGCTGTCTTGGCTCTCGCTGCAGTAAATTCGCTGGTTTGGAGACTTGCAGTCCCGGTTCTCCTGCTCCCCGGCGTCCATCATCAATCCTTTTCGGGACTTTAGTCTTTTGTAATCGGAGCAGCTCTTCCAGGATTTTTTCTTGCGGTCCTTCCCGGTAGGTGTTCGGTCCTCGCGATCTCGGGCCATTTTGTAGCGCTCCAGCCATCGTGTTACGTCGTGGGGTAGTTCGGTGTTACCTGACACTGGTTTGAGGACAAAGTCATCTGACCGGGTTAGTGTCGCGTAAGGATGATCTGGACAGTGACGATTTGCATGCGTAAATCTCATCTCACATCCTGGACCAGTGCATAAAAATGGCTTTTCTCCCGTGTGCAGTCGTTGGTGGGTCTTTAATTGGCCTGATTGGGTAAATGCTTTTGTACATCCTGGGTAATCACATGGGTACGGTCTCTCACCTGGAAAAAATTTATTATTTTATGTTTTTAATTTTTTTTTTTTTTTAAATATTAAGTAATTTAAAAATTAAATAAAAATTTCTTGATAGAGAATAAAATTTAAAAACTTTTTAAATGGTATTTTAATGAAAAATTTTAAACATTTATAAATCTTAAAAATTTTTTAAAGATATAAAAAAAAATAAACGGCAAATTTTTTTTTTTTTTAAACTTGGTAATTATTAATGGGTCAACCTTATTTTTGGCCATAACTACGTGAAAAATTAACATTTTTTTATTATGCGTGTTCATAGCGTATTTATGCGTGTTTATAGCGCATTTATGATAAAAAATTTAGTGAAAAAAAAATAAAGATTTTGATAGCTTTTTTTGCCTTCAAAAGTTGAAAAAAATTTTGGCTCTTATCTTTTTGGATAAAATTTCTATTTTATCTTTTTTTTTAATATTTTTTTTTTTTTAAGTACATAAAAAAACGAACAATTTAAAAAGAAAATTTAATACAGTAGAACCTCGATAAGTCGAAAACCTCCTTAACTCAAAGAAATGTTTCATCCCCTTCCCTCCAAGCCCCAAAACCTCCGTTACTCGAAATTCTTAACCTCTATAAGTCGAAATAATTAGTGAGTCCCTACAAGCTATTTATGTACATATTTTCCCTCCATAACTCGAAAAATTATATTTTACCTCTGTATCTCGAACATAGCAATGTTTTATTTTATAACATCTACAACTTGATTGTTTGAGACTTTTAACACCTTCAAGAATTTGCCGACAGTGCAAGTACACACTGATAAAAAAAATTAATTTGACTCAAGAGCCAAAATCTTGAACCAAGAATAAAATTTTGACGAAAATGATTTTCTTGAGTCAAGAGAATAAATTCTTATGAAAAGAATAATTTACTTACACCAAGATTAATTTCTTGACTTAGTTCAAGATTAAGGCTCTTGAGTCAAGTTAATTTTTTTTATCATTGCACCATTGTTTCTTAGGAGTAGACAATGAATAGAATTACCCAAATTAATGACTCACGTTGATACGAATTTAAAAATTTAAAACTTGAATTTTTATTTATTTTACCCCTATACCTCAAAATTTATAAAAATGAATCTCAACCTCTTTATGTCGAATCAAAATCCGCCTAAGTCGAAATCCTCTTTAACTCGAATTTTTTTGCCTCTACCTTGGAGTTTGAGTTATAGAGGTTCTACTGTATCACAATTTTCTAAAAAAAAAATTTATAAGTAAAATTTTTTTATAAAATTTTTATATTCAATTGTTCGTTTATTGATAATTATGGACGATAATATTAACAAAAATTTATCAAATTTCTTAAAATTGTGATTATCAACTTTTTTTTTTAAATTGTTTATTTTTTTTATATATTTAAAAAAAAAAAAATATACCAATAAAACTAAATAAAAATTTCGTCCAAAAAAATGAAAATTAAAATAGTGGACAATTTGTAAATAATTACCAAAAAAAAATCTTTACAATAATCAAAGAAAAGTTCATCTAAAAAATCAAAAATTTTAAACAAAAAAAAAAAGTAAATTTCCAACAACAGTACCAACAATAAGAGCATGCACCGACTGAAAGTACTCAACAACCAGCCAAATAGTAAAAAAGTAAACAAAAAGATGTTATCATAAGCCACATGTTTTAAAAAAGCTACTACGTGCTCACTACGCTACTACAGCCAGCGTAAGTTTCTCAGCTGTACACAAAGAAACCAGTACAGAATGAAGAGCCTCTACCTAATACTCTACTCGTCCAAGTCTGTTGTGAGTCGTGAGTAAAGTGAGAGTAGCCATTTAACAATTTAAAGCGCGTGATGGCGGTTGGCTTGGCGGGACGCGTGCTCTCGCGTAACCGTTACAATCTTACTAACAAATTACAATAAATCATGGCCCAGTTACAGATAATCCACGATTCAACTCCTCCACAATTTATATTTATCAGTCAAGTCCTCTACAACCTTTTAAAATAATTCTTCATAATAAGCCCCATTCATAAAAATCTAAAAGTAAATAAAACACCTAAAATACCACCAAACATTCAATTGTTTCATAAATATAAATAAAAACACACATTACTTAAAAAGAAATATTTTACCAGTGTGAGTTCTCAGGTGAGCTTGGAGGCTTTTTTCTCTAGGGAAGACCCGGTTGCAGAAGGTGCACTTGATGCTGCTGGGCGACGTGCTGCCCTGCATCATCAGATTGGTCAAAGCATCAGCACGAGGTCTACCACGTCTGTGACTTTCATTGCTGTTTCTAGTTCCAGGTGTAACGCCGGCTTTCAAGGAACCGCTGCTGCCGCTGTGGTGATGATCCCGGTACTCTGGTGAAGAGCAGGAGCTGCCCGGGCTGAGATTAACATTTCTTGCCTCCTCACCCCAATTCCAGGGGTACAGCGTTGTATCACTCATCGGTGGGCTTCTTGGCATCATCGCGTCTGCTGAACGTACGTCCCTTTGAGGCGTATGCATCTCCATCCCTCTTGTTATATTATTTTTCACAACGCTTTTTTTTTTTTTTTTTTTTTTTTTTTATCACTTTTTTATAAAACAAACTTAATTTTTTTCAATATTTTAATTTTAATTAATTTCAATTAATTAATTATTTATTAACTAACTGATAACTGAACTATTAATATTATTATTATTTTTAATTACTATTGGCGATAATGATCGGTCCGTTTTGTTGATCATTGATAAGCTTGTTTGACGTATAGTACTTAATTTGTAATGATGTAAATTAACTGATTGTATGCTCGGTGATATATAATAATTTACAAAAAATTAATAAATTGTAGTCTTGCTCTATTGTAATTCTCACTCGTGTAGCATGAGTAAGAACGCAAGCGCGCCACCTTACTTCGCGTATGCTTTATCGGGACTGCTGCCGCGTGCAACTGATTCAAACCGCCAAAAAATAATACACCCGGCTACAAAAGTATGCCTAGTCCCCTCTCTCTCGCTCTCGTTCCGCTCACCCGCGGGGCTGCAAGCAAATGCTTCATCTTCAGCTTATTACTTCAGCAGCTGCCCGGACAAGTCTCTGTCGAACAAACAACAATGGCGCGACTTTTTTTGTTACACTATACACACTAATAAAAATTCGGCGTCGCTTATTTTGGTCAAGCCGGGTCTCAGGTAAATTTTGCACTGTACTAGAGGTTTTTTTTAGTGGTTTTTGTAAGTATTTCCGGTTAATTTGAGAGATATTTAAGGTGGTTATAATGAGGTAAGCGAAAAATTTTTAGTTTTTATTTAAGTATTTTTTTAAATTATTTCATTTAGTTTTGTTTATTTGTAGGTGCGCGTTTTTATGAAGCGCTGGTTTTTGGAAGATCACCAATCAGCTGAGTGGGTTTTGTAAGTGGTCGAGAAATAAATGACAAGTGTTTTGAGATTTAAAAGTTGATTATATTTATTATTGTAAAATTTTAATGATAATTTTTATTAATAATTTTGAATGGTATTTAAAAAATGCAATATAGATGTATTTTTTTTATTAAAAAAAATGAATGGTATTTTTTTTATTGAAATTAAATTAACTGACATTTGAAAATTTTTATTGAACAAAGCAAAAATTTATGAAAATGAAAAAATTTCAATTAAACAATTAAAAAAAAAATTTCACATGTAAAAAACTTGAAAAACTATAAGTGCAATTTTTTTATAAATATACTTTTTAGTTGTAATTTAATTAATAAAAGAAATTCAAAATTTTTTAGCTAATTTCAGTGTCATAAAAATTTAATACATAGAAAATTTGAAAAATTTTAATTTCACATGTAAAAAACTTGAAAAACTATAAGTGCAATTTTTTATAAATATCTTTTTAGTTGTAATTTAATTAATAAAAGAAATCAAAATTTTTTAGCTAATTTCAGTGTCATAAAAATTTAATACATAGAAAATTTGAAAAATTTTAAGTGTAATTTTTAAAAAATATTTTTTTACTTATAAATTTTACAAGTACAAATGTTTGCTAATTTTACTATCATTATTTTTTATTAAAAAATAGTAAATATTTTTCGAAAATAACAAGAATGTATGTGAAGACATCTAATGATTTTGTTATGAATTAAAAATGTATTTATTAGAATCAATTGAAAAAAATTTTTTTTAATAATTTTTAGGTAATTAATATTGTATTTATTTTCAGATGTCTTTTTTATATTTATTTTTTTTTATTGTTATTTTATAGTAATTTATTATGTAAGTTATTTAAAAAAAATATATTGTAATTAAATTTGTATTTATAAAAAAATATAAAATAATTTATAGTCATAAGAATAATTGTTTTTTTGATATACCTCATGTAAATACTTGTAAATAAATTTTTATAACACTTGAATAAAAATAATACTGAAATTTTTAAAAACCTGATTAATTTAAACATTTATTTAAAAAACATTAACACAAATTTTTTATGAAAATTAATTTAGCAGATATTTGATAGTTTTTAGAACTGTTGTTAATTAATAAATTACAACAAAAAAAATAAGAAAAAAAAATTGACATGTAGAAATTTTTAAAAATTAAAAATGTAATTTTTTAAAAATAATTTTTTAGAATTAATTTAATTGTTGAATAAAATTAAAAATTGGTCAAGTGACCGCTAACTTTAATGTCATAATTTATTTTATTTAATAAAAATTTTCTCGTTAAAATAATTAATATTTAAATTTTCGCGCTTTTTAGTTTGCCGGTTTTCCGTAAGTGGCGCAAAAAATATTTAAAACAATGAACTTTAACATAAAAAACACAAACAAACTAAATAATAATTATCACTTAACATTATGCAATTAATTGTTGATGATAGAAGTTAAAAAAAAAAAAAACAAAAATAGTATTTAAAAGAATAAAAACGCCGAGCGCGTTTTTTCATGAAAACCCGGCTGGTGATCACCAAACCAGAGCGTATTATTTTATTAAATAACAAATAAACGACAAATAATTTAATAACAAAAATTACATAACAATTAAAAATAAATTTTTCCAGATCTAATTGTTCAACTAACTGCAATAATAAAGTGATAAATAAAAAAAGTAGTGGAGGTAGATAGCGTCTGGGTTTGAGACTGAATGCGGTCCCTCCCCAAGCCCAGCACAGACCTCGTGGTAGACACGGACTTCTCGTCTCAGCCATATTGAAAAATTGAATGTATCTGTTACACAAGGGCTCAAGAGTAGCCGATAATTATTTGCATAATCCTCGTCAAAAAGAGGATAAATATCGCCATGGAGAATACGTACAGCATCACTGTAACTAACAAATTTTTGTTGGCCCTGGACGAAGATGAGGATCCTTTGGAGTTGCTGAAAGTTCGCGAACAAGAGAAGGAAGCCAAAAAGAAGGAAAAACTCTCTGAGAAGGAGAACAAAAGTAAGCAACCTGAGGCACCAGCCAAAACTCCTGGCGTGAAACCCCAAAAAAGCCGCGTTATCAAGGATGCGCAACAGCAGCAGGCGAAGCCTAACCAGGAGTTGAAAAAGGATCAAGGTTAGTTGATTTATTTTAATCTTAAAACTCTGAATCACTTGACCTCGTGTTTGCCACTATGGCCGACCACGGACCTCGTGTTCATTCAGCCGACTGTATCCACTTAATCTCCCTTTTAATTGCCGCGTTATCTTACGCATAATAATTCATCATTGTTAAATAACTTGTTTACCATTTTTATTTCCAGTTTATTTTAATTTATTCGCGACAAATGGACTCTGAAAAATCATTAATCTTTGGCGCGTTTTCATGGGTTAGACCAGCATATACCGGCGTGATAGAGCGCGAGTTTCATCCAACAGAAGCTTCCTTAATCTTTATTCCTTTTTTCAGGTCCTATATTTTTTATCTTAAACTTTAATTAAGCTGCATTTTATTTTAGCATCATTATTTATGACGAGTTACCATATAAGGCAATAATATTTTTTCTTTGTTCTTTTTTTTTTTTTTTCCCCTGTTTAAAAATATTCATTGGAAAAAAATTAAAAAAATTTTACTCAGAAATTGGAATTATTGAAAAAAATTCAAATCTCATGATAGTGAATTTTTTTTTCCAATGAATATTTTTAAACAGGGTTAAGCTGGAAATTTTTTTTTTTTTTTTTTTCAGAAAATTCGAGTGATTGCCGGAAAAAATATTATTAGTTTGTTATTTTGTGATCTAATTAAAAGACAATAATGTTCGAGAACAGCTGGGCGGTAGAAATAATTTAAAATTCCATGTGCTTACTCACAAGTCTAGCCAACATGTCCGCCATGAGGCATGATAAAAATACAACTATCACCTTACCTCCCACCGAGCTTACTATTTAGTTACTATTACTATTTCTACATCGAGTAATATATTTTTAAATATTTAATTTTTATTATAAATCATTTATTTAAAAAAAAAAATATTTTTTTTATAAATTTTTAAGACGTATTTTATATTTTATCTTTTTATTTAATAACAAGATAATGAAAAATTAATGAGCAAAGTAATTAATGATTTATTATTTTTTTTTTATTTAGTTGAGAAAAAACCAGCTCAGCCGCGTTCAGGCGGTGATCGCAACGTTAAATTCTCCGGCGAGTCTCGAGAGGATCACAACAACAGACGTAACCGTGAAGACGGTGATCGTCCCCCTCGTGCTCAAGGAGAGTACAGACGAGGACCTTCCGGGTAAATATCTATAAAATAAATTTAAAGTCTTATAAGTCACTATTGCTACTTTCTACTGATAGAATAAAGTCTTTTGTCACTGATCATGATAATGATAGATAAGATAATTGAATTAATTAAAAATAAATTTTAATTAATATTTTTAATAGTGAGGGCCGAGAAAACCGAGAGTTCCGTGGTCCAAACGATGGCCCACGCGGTGACTTTGGTGAACGTAGACCAGCACGTGGTGGTCCTCGTGGTGGTGGAACTGGAGAAAGGGGCTTAGGCCCACGTGGTGGACGTGGAGGAGGATCACGCGGTCATCGCAGTGGTTTTGACAATCGCGGCAAACGGGAATTTGATCGTCAATCTGGTTCTGATAGAACGTAAGTATTTAATTATATGCTTAAGTATTTATTTTTTATTAATTATTAACCAAAAAAAATTTTTAAGTAATTTATTGATAAATTTTTAAAGTAGTTTTCTTTTTTTTGCTATAAATTATTTTTTATTTTATGTCTGAACTTAGACAACCGAGGTAAGCATTCTAGCTACCTTAAATATTTATTATTTTTAATAAAAATCTGGTAATTATTTACAAGTGAGGCCCACCATTTTAATTTTTGAACGAAATTTCTATTTAATTTTTTTGTCATATATTTTTTTATCATAAATGCGCCGTAAAAACAAGCAGAATAAAAAAAAAATTTTAATGTTAATTTTTTACTTAGATATGGCCAAAATTAAGGTGGAACCCACTTGTTAATAATTACCAAAAATTTTAATTTATTTACTAATTAATTTGTTATAATACAACGTATTGATTGATGTTTGACTGCATTAATGATAATAGGCATGCTTACAGTGGAGTCAAACCAGTTGACAAGAAAGACGGCGCTGGTAGCCACAACTGGGGATCTCACAACGATGACATTGCGTGAGTTGATAACTAATTTCTGTTATTACTTAACAATCTTATCACGTGGGAACTCTAGATTATTAGCAGATTAATCAGTGCTTGATAATTAAAATTATTAAAAAAAATTTTGTCAACAGAGAAACTCTCAACCAGGAAAACAATGAAGACTGGAGCAACTTGGACAAGCCTGAAGAAGTGCCAACGACTTCAACGGAGGCTAAAGACTCAACAGAAGCACCGGCTAGCGCTGGAGATGCTTCTGCTGAAGAAAAGCCCGCTGAAGAAGAGACCAAGGAGCTCACTTATGATGAATGGAAGGCCTTGCGTGGAAATCGTGCTAAGCCGACTTACAACTTGCGTAAAGCCGGAGAAGGCGAAGACTTGACTCGCTGGAAGAAAATGTACGCTTTGGAAAAGAAGAAGGAAGGCGCCGAGGAGGAAGAAGATGAAGAAGAAGAGTACGACGCCGCTGCTGAGTATCCTCAACGCGTTGGCAGGCAAAAACGCGTTTATGAAATTGAGATTCAGTTCAGCGACTCACGGCGTGGCGCTGGAGGACGTGGTGGCCGTGGAGGACGTGGTCGCGGTGACCGCATGAATGGTCGCGGTTTCGGTGGTAACCGTGGTGGAATGAGCCGAGATGATAATCGTATTGCTGCTGTAAGTATTTTTTTTTTTTATATTTTTTCATAGATTATTAATAATTATAATTAATTAATTTTTTAAGGGGGTATTCTGGTCTAGAGCCATTAAATTTCAGTTAATTTTTGAAGTGTCGTATAAAAGGCAATCAATATTTTTACTATACATTTTTTATGAGTTGATTATTAACATTATAAGAATACAGAAAAAAATAAAAAAAAAAAAGGTAAAAATTCAAAAAATTAGCAGCTGATGAAGTGGAGGGATCATGAAAATTAAGTTAGCCGATATATAAAAATTTTTAGAATTTTTTATTGAAAAACAAAAAAATAAAAAATTTTATTAATCTAGAGTAATGTCGCTATGGTTAGAACGACGGAAAAGTTGAAGAAAAATTTTTTCACAAAATGGCGACTGTCTGAAAAAAAAAAAATTTTTTCCACTTTTTTTAACTTTCAAATTTTTTAAAAATAGCAAAAATTGAAATTTGGGGATAACCGTAGTTCTAACCATAGCGACATTACTCTAGATTGATAATCTTTTTTATTTTTTTGTTTTCAATTGCTAGGAGGGTTGGAATTGTGGGTATAGTCACGTGCCAATTTTTTGAGAACCTCCCCATTTTATCAGCTGCTAATTTTTTTAATTTTCAACTTTTTTAATTTTTTTCTGGACTCTTATAATGTTAATAAATAACTGATAAAAATATTGATTGCCTTTTTTTTACGGGACTTAAAAAATCACCTGAAATTTCATGCTTTTAAACAAGAATACCCTCTTAATTTGAAAATTTTAATCTAAAAAATTCCAGTTATAAAATTTATTAATTATTGTTTAATTATGTTTTAATTTAGGATGTCATCAAGGCTCCAGCTCCAGTAGTAGAGCAGAGATCACCACGTGGACGTCCCCAGAACGCACCCAAGGTTGATGACGAGCACGACTTCCCGTCATTGGGTTAAACTTACTCACAGCTTCTTTATCTTCGCGCTGTATTAACATCTAAGCAACAAATATACGGAATTAAACTAAAAAAAACAACCCCCCACGATTGAAAGAAATAATTTAAAATCACTACTCTCAAATACCATCAGTGAATGATCAAATAATTACGATAACTTTGAACACTAGCCCTTTATGCTACTATTATTATCAATTGTCACCACAATCTCGCAATGTTTAAAAAAAATACTTAGTTATACATTTAATAACAATACGTAAAACAACATCGATACATATTTGCAAATTGAGTCCAGGAATAATTAAAACTCAAAATTTTTAACGAAAGTAGAAGAAAAGAAATACAAATAATTGCATTACTGTCTATAAATTATTAATAAATTAATTCGTTGATGAATTAATTAATTTATTAATTATTAATTTTTTTGCCCTGCAGAATTTGTGCAGCGTTATGCAAAACGTTTTATTTTTAACATACTAGTCTGAGACCGACTGCAGGAGCAAGTCATGCGGAGACTAAGTGTTTATTTTTTAAACTTAACGTGCGTCTACGTAATTTCTCTCTGTCATCAATTGTAATAAAACAAACTATTTTACAGTGTAGCATTGTAACATTTAACATTGTTACATTTATTATTATTATTATTAATATTAATTATAATTATTATTATTAATTTTTATGCAGAAAATTAAATAAAATGACGAAAAAAATCCAAAGTACGAGTAGAAGAACCGATTTTTACAATCTTAAATATTAAAAATAAATTTTATTATTTAAAACAACCTCGTATAATTAATATCAAGATTGCAATTATTTTTTCAACATATTTTTTTGTGTTAATTCTTTTCGGTTTAGTTGAGAATTAAGAGTAATCGAAGGCCTAATTGCAGGCTAGTAAATATAAACTGAAAAAAAAAAACCTAATACGTATAAATATTATTAATAATATTTAAAAAAAGAATTAAAAGCTTGTATAAATAATTTGCTTGAATACTAAAAATTAAGACTTTTGATGGCCTTTACTTTGATTTTTTTTTTTTTTAGTTTTTTATATGGTTTAAAAATAATGATGATAATAATAATAATAATAATCCTTCAGCAAAGAAAAAATTTAATTTTAAAAATAATTTTCAAATCTTTTTTTTTTTTTTTTTTTTAATTAATTATAAGTTTTTTTTTTTTTAACTTATAATTGAAAAAGAAAAAAAAGAAATGTATAGAAATAATTTTCTTTATATAATTGACTAAAAAAGAAAATGAAAAAAAAAATCTTATAAATTATTTAATAACATAAACAAACATTTGTCCTCGATACATTTATTGGAAATAAAGATCAATTTTCTCGTATCGACATTCAGTAATTATAAAAAGAAAAAAAAAATTCCTTAAGTAGTTGATTAGCAGACTTGAGTACATCTATTTTATAGAAAACGCTACATGTACACTTGTATGTAAAACAAAAAGAAAATAATTAAAGATACTTTACGAGTTTTCCAAAATGGAAATAAAAATACAAAACTGTTGATACAATAATAAACAGTTTTCGTGGCTTTGGTAATAAAAATCTGTAAATAAAAATGATTTACAATTAAAAATAGTCGACACTAGCCAATAATTGCCATTAAACCTTAAGAAAAATTGACGAGTGATAAAAAAATAACTAAACGGGTTGTGTTTGTTAATGGCTTTTGATGTGCATTTAATTCGTCGTAATTTACGTGCAGGTTTAAATAATAAATAAAAATTCTACTAATTATTTAATAATTACAATTAATATATCTTTTAGTCATTTAACATTTTTGGGACTTTTATTTATATTTTAAATTCTGTAATAAATATTTTTATTAAGTTTCCGCGAAAACAAGTCATACTTTAAATTTATCAATACTTTCCTAAAGCTTTCCTTCTTTTTTTTTTTTCGATATTTTTACCATACTGAAGTTTCATCATTAAATTTTCTGAATAATTTAGTAGTTTTATCATCGATAATTGATTTTATCCAATTGAACTAAGCTAAAAGGTTTCTACTTATAAAATATCAAATATACATTTTTCCAAAAAAAATTCATCCAGAGTCTCCAGTCTTGTGTTATCCAACATGTTTGAAAAATTAAATCTCTCTTTTTGCAATACAAGTACTTATTTTTTCTATAAAAGGAAACTTAATCTGTATTAATTGCATATTTTCTAAATAAGGTATTAGATTTTTTTCTGCATTTATTATTGGCTTTATCTTTTTTAGTTCCAGCAATTTTATTTCCTAAAAGACCTTAATTATTCAATTTCAATTAAGAAAGAAATTTTTTAAAGTTCTTGGAGTACATTTTACAAAATTTCTTACATAACAATAAAAAATTACATTAATGTTAGCAGTCTTGAGCATTTTTTTATTTTTTGTATCAAATTTGATTTGAACAATAATTTTTAAAAAATTGCATTTTTAATTTTTAAAAATTTCTATAAGTCAATTTTTTTTTTTGCCATAATTTGTCATAATTTATTTATTACAAAAATTCTTAAAATCAATAATTTTTAAAAAATTGCATTTTTAATTTTTAAAAATTTCTATAAGTCAATTTTTTTTTTTGCCATAATTTATTTGTTAAAAAAAATTCTAAAAATTATGAAATATCTGCTAAATTTATCATCATACATAATTATCTCATACTAAAAATTTATTTCATAAAAATAAAAAATTATTTCAATAATACTCAATTTAAAAAACATCCGTCAATTTTTATAATTTTAAACCAATTAAATTATTAAAAAAAATTATGAAAATGATTTTAGCTGACATTTCAAAAAAATTTCAATTAAACAATTAAAAAAAAAATATCACATGTTAAAAACTTGAAAAAACTATAAGTGCAATTTTTTATAAATAATCTTTTTAGTTGTAATTAAATTAAAAAAAAAAAATCAAAAATTTTTAGACGTCTGCTAACTTCAGTCTTATAAAAAATTACAAGTTGAAACTTTAAAAAAATATTTTTTTTAATTAATTTTTAATAATAAAAAAATTTTTCAGATGTCTGCTAAATTAGCATCATTGATATTAACCTCACATAAATAATCTCCAAATAAATACCACTACCTGCAAAATGAATCATAGCGAAAGAAGAAACCCAAAAAAAACATTGAGCTGAATTTCCACGATTATGATGAGTCACCAAAACAACGCCGTGAAAATAGATGTCGCTACCTCCTTAAGCCGCGTCTCCATGAAAAAGCTTCCAGTATTCTCAACCAGAGGGCGTTAGTGTCCGCGGGAAATTCAAAGCAAGCGCGAAGTATATCCGCGTGAGCGGTTGTAAGCGAGACAGCGCGAGCGTACAGGGAGCAGGATAACTGCTTGCTCGGAGCGTGGAGGAGGGCGGCGGAACAGGAGCGCACGCCGTAGTAGTCACGGTATCCAACCCCCATGTACAACCCGTGTCCGTCGAATTTTAATGGCGGCCGACCCCGACGGTATCCCGCTTAGTGTTATTGTAATTGACACACTTGGTACGTCACAACTGTGAACGTTTTTGTTAAATAAACCATCGGATTACTCAACAATAACCAGTGCGTGAACAAGTGTATATTAATAATAAATATAAACAACCAGTGTATTATAAAAATCTAAAATCTATACCTATATATTGTACATCTATATCTATATATACATATAGTAAAACAGTGAGTGGATATATAATTTGATATAATATATTGTTTATTGTGTGTCGCGAGCTCAACGACCTGGGCGACGATCGAATAAGATTCATGTTTGCACACCATCCTCATCATGCTCAAGACTGCTGTTACTCTCGATTTAGTGACTCCTTGATCCTCAGATTCAACAAAATTCAGAAACAATGTCCCCGTGTGTTCTCTATCGAATAAGGTAATTTCTACTCTACGGATAAATTTATTATTAAAAAAATAAATTGTAATTAAAATTCATTTACACATCTAGGTGCTGCTGGTAATTTAAAACTCAAAATTTTTAAATAAAAAATTAAAAAAAAAGAAGAAATTTTGGTAAATGAAGAACACCGCGTGTAGACAAAGGTTCGGTATATAGTAGAGAGCGCATTGATAATTGCATTTATTTGTACATACTTCTTCGCTGGGTACTCGAGTTTTTAGATAAAAAATATATTTTCCGTCAATTGGATATATCAGTTAAAAGAATATTTTTTTTTTACAGATCGGGTGCATTGTACGGAGTTTTTTTTAACTTTTTTTAGGGAAATAAATTGTCGGAAGAGAAAATTGATGATGATACACAGGGGGGACGATAGCCTTGCCTTTGTGCGAAGACAGTGGCCTTAGCTGTCAAGTGCGCCTACGTTTCTCTCCCTCTTTTCCTCTCACCCCCCCCCGCGCTTTCTCCCTATACACCATACATCGCTGTAATGTACCACCATATATATACATATATATTTATATATATAGATATAGAGCTAAAGAGCTAGGTAGAAGTAGATATTTGAACAGTAGTGTGCGCCGTATAGCAAAGGGCGGTGTGTATGTAAGGGTACTCTAGAGTAAGAGTATAAGAGGAAAGAGTAGAGTGAATACCTCGGTGATGGTGGTAGTTGTCGTGGGGAGAGTGCCACCTGGGCCCGTTTGTCATAGCACTGCAGCCATCTCTTGTGCATTCCTCATTAGTCATTATTAATTTACGAGCTGAAATGTCAATGGGCAAAAGGGATCCTGCTCCTACTCCTGGTGGAGCTCTACTCCTGCTACTGGTTATGCTCCTGCTGGTTATGCCTCAGCTCCTACAGTTTATTGTTGTAAAAACAACGTCGTCGGGGATTCAAGTAGTACTTTAAAACATTGAGACTTCATTATTCTATTTGAATGCTTTATATGGTCTTTGTTTGTACGCTCGATACTTGAACCATCTCTCACAACGTTTTCACATTTTTTTTACTTCTTTTTTATTATTATTGTTTATAATAATTATTATTATTAATGTACAAGAGAATCTAAGATGACTGTTGGTTTTTAATAAGAGGCTTGGCTAATTAAAGAATCATTCAATCGGTTTAAGGACGCTCGTAATAACTGAGATTTATTATTATTAGGTTTGAATTTTATCTTTGATGTTTGATAATTATTTTTATTTATTATTATTATAATTAATTTTGTTTAAAATTTTATTATTAATTTTTTTTAATTTTATAATTAATTTTTTAAAATTATTTATAAATTATCAGAATTTATAATAATTATAATTACGATACACGTTTTGAGTCATGATTAATACAAAGCTAATTTACGTATCAAAAGATTTAAAAATATCATTGATTATTTTAGAGCTGTCAAAATATTTAAAGAATTAAAATTTATATGAGAACAAAATTGAATTTTTTTAATTAAATTTAAATTATAATCTAAAAATTTAAAAAACATCAGTTTTGAAAAGATTTTAATTTATCTAAAAATCAAATCCCTGTTTAAGATAAATAACTATCTGATTAAACATTAGTTCAACAATAAGTTTTCTACAAATACACTGACAGATAAAAAAAAAACAAATAATTTACCAATCATGAAAAGATTAGAAAAAATGTTAATGAACCGTAAATAAAATATGTAAACAGTTAGGTAGCATTGGGCTCCCAAGTACCTTACGAGCGTCTTTAAATGATTAAGCTTATAAATGTATCCTCTTGTAACAGATTTAATCTTGTTTAAACATTCAGGTCCCGATCTATCAGACACAGAGGATTAATTAAACAAAAGTTTTTACGTCTACAAAGTTCAAGAACAAATATTTGAATAAAATTTTATCGAATCATAGTCTGGAGTTTTAAAAAAACATAGATCGCCTATACTGGGAGGAGATTAATGGGTGCTAAGCAATATAAATATCCATAATTATTCTACCGTAGATGTACAGTGTCTGAGATTCTCTGTACTGGCAAATGTGAGATAATCCTCATAAGGATTCATAACAATTAATCAAACATAAATACCCACTGCGATATCTTATCAAACAAAACATTGATAATTACCCGGTAAATTAATAACACGTGTGTATAAATATTATTTTAATTATGTCTATATTAATAAGAGAGTAAGAAAAAATTTTTAGCCAGTGTATTTATAGGATAAAATGGGCTTTTATGGTGAAATTTGGTATCGTTGGATAGGTTTTGACCTGAAGTTTTGCCTTTTCAAGGTTTCATGTCATTCTCACTAATAGTCAATTTATGATGATAAGTATTTAGGCTGTATTCGAAAATGCTCTATCTCTAGATATATAATTAAAAAATGACCTTGTATCTCGTGAACTATTGACATTTTTAAGGGTATAAGCTCATCCTGATGTTACACTTATCAAGACCTTTCATTTGAGTACCCACATCAATTTTTCATATATTTTATATATTTATATATTTCACAAATACCATATATATGAAATATATAAAAAATGCCATGTGGGTACTCAAATGAAAGGCCTCGATGTGTGTAACATCGGAATGAACTTATATCTTTAAAAATGTCAGTAATTAAGAAATGACCTTGTATCTCGTGAACTATTGACATTTTTAACGATATAAGCTCATCCCGATGTTATAATCATCAAGAGCTTTCATTTGAGTACCCACATGCATTTTGATGTATTTTTCATATATTTATATATATCATATATATGTATATATGAAAAATATATCAAAAATGCATGTAGGTACTCAAATAAAAGCTCTTGATGAGTGTAACATCGGGATGAGCTTATTTCTTTAAAAATTTCAATAGTTAAAAAAGTACAGTGCAATTTAACAAAATTTATCATTTAATAAAGCAAAATTTTATTTATAGTTCACAAATCATGGAAGTCACATAGTGACTGCAAGGTTACTAGTATAACATTACAATATCAGTGATAATAATAACAAAAATATTTGTAATAATAATAATAATAATAATAAATATTAATGAATAAACATCTGTCGTTGTTCCAGGAATTCGAGACAGTGAGCATGATGCTGGAGTGTGAATACACACGGAGCTGGTAGCGCCTTTTAGACATTGGCCAACTACCAGCAGGGTTCTTTTTCCCTTTCTATTCCCTCTCCCTCTCTTTATTCCTTCCCCATTTGCTCTTTACCCATTTCAAACTTCTTTATAAAAAAAAAAGAAGAAAAAAAAAATCTTTTTTTACCTTTCCTTTAACTACTACAACTACAACTATTCCTATACCACTGGCACCGATACTACTACGACTACTGGCTCAGCTACTGGGATCACCTCCATCACCATTACGACCATTACTACGACTCATTATACATTATTTTTTGCTCTCCTTCCCAAACTCTTAACCCTGTATGTTTTATCCACTTTTACCACGACGAAATGAGACTCTTTGGACCAAAAGCTTTTGCCATTTTACTGGTGGTACCACCGCCGCCACGATTACGTACGCCGACATCGCCCCAACAAACAGCAACACAAACGCAAACACCCGTACTGAGATCACCACAAAGCTTGAGGTCCATCGAATCAGTCCTTTCATCAGTATGGCTATTCACACTGGTCCTTGTAACACTGACAATAAGTACAACAATAGCATCTGCACAGACCGTCCCTTCGTCATCATCCGCCTCATCAGCCTCCTCGTCCTCCTCCACAGCTTCGGCGTCCCAAGACAACTCGACCCAGCATATTGTCGCAAGGTATCCACCTGAATCCGGGCTAAGGCTCATCGACACTTTTGCCAAATTGGACGCCAATTCAACCCGTGAAGGACCACTACGTTTCAATCATCTCACGATTGATCCAACCACCGGGAGACTCTATGCCGGAGCTGTTAATAGACTGATGCAATTTGACGCAAATCTCAAATTAGAGAAACTTGTATCCACTGGTAAATTTTTCCTTTTTATTTATATTTCTACTTTTTTTTTTTTTATTTTTATTTTTATTCTGCTTCGGTAAAATATCCTCTGACAAAAGAACCAAACCGGATAAAATATTTATTCAGTAAAATTGTGACTAAATATTGAATGAAAAAAAAGTTAGCCGACATCTAAAAATTCGTAAAATTTGTTTTTATTAAAAAAATTATGATGAAAAAATTTTTTTTTTAATTTTATCTGTAAAAAATTAAAAAATTTTTTTTAGTTTTAATTTAATAAATGAAGCAAAATTAAAAAATCAAAAATGTCGGCTAATTTTATTATTATAAATACTGATGATGTTAAATTTAGCTGTCACTTGGCAATTTTTTTTTTTAACAAAAAAATTAGTTGTAAAAAATAATTTTAAAAAATTACATATTTAATTTTTTTTTAATTTCTGTCAACTTTTTTTTGTCATAATTTATTTGTTAAAAAAAAACTATTAAATATCTTCTAAATTTATTTTCATTAAATATTGAACATAATAAATGCTCTTTAATTATTTTATTTTTTATTTATTTTACTTGATATTTTGCTTAATGGTGCAAATAAAGTTGTAACAATTTTTTTGGTAGAAATTTATTTCTCTAACAAAAATATTTTAATTTATAAATTTTTCAAAGAGAAATGTACAGTAGAATAATTTGTGAAAACTATATTCTACACATTGTAACAGAATTTAAAATACTCTTTGAGCAAGCAATGAAATAAATTTTATTTGTTCCATAAAATAGAATGAAAATTATATTTGAAAAAAAAAAAAAATTTTGCTGCTTGACTAGACCCAGAAAATTTAAATATAATATTACTTCATCAAAAGTATATATTGTGAGTACTAAATATAAACTCATAATGAATATTAAAAAAAAAATATCTCGGTAAAATATTTTGTCTGAGGAAAACTAAAAGTATCATCATTCCAGAGAATTATCTAATTGCTTATTCAATAAAATAAGTTAAACAATAGCCAAGGGGCTAGCTGATTGGAAATAACAGATTGAGTTATTAGCAATGAAGCAAGCTCCTGTCTGTTATCTCTGAACTTAGAGCTCCTGCTAAAAGAGCCCGTATTACTGTAATGATGATTAATAATAATAATTCAAAAGATATTAATCTTGATAAAAAACAATTGATAGTAATGATGGTATTTTAAATTTATTTGCAGGACCAAGGTTAGATAATCCCCAGTGCCATGCAACCGGATGTACATCACGTGAAATGACAACCTCGTTGATGGACAATGTAAACAAACTCCTGATAGCGGATCTGGAGTCAAAGACACTGATAGCGTGCGGTTCTTTGCTTCAAGGTGCCTGTGAGAAGTACAATATATCGAATATCTCACAGAAGCCAAATTTCTTACCGCACAGTGTAGCAGCCAATGACGAGTATTCATCCACGTATGCATTTATCGGGCCAAAACGATACAATGCCTGGGAGCATACCAGCAACATTCTCTACGTCGGGACAACGTTTACAAATAACGGGGAGTATCGACACGACGTGCCAGCAATATCCAGTCGTCAACTTGGTACTCTTGAGTATGCACAGTACACATTCCAGAAGCAATCAATACTTCACATTGACGTTAAATACCGTGATCACTTTCTCGTTAAGTATATTTATGGTTTCAATGCAAGTGATTATGCATACTTTGTTCTTGTACAGAAACAATCATATTTGCCGGAACAAGAGGAATTGGGTTACGTATCACGGTTAGCACGTAGCTGTATTAATGATTCTAATTACGATAGTTACACCGAAGTGACGCTCCAGTGCAATGTTGATATGGGAAACGGTACCGAGCAAGTTTATAATTTAGTACAGGATGCCAAAGTTGCTGCCGCCGGAAGTGATTTAGCCTCCCAGTTGGGTATCACTACGGGAGATCCAGTATTTGTATCGGTCTTTTCGCCCAGCAAGGGAATCACCAATGAGCCTTTGCCCCGTTCAGCTCTCTGTGTCTACAGTCTCCAAGACATTGAGGCTAAATTCAACGAAAACATCTACATGTGCTTCAACGGCAGCATCAAGTACCGCAACATGGGTTACATAAGCGGGCCAATACAGGATGGAGAATGTCCGGAGGCCGGTACTACCGGGAGTATTATTAATTTCTGCGAGGTGGGTCTTAAAATATCGGGAGTCTCACCGATTATCGGGCATGCCATTCTACAGTTTCCCGATACTTTCGTCACCTCGGTAACAGTCGCCAACACAGAGAGCCATACTGTAGCATTTTTAGGCACCAACGACGGTCTGCTGAAGAAAGTCCTGCTGTCAGGCTCCGAGTCGTCCGTCTACGAGAGCGTCGTCGTTGACAAGGGACACAGAATAATGTCCGACATGATCCTGTCCTCCGACGGGGCTTACATTTACGTTCTATCAGCTGGAAGAATAACAAAAGTCAAAGTTGAGCACTGCAATGATTACACCAGCTGCAGTACGTGTCTAGACGCAAAAGATCCGTACTGCGGATGGTGTTCGCTGGAGAAACGCTGCACTGTTCGCAGTACGTGTCAGAAAGCAAATCGCAGCAGTCCAAGGTGGCTGTCGTTGAGCACCGGGCAGCAGTGCATTGACTTTGAGCAAGTGCTACCAGATCGTCTGCCTATTAAGCAACTGGCAACAGTCCAACTGACTATCAGAACACTGCCGGAATTACCATCTGGGGCTAATTACAAGTGTGTGTTCGGTAATTCGGAGCCAATCGACGCAATAATGACCGGTTCAGGATTGTCTTGTCCAGCTCCGGCGATTCAGCGTCGTCCTACGATACCCGAGGGCACGGACCATGTCTTGGTACCGCTGTCAGTCCGCTCCAGTGAGACCAACAAAGATTTTGTGTCCCGTAACTTTGCGTACTTTGACTGTTCAAGACACACTTTGTGCTCGGAGTGCGTCACTTCACCATGGAGCTGCAGCTGGTGTGTCTACGACAACAAGTGCACCCACAACACCAGCGGCTGTCAGGGTAACATAATATCCGGAGAGAACGCCAACGCAGCCACCCTGGCTGCTCACGGTGTTCAATATTGTCCGAGATTTTCTCGACGTCAAGAGCCTCTGATGCTACCGAACAACGTTCCGAAAGAAATAGTACTGGAGGTTGAAAATTTAC
This sequence comes from Cotesia congregata, assembly GCA_905319865.3. Classification (NCBI taxonomy): domain Eukaryota; kingdom Metazoa; phylum Arthropoda; class Insecta; order Hymenoptera; family Braconidae; genus Cotesia; species Cotesia congregata. The sequence goes on from CAJNRD030001120.1 coordinate 17,193,483, forward strand.
CGCATCCACAAATTGGTCACACTGGCTTTCAGTGCATTGTGTCAATAGAGGGAGCTAATTTGCGCGTACAAGCCCGAGTAGACAGCAGTAGGTTCATTGTTTGTGATAAAACAATATATTCATACGAAGCTACTACCGGGGAGTACGAAGCATCGGTTACTGTTGTATGGAATACAAACCACCATGTAGATCGTACAACAATTATTCTGTACAAATGTGAGGTACTGGGTTCCCACCGCGAGCATGCCGATTGTTCGCTCTGTATGACACGAGACCCGAGGTTCGACTGCTCGTGGTGTGGCAACAGCTGTATGAATCGGCACTCGTGTCTCCATGTTCCCTTCTCCGAGTGTCCTAAACCTCGTATAGACATGATACGGCCGCTCAGTGGACCCATTGAAGGTGGGACTCTTGTCACTATTGAGGGCAGCAATTTGGGATTGAAGCGCAGCGATGTTTCTAATAAAATTCACATCGGTAATACACCTTGTGTTTTAATAGACTATGAAATCTCCGTGAGAATCATTTGTCGGACTGGAGCACGAGAGGCCACCGACAAGGCTACTGTTGTTGTTGGGAATGACGCTGGTTACACCGAAAGTACAGTATTGTTTCAATACAAAGATATACAATTGTCCGGTATTTATCCGTCCGTTGGCCCTCAAAGTGGTGGTACACAAATAGCAATCACTGGGGAGTACCTGAATATTGGAAGTACGATATCTGCATATTTGGACGAATTAAAGTGTCATGTTAATGCAACACAAGCTAGCAGTACACGTTTAACTTGTGTTACAAGTAAATCAAATAGTGTTAGACAAATTCAAACATTAACATTGAGTATAGACGGTGCTAATCGTACGCTAACAAATAATCCCTTTAATTACACCCAAGATCCAACAATTATGGAGATAAAACCTTTACGTAGTTTTGTATCCGGCGGACGCATGATAACCGTCCACGGGACCAATTTAGACACCATACAAAAACCCGAGATAGAAGTTTACGCAGACAACGAATTGAAGCCGGTAAATAGAACTGTTTGTAGTGTACTGAATCCCACTCAAATGGAGTGTCCGAGCCCCAGTGTTGCTGATAAGTTCTACAATCACCGCGCTAAGCGATTAGTCCGCTCATTGATTTACAAACAGCAGCAACAGCAACAACAACAACAACAACCACACTCTCTGATAGCCTCCCGTGGTACTAAAGACACTCAGCTGTCGCTGAAAATAGCCTTTGTGATGGACAACGTCGAGAGTGTCCGTGATTTAGAGAAGCACTTTCAAAATCTACGACATCGCTTGCTATATGTTGAAGATCCAAAATTTTTTTCCTTCCCCCACATGGTTAAATTATACAAAGGCGACACTCTGGTGATAGAGGGTGAAAATTTGAATTACGCGAGTGATGAGACTGATGTTAACGTAACAGTGGGTACTGCGGTCTGCAATGTTACGTCATTAGCGCACACACAATTAGTGTGTACGCCACCGGATCAACAGCCAGTGGCTACTGATGAAATGGGTATTAAAACAAAACGTGGCTTGCCACTGGTTGTAGTACGTGTTGGCAGAAGCCTACGTTTTCCGATAGGTTATCTGCAGTATGATGTAATTAAATCTTATCCAATACCACCGGAGGCTATCGCTGGTATTGCTGCCGGTACATTTGGTTTGGTATTTTTGTTTGTGCTAGTTCTCATAGTATACAGACGAAAAAGCACACAAGCCGAAAGGGAGTACAAGAGAATCCAAATTCAAATGGACACATTGGAGAGTAACATAAGAATGGAGTGCAAGCAAGCGTTTGCTGAGCTTCAAACTGATATGACTGACTTGACAGCCGATCTTGAATCCTCGGGTATTCCGACACTCGACCACAAAAATTATATTATGAAAGTATTTTTTCCAGGAGTGCTCGATCACCCGATACTCAGCGACCCTAGGTCACGTAGCGCGTTATCCAGGTCTAATTACGACACCGCGATGATTCAATTTGAGCAATTGGTTAACAACAAGTGCTTTATTTTGACGTTCATTGAAACCCTGGAAGCGCAAAAGGATTTTAATATCCGGGATAAAGTAAACGTAGCTTCTCTGCTGATGGTCGTGCTGATGGGCAAGATGGAGTACGCCACGGATGTCCTGATGAATTTATTACTGAGACTTATTGACAAGTCAGTGGATACGAAGCATCCGCAGTTAATGTTAAGACGCACGGAGTCTGTTGTTGAAAAAATGCTGACCAATTGGATGGCGCTGTGTATGTATAATTATTTAAAAGATTACGCGGCGTCATCGCTTTTTCTGCTCTTCAAAGCCATTAAACATCAGATCGAAAAGGGTCCTGTGGATGTGGTGACTCACGACGCGAGGTACTCTTTATCGGAAGAGCGGCTGCTGCGCGAGCAAATAGATCATAGCATCGTGACTCTGCACGTGGTCCAAGATGATCTTGACGAAAAAATCCAGTGCAAAGTTCTGGATTGCGATACTATTAGTCAAGTTAAGTCGAAGATACTCGACGCGTTGTACAAAAACACTCCCTTTTCCCTGAGGCCGTCCATACATAATGTAGACCTGGAGTGGCGGCACGGTCGCGGTGGACATTTGACTCTCCAAGACGAGGATCTGACGACCAAGTGCAGCGGAGGCTGGAAGAAAATTAACACACTGTCTCATTATGGAGTCAAAGAGTCCGCGGTGATGTCTCTGATTCCGAGGCAGAACGAGGCCTTCACGATGGGCTGCAAGACTCCTTATCACACGTGTAAACCTTCCTCGCACCATCAGCAGCACACGCATCACCACTCGCTGCACCGGATAAACCACTGCTCCGGTAAGTATTCATTTTTAACTATCACAGGCCCTTATTTTATTTTTTTTTTTATCTATTTTATAATTATCTAGTTTATTTTTTTAATTTCCTATTAAATTTTTTCAATTTTTTTAAATTTCCTGGTAACTATACAAATTATTATTTATAATTATTATCATCATTAGATTTTAATAACAAAATTCAGAAAAAACAATTGGAATAATTATTTTGATTTGGAAGACTTGCAATTACTGATAATAATAATAATAATAATAATAATAATTATAATAAAAATAACAATAGAGCGATTTTAATATAATTGATAGAAAATTATTTTAATTACTTGAGAGTAAAAAAAAAATTTTTTTATGTTGGTTTTTTGCCGCTCTAATAATAATTATTAATTAATTGAAATAAAACGATAACAATTAAAAATCATTGTCCCAGCCACTGGACACCTTCCCTCGACGCCCAGTCATGGATTGCTCAGTCCTATTATGTATCCTCATCCTCCTGGGATCTATTTTGACGCCCAACACTCGCCTTCTTTGATCACCGCCAATGGAGACATTGAAAGCTCCGGTAATCAGCGGCTCTGGCATCTGATAAGACCTATTGACGAGGTCCACTGTCCGCCCAGCAATGGATTCACCAACAGCAAGCACCATCATCATCATACTGAGTGCACGCACAAAGCTATCCCGGAGATATTCTTGACCAGGCTACTCTCTACCAAAGGGACTGTACAAAAATTCGTGGATGATTTTCTTAATACTATCCTCACGGCTAATGAAGCACTCCCCAGCGCTGTTAAATGGCTCTTTGACTTTCTGGATGAAGCTGCCAAGCGCCACGGGATTACGGACCCAGAGGTAGCTCACGCGTGGAAGTCTAACAGTTTACCGCTGAGATTCTGGGTGAATTTTATTAAAAATCCAGACTTTATGTTTGACATAAATAAGTCGACAACTGTTGACTCGAGTTTGTCTGTTATTGCCCAAATGTTTATGGATGCATGCTCGACGACCGAGCACCGGCTGGGAAAAGATTCACCCTCGAATAAATTATTGTTCGCTAAAGACATACCGCACTATCGTGACAAAGTTGGTAGATTTTATCATGATGTACAAAAATTACCGGCTATTACTGAGCAAGATATTTCAAGTGCCATGCAGCAATTAAGCGCGTCACACGGCAATGAATTTGACGTTATTGCTGCTCTTAAGGAACTATACATCTACGTCCATAAATACTATGAACAAGTTAGTATTTGTTATATTATTTATTACACTTTTTAATTCAAATATTTTAATTTTTTTTATTTAGTTTTCTTACATAATTAATAAATAAAAAGGCTGTCTTGAATTTTTAACGCTACTAATTCATACCTTTTTTTGATCATTAAATTTTTTTGTAACCACCGTCTTGAGGTGGAGTATCAAAAGAAATATTAAGTACCGCAGAACCATTAAAAATTCATACTTGACATTTTAATTATATATATAGATTTATTTTTTTTAAACTATGAATAAAATTAATGATTTCATATCATTCTTGCCGATAATCAATTTATTATAATTATTAAGGCTGCATTCAAAAATACTCTATTTCTAGTTACTTAATTAATTAAGAAATGACCTTGTATCTTGTGAACTATTGACATTTTTAACGATATACTCTCATCCTGATGTTACACTCATTAAGACCTTTCATTTGAGTACCCACATCAATTTTTCAAATATTTCATATATTTATATATTTTACAAATACCATATATATATATATATATAAAATATATAAAAAATGCCATGTGGGTACTCAAATGAAAGATCTCGATTAATGTAATATCGGGATAAGCTTATATCTTTAAAAACGTCAATAGTTGAAAAAGTTAAGTGCAATTTAACAAAAGTCATTATTTAATAAAGCAAAATTTTATTTATTTATATTTCACAAATCTCGGCAGTCACATAGTGACTGCAAGTTTGCCAGTATTTAATTATTATAATTAATTATTTATATTTTTTAGATTCTTGAGGCCTTGGAATCAGACGCGGGATGTCGCAAGCTGCATTTAGCGCATAGACTTGAAAATGTAGCGTGCACACTGGAGGGTGAGGAGACCAGTGCCTGCTGACACAACATCATTCAAACGAACTCCATTCATTGAACAGTTAAATATTAAAAGCAAACCTCGGATTAAAATTACTGATTAGTGCCTCGATTTTGCGCATCAGACTTACACTCATTCACTCATAATAAATACTCACACTTACACTCTCACTCATTACAGATAAAACACAAACAATCCATTTAAAATCCCTAGAGATTCACATAACACATTAATTCTGCTAAATACATATAACATAAACATACGCATTAACACCTCGTAAACTTGTATAAAAGTGTAACACATTATCGATTAAGTGATACAAACGAGATTGCTAGTGACAATTGCGATAGCTGGACAAAGCTATGGACTTTAATAATAAATAAAATAAAAAACTTTAGCATCGTGACAGGTCATAAGTTCGTTGGTGACTCGTGACTCTGTGCATAGAAAAACAACAACCGGGGGAAAAAAAAAGAGAGAGAGAGACTAAAAAAAAAATGAGGAAATAAAAAGAAGAAACGAGTTGAATGAAGAGATAAATAAGTGAAAGAAATCAGTCATTGTGTCCATCAGTACTGTTTGTACAAATATATTTAAAGATAAAAGTGTACGGGCAGCGAGCAATCTGTGATCCGAGCACGTGTGGCTATGCCTACTGTCTTATCGTCTACGATAAATAATTATTATTAATATTATTTTTATTATAAACGATAATAATAATAATAATGATTATATTATTATATTATATATTATTATTATTATGTTAGATATAGTGGACGGATTTGGTGGAAAGTAATCGTGAGTGATTATGGTATGCCTTTGAAAAATATTCAGTTTTTACTGAATAGTGTAAAATTGTGGGAATCTGTAAATTTTTTTTATTGTATTTTATTTAATTGACTAATTAATTATTTAGATTTTTTTAAATTGACATTTAATGTCAATTTGTGTATAAAAACTTTAGAAATTGATTGATTATTGAGTAATAATAATAATAATAATAATAATAATAATAATAATAATAATGATAATAATAATAATATTAATAACGAAGGCATTTAACCGCGTACCATTAAATACTCACTGATAATTAAATATTGCGTATCAATTCTTACGGATATATTTTATCTTTTTTTTTATACACGAGAATTGATATTTACGTATATATAAACATAAATTTATATATATACACATTGAATAAATTATATATAAATATAAATTTAATGAAAAAAAATTATAAATATATATATATAAATATATAAATATTATACATAAAAAAAAAAATAATAAAGCGCGGAAGCACATCCATGGAATGTAGTGAGCTAGTTAGAGAGGGATTATATATGTATAAATAAATATTATTATTATTATTATAATAACTATAATGATAATAATTATAATTATGATTATTATTATTAACAAAAAATTGTAAGGCTGAATGCCTCTCGTTAAGAGAATCGAATATAAGAAACAAATAATATTTAATTAGTTCGTAATAATAAGTAACGATTAATGTTTTAGAAAACTCTCGGTGATTAATTATAACAAATTTATAAATGATATTATTTGTTTTATTTGAACAAATGTGACAACAATTGAGATTGAAATTATAGAATAATTATTTAAATCTGAGAGTTGCTGTGTCAAGTGTTATTATTAATTTAGTGCAGCTCACTTGGGTCTATAAGCCTACGTACAATTACAATGGAGTTGAGTACTGTTTAAATACTCTTATCTCAAGACTCATGGTTAATTAACAATTTATTTTTTTTTTACTTACAATTTATTTTATACTTGTTATTATTATCATTTTTTTTTCTTCATAATGAATCTTGTAAATGGTTTTTACAATTAAGTGAATAGAAAAAAAAATTAATTAAACGTTTACGAACAAATAAAATAGTGTACTTGTAATATTTTTGCGCGGTATTTTCTCGTAATTTGCTGTCCGGTCGTTACGTCTGTATTTACTGTAACAATTATTATTATTATTATTATTATTATTATCATTATTAATTATTATTAATGAAATAATTGACGACAGACTTATTAATTGATAGCAGAGTGGTTAAATAGTTACTTATTAAATAATTTACCGGTAATTAAAGTACTGAATTTAAAAAGACTGTAACAAACGAAATTTTAAACAGTTAATAATTCATTGGTTAATTATCATACTAATATTCCGATATAAAATTTTCATAATTAAAAAGTTAGTAGTAATTATATAAAGGATTTTTGACTGGATCTGTAACTTTTTAAATTAAACTTTTTTTTTTTTTTTTTTTTTTTTTTTTTTTTTTTTTTAAATTAAAGTTTGTGGAATTTAATAACTATTTTTTCTCAGTTTATTTAAAATCTCCGAAACTTTAAAGAGTAATTGTTTTTCATTTTTTTAATACTAAAGTTATTGAATTAGTTTACCGTGAAAAAGTAACTTTATAACCACTTTGTAATATTATTAAATTAAAATTCATTAAGAAAATAGGTAGCGGTAGTTGAATAGACGCGATAGAGCAAAAGCGGCATTTTTGTACCAGTTTCATGATTAAGAAAAAATGATTAAAAAAAAAAAACAAATAATAAGAATCAAGATGTGCCTGAACTCCTTATTGTCAAATAATTATCGATGGCACAGTTGATAGATACACATTAGACAATTAGTTCGTTTGTCTCCGAGTATCTATTGTACATCGATTCAATGGTTCATTTATTACTGTATTATTTACAAATATTTATTAATTGAGTGTACTATTTTTTATAATTAAATTAATTGTTAAATTATTTTTATTTATATTTCTGCAAAATTATATCAATATAATTAGTGTTTTTTTTTTTTATGCGTGTACGCATAAAACAGAAAGAACAAAATGATACTGGATGTTATCCCAAATTATACTCAGTGATATCTGTGGCGAAAAAAAATTTCCACTATATTGATTGAAAAATTTTTTTTTATTAATAAAAATATTCTTTACACTTAATTAATAAACATAATTGATAATAACAGTTTTAATTGTACTGAATTAAAAGCTACTTATCAAATGATAAAAAATGAAAAACAGCTAAATGTGATTACACTTATTCAGTATGCAATAGCATGGCCATGTCTAAGTTTAAATACTCAGTATACATATATACAATTACATATACATATAAATATATATAAAACGAACAAAAAAAAATTATACATATTTTTTTTTTTTAAACCGAGTGACTGACTGGAAATTATTTTTTTTACTTTTGTTTACAATCTTTTGTATTTTTTTCTCAATCTATTATAATTATTTTTTTACAATTATAAGCGTATATATTTATATATTTTGTTTCTTTTTATACAAAAGCAAATTGCGTGAGAATGAAACGCCTGGACTGCGCCTAAAGTAATGAACAAAAAAAATTAAATTAAAAGTAAAATAATGAACTATAAAAAAAAATAAATTGAGCACTGCCAAGGCTCTCTCGGCGCTCTTCTACGCACATAAAAAAATTTAAATAAATTATTGAAATTTAAAATCGACTATTGAAATCGTTATCGTCCGAATGATATTATTAAAATTAAAAATAATTAAAATTAAATTTTACGTATACAAGAAATTTATATTGAGAAAATTTTTTTTAATTACTCAACACTTGTACTTAAATACACAGTTTGTTAAATTCATCCGCAAAGTACTGAATTAAACTACTGAATAAATTTAATGATAAATAAGTCTATATAGTAAATAAATTAATTAAATATAAATATAATAAAAAAAAAAAAATTTTTTTTTTATTTCTTGTGTACGTAATATTTGTTTTTATATTGTATTTATTTGCATTTAAGGAGTTGACTCCATGACGAGAGTACGTCAATCTGTGCATTGTAATTTAAATTATATTAATTACGCTAGATATTTTTTTTGCTGTATAGTATCGTTAATAATTATTAATTATTAAAATTATCATTATTATTATTATTATTACTATAAAAATGTATTATTTACAGACACGTAAATAATAAAACGTGTTACCCCAATGGGCAAAACGTCTTCCTAATTAAATTCATAAAAAAGTGCTTATAATTAATTGCACACGTGTCTTTAAAATATTTGTTAATTTAATTTTTTTTATACACTAAATTGTTTATATATATAAAAAAAAAATTACACTTTATTTTTAATATAAAAAAAAATTATGTCGCATTTAAAATGCGGAACTAATTTGCAATTGGACTTAAATTTTTTTATTTGGTCACTAAAATTAATATTTATTAATTTATGATTATTTAATAAAAATTGGGAATCCCAGAATTAAATAAAAATTAAACAGATTGGCGTACACTTAAACTGTACGTTAAATGTGCACACATGAGTATTTAAAATAAATGATTTTTTACGCTATTTATTAAAAAAAAATAGTAAAGTATAAGTACATAAAAAGAAACAAATAATAATAATAATAATGAATGAATAAAAAACTTTTTGTATAATAGCTGTGATGTAAAAGACGCTAATTGTATTAATTGAATTTTAAACAAACTAATTAAATAATATGTACTAAAAATAAATGAAATAAAATTGTCAATTGTCCATGTATGTACAAGTTGTTCATGTACTTGAAGACTTTATAACAAAATAATAATAATTATAATTATAATATTAATATTAATGATAATGAAAATACAGTTGTAAAGTTGCTGACTTTTTTTTTTTTAATACTCGTGTGTGCTCATAATTGTATTCTATATGAAAAAAAAAAAAAAAAAATATCCATGTAAATAATATCCGATTCCCTCTCCAGCACTTTAGATTATAAGTCACGTACACACACGATAAAGTAAACAATTGATAAGTTTATTGATATAAATTAAAAGGATGGATTAAATGAACAAAAGTTAACGAAATGATTCTTGCCAAATTTTCATGGGACGTAGGAACAAACTTGATTAAAATTGCAAAAAGTATATTGGTATTATAAATAATTGTTTTATTTATTAAAAAAGAAATGAAAAAATCAAATACTGCTTCTCTACATTTAATTAATGTTTAATATTATATTTATTAATAAAATAGATAAAAAAGAAAATTTTATCTTATTATTTTTTAGTGCTAACGTTTGAATGAATGAAATTTGTTGATGAAAAAAATTTAACTCACTATTATACCCAATTAATTATTTTTTATTTTTAAAAATTGAAATTATATTTAAAAAAAAATTTTTCTGTTCAATTTTGGAGCTAATTTAATTAAAAAAATAATTTAAACATCTTGTTAAATAGATACTTGTATAAATTTGTTTGTAAAATTCAGCAAAGATAAGAATTATATTTCCCTCGAGATTGTACAAACAGCAGCTTCTGGGCTTGCTATAAAAATGAAGAATCAGCAAATTTTAATCCTAAGCTGCTGAAAGAAAACCAAATATTCCTTATCTGTCTTAAGGAATAGCCTTCCGTAAAAGTTATTAAAATATTAATTTTAATAAAATCCGAGGAAAAAATTTTGAATTTCACTCCTTAAAAATGTAGACGTGTAAAAGTAAATTTTGCTAGTATGTACAATTATAATTAAGCTAGTCAGCATTTGATTTCGACTTGTAAGTTTTATCTGAACTTCTCGAGGAAGACGAAGGACTAGAGTGTTTACTTGATGACCGTTTGTCTTTCGACTTTTTCGCTACTTCTTTGAACCTTTTGTCACCTCCTATGATATTTATATTTGGTATTATTTTCGATGAAGATTCACTCGAGCTTTTATATTTTTCTGAGTGTTTTTGACCTAAAAAAATGAATAATTTCAGTTCTTGATTAAAAAACAAAATAAATAGTCGACAAATTAACTTACTTGAACTTTTTTTATCTTTTTTAGAGTCTGGTTTCGGGGAACCTTTTTCCTTTATCGGCTAAAAAAATTTAATCATCATTAACAATAAATCAAGACTTATAAAATACAATAGAATAAAAAATTAAAATGATACTAAAGTTATCTGACAACTATCAATTTTTTTAAATAAAAAAAAAAAATGATTTAAAAAATTTCCACAAATAATTTTTTTTTAATTTTCACATGGAAATTTTTTTTCATAATTTTATTGCAATAAAATTATGAAAAAAAATTTTTAATAAAATACCTGATGAGCTTTGATACATTGTGAACAATACCAAATATGTTTAGGTACATCTATTTGCGAGTCCTGTATCACGGGAGAGTGACACTCTTGGTGATAAAGTGAGTGACAATCTGCACACTCAACCAGCCTGTTCCTAGCACCGACGTCCATGCCCTTGCAGACCACGCAAGTTAAATCATCCTCTAGAATTTCGGCAAGATTATCTTCCTCGATTTCAGATATGTCAGGCGGAGTGTCACGTGCTGGAATTTCTTCTACAGAATCGCTTTTACTAAACTTTGCTGAGTGTTTAGAGGAGCTGGAACTTTTGCTTTTTTTACTGCTGCAGCTACTGTGATCACTTAGGACTGGTTCTTCGATAGTGTACTGTCAAAAATGAATTTAATTAATCAAAAAATAAATTTATTTAGTCAAAAATTAATTTAATTAATCAAGAATAAATTTTTTTTAAGAAAAAATAAATTTTTAAATTTAAAACTAATTACTAAAAATTAAAATACCTTTTTATGCAAAACATTGCAAAGCATTTTAGAAAATCCATGTTTTTGTTTGATAGCTTCATCTAACAGAGTCCTCAGTTGGTCCATGGAGTCTTTATTGCTCGAATGGAGTAATCTCAATCCTTGTACAAATTGCGGATCCAGTTCTAATTGCGTCATTTTTTACAAATATAAATTTAATTATTTTTTCTTGATTATTTAAATCCGCTCCAATTTTTAATCAGTCTTGCTCCAAGCCAGCTGACGTTTATTTAGAGGTTATGACAAGTATCAATTACAAAAAGTAAATAACCTGTCTGCTCTGAATTCTATCGAATTTCTATTTTAATTTTCATTAAAATAGTTTTAATTTTGATTAATTTCATTTATTGCTCAATGCAAAAATTAGCTAATCAGTGTATGTATATAAATATGTACAGATATATACAAGTATATTATGGATATTTATGTGTATGTACAAATATATATATAATATTTAGTTTTAATGATGTCTGATGCGTCTAGCTCTGAAAATATGTACAGATATTTATAACCATCAAATTATATTTATAAATGTTGATAAAAAGTAAAAAAATGAGAGCAAATGGCGGCATTGCGGTAGTTGTATTTATAATTGTACGTACATACATATATTTGTAAGTGTACAATATACATAACACATAAATATATAATACTTATGTTCGCCAACCCCTTTTTTCTTGTTAATCAAGAATTCAGGTTTAGTGCTCTTGTATCATCTCCAAGCATAAATTCAATCCTCATTAAATATTTTCGAGACGGCGATTTAATACAAAAACAATGAAATTCATTTAATAAAATATTTTATTATTGATTAATTTATTTTTAAAATAATTTTAAATATACTCATCTTGTATTCCAGGATCTGTAAATAAAAGAATTTTATTTTAAAAAATCAGAAAAAAAAATTAAAAAGTCGACATATTATTTTTATAATTAATTATCAATTAATTTACCAGATACTTGATAATTTTAATAACTTTTTTAACAAATAAATTGTAGCTCAAAAAAAAAAATTGACTTAAAAAATTTTAATGAAATTAAAAATGCAATTTTTTAAAAATAATTTTTCGGAAAAAATTTGTTTATTAAATAAAATTAAAAATGACATTAAAGTTAGCTGTCACTTGACCAATTTTTTTGCCATAATTTATTTGTTAAAAAATGAAAATTAAATTAGCCGACATTTAAAAATTTTTATAATTTATTTTATTATTTTTTTAGAATTTTTTAAAAATATCTTTTTAGTTCTAATTTTTAATTAATAAAAAAAAATCAAAAATTTTTTAGCGTCAGCTAACTTAATTTTCATTGTTAAAAAATGAAAATAAAGTTAGCCGAAATCTAAAAAAATTATATGATTTTTTATATTAAAGAATTATTATAAAAAAATTTTTCATTTGTTAAAAAATATAAGTGCAATTTTTTAAAAATATTTTTTAGTTATAATTTAATAAATTAAGCAAAATAAAAAAATAAAAAATGTCGGCTAACTTTATCATTATTATAAACAAAATTTCTAAAAATTATTAAATATCTGCTTAAATTAATTTTCATAATTAAAAAATGATAGGTAACTTTAATTTCAAGAAATATAAAAAAACATTTTGACATGAAAAAATTTTTTTTTTATAATATAATACTTAAAAAATAAAACTATTGTCGGTCCGCTATTTTGAGTATCATTATCGAAGATCTTGGATGAAAGTAGCCGCTAACTATATCAATAAGCAGAGCTACTAACAATTGTACCACCATCACACTAGTAACAAGAATATCATCCATACATATTTAAGAGTATAATTCTTGCTCTCTTTTCCTTCTTTTCAATCTCCTCCATCTTTATCCTTTTTTTACCTACAGGTACAATAAATTCATCTTGTTTCCTTATTCAAATAATACAAAAATAGCGCCATCTCACTGAAAAGGTAAATATAATTAGTAGTGGTATTTAAAATTCATAATTATATATTATTTAAATAAATTAAAACAATAATAATAATAATAATAATAAGATAAATAACACAAGCTTATTAATAAAAACAAACTTTTAATTTAAATGAAGGTTGATATAAAAACAAACAAAGTTCTGGTGAGAATAAGTTAAACGTTTATCGTTTTGGAGTTAAGTTGTCTGGTTTCCCAACTAACGAACTTCAGTTGAAGGAGTGAGAGAGCAAGAGAGCGGCTGGTAGTTGGCAACCGTGCGTAAAAGAAATAAATAATCAAAGTGACCATGAAGAGTGACAAATAAAAGTTGTGTGTGGAGCAAGAGAAAGAAGAATGCTGTGTTTTAAGTGATAGTTGTATTATTAAATATATACTCCATATACATATATACATATACATATACTTTATACACATATATAAAATTTATATGACAAATATATATATATATATGTGTGGAGGGTACACATCTCAGTGATATATATTTAATAATTGTTATGTGTACATTAAGCTTCCATTATTATTATTTATAAGTATGTTTACGATTATTTGAAAAAACAATTGTTACTTGTAAGATGTAATATTAAATAAGTTATTTATTTTGCAGAGCGAGCAAGTTTGGTACGTAGTTGTGCGGAAAGGTGGTAGTGAAGGTGTTGAAAAAAAGGGACAAGAGTAAAACGTGGTCGCAAGTTACTTTTAAGACGCGCGAGTTTGCTTATTAATTTATATACAAGTGTTTATCTGGGTTTCGTTTGGCTGATCATGTTCCGATTGTTGCTGGTCATTTCGGAGTATCGGAGGCTGGATGGGTGATTATGTTGCCAACTGATGCCGCATTGTGAGTTTTTATTATTTATTTTTAATTAATAAATTAAATATAATTATTTTATTGGATATAATTATTGTTTTATTTTTATTTTTGACAGATTTCAAGATTGATGATGATGAGTGATGATTAGTGACGGCTTGGAGATTTTTAGCGGGTGAATTTGTCAAAGATGACCAGTCGCTTGGATATTGAGTGTTTTGGTTAGATTATATTTCAATTAAATGAATTATCCAGTGGTTAATTTTAAAGCAAGCTATAAAAATTTCAACCGTGGAATTATTTCCACAGAAAATTTTAATGTAGCTGGAGTTTGTGTGGTTAAAAGATTTTTGTATTTATAAATCACAGGAGTGATCTCCATTTTTGTTTTTTTTTTTTTTTTTTTTTTTTTTTTATTATTTGTGCGCTTTTAACCTCAATCTTTTGGTACGAGCTGAGGATTGTTTATGGTACGTACGCCAAACGTATCCCGGATATGAGTATAATGAGGCTGTTAATTAAAAAATCAGCTGTTGATGTTTGACATTTAACCGCAACAAATATCTTGAGCCATGAAAACGGAAAAGAGTAAGGCCAATGAGTCGAGTTGTATTTCGAGCACCGTCGTCAAGGAGGAGCCTGACGGTGATGCGGTTAAGATCAAAGAGGAAGCGCCCGGTGGAAATCACGACGACGTCCCTGTCAGTGATGACACCACCGAGTGTCCTCGTGATCCGGGACTGGACTCTGCTAATGGGGATAATAATATGCCCGCGGATGCCCAAAACGGCAACGGAGGACAGTCTATGATCGGGCTGGTTAAGCAGGAGAGTGATCATAATCCCAGTGATGATATTTCCAGTGGTATGTATTTTTTTTTCTTGATGTTTTGTTAGGGGATTTTTAAAGATTGGATCTTATTTTTGGTATTATTTACAGATGGTATCCAACCGTTGGTTAGCAATGTACTTGCTAAGCAAATGGGCAGTGGAACTGGTGGTGAGGCCCAGTATATGCAGCAGCAGAGCCAAATATTTGTTTTTTCGACGGTATTAGCGAATAAAGGCGCTGAAGCTGTTTTACAAGGACAATTTCCCTCTATTATTGCTTATCATTGTTCTCAAGCATCAACTAAAAAATTTCTCGAGGTATGTTTAATCTATATTATTAAGAGAATAAAAATAATTTGTGTCCATGATAGTCGTATGATACAATCGGATTTTTTAGTGAAATTTAGTGTCATTGCAAAGGTCTTGATTTGAATTTATGCCTTTTCAAGGTTTCATATTATTCTTATCGTTAGTCAATTTATGATAATTATTAAGGCTGCATTCTAAAATACTCTATTTCTAGATAAATAATTAAGAAATGACCTCGTATCTTGTGAACTATCGACATTTTTAAAGATATAAGCTCATCCCGATGTTGCACTCATCGAGACTTTTCATTTGAGTACCCACATCAATTTTTCATATATTTTATATATTTATATATGAAAAATATATCAAAAATGCATGTAGGTACTCAAATGAAAGCTCTTGATGACTGTAACATCGAAATGAGCTCACATCTTTAAAAACGTCAATAGTTAAGGAAGTACAGTACAATTTACCAGATACCTGGTGAACTATTAACATTTTTAATGATTTAAGCTCATCCCGATGTTATACTCATCGAGACCTTTCATTTAAGTACCCACATGCATTTTTTTATATATTTCATATATATGGTATTTGTGAAATATATAAATATAGAAAATATATAAAAAATTGATGTGGGTACTCAAATGAACGGTCTCGATGAGTGTAACATTGGAATGAGCTTATATCTTTAAAAATGTCAATAGTT
>CAJNRD030001120.1:17209752-17253708 GCA_905319865.3 Cotesia congregata
TATATATATATATATATATATATATATATATATATATTACATATATGTATACATGAAAAATATATCGAAATGCATGTGGATACTCAAATGAAAGCTCTTGATGAGTGTAACATCGGAATGAGCTTATATCTTTAAAAATGTTAATAGTTAAAAAAGTAGAGTGCAATTTAACAAAAGTCATTATTTAATAAAGCAAAATTTTATTTATTTATATTTTACACAATTTTCTTAATTAGTAAACATAATAGTATGAGTAAAGTAAAAGATATCTATAGAATGATACTTAGTATAAAAACTCACATTAAAAATCATTTAATTACAATTTCAGTGTCAATAAAATTATTATGATAAAAACTAGTGATTAAGTAACACTATAAAAAAAATAGTAGACATTTACAAGATAGTCAAGGTTAAGAATTCAATTAATGATCAAAGTCAATGTCAATTAGATAAACTGACTAAGATTATTATAATTATTGTGTAATTATAGTTAATTAATTATTATCGTAATAATAATTATTATTATTTTTATTGCTCGTTACAGAGACATCCAAATAAAGTAACCCCGTTTCGGCAAAATCCTGCCCAATGGTTGAACAATTTGGCGGTAATGAAGCAAAAAAGTGGTGGTGGTCACCCGCCACCACCAAACAGCGGCTTCCCGACGGAACAACCGCCAGATTTGCCAGTACTCGACCCTAACGCTCCGTCGTTTTGGAATGACCAGTCCAATTTAAGAAGCCTGAATGGTAGCAATACTATGGGTAACCCCGAGTCTTCGTTGGACGATACAAATTTAGACGTGCCTTGCCTTGTGCCGAATTCCCCAGGAAATCCGGCGAATAATCAAAATCCTAATTCAACGATAGGTCCTAACTCACTACTGGGTGGATCAACAAGTCCAGGTCCAGGCGGACTCCAGCCGTCGTTACAAGGTGTAAAGGTTCCTGATGAAAATTTAACGCCACAGCAAAGACAGCACCGAGAAAATTCCCTCGCGACGATAAGGAAAATGCAGATGATGTTTTTTGCTGAGCAACAAAAAGACGATCCGAATGCCCAGATGGATCCATCACAACCGGGACCGCCGATGCCTCCTGGAGGTATTCCTGGAAATATGCCGCCTGTTAGTACACCTGGAGGTCCCGGTCCAAATAACATCGACTGGAACGTAAATAAATTCCAGCAATCATTTTTAGACGGAAAAAATAAAGTAAGTATATATATATATGAAAAATATATGAAAATGCATGTGGGTACTCAAATGAAAGCTCTTGATGAGTGTGACATCGGGATGAGCTTATATCTTTAAAAACATCAAAAGTTAAAAAAGTACAGTGCAATTTAACAAAAGTCATTATTTAATAAAGCAAAATTTTATTTATTCATCTTTTACAAGATACGGAAGTCACACAGTGACTGCAAGCTTGCTAGTAATTTTTAAATTCATAAAATTATTTTTTTTTAGGGTGGAATAGGAAGTCCCGGATCAGTATCACTGCGTGGATCGGGTATGATGGCCGGTATGCCGCGGAGTCAAGGACCTCCGCCGCCCTACCACCAGACAACGCGGTCAGCCAGTGTGCCAATCGCAACTCAAAGTCCAAACCCGTCCTCGCCGAACAATCCGACGAGTAACCTGTCGTTGCCATCACCGCGAGCGAACTCGGCGCTCAATTCTCCTGCTGACTGCAATCGGCAGTTTCAGCTGACGTCTCAGCGGCCCGGACACTTGCCAGGGCAGAGTCCGACTAGTCAGGATTCACCGAACCCCGGTTCGCAGTCCGCTACGTCTACCACGAGATTAAATCATAGTAATCCTGGGACTCCGGTCTCACACTCACATTTAACATCACTCAGTCCCAGTAATACACCACAAAAAGAGTCTTCTCTTGAATTTCCTTCTAATCAACCCAATGGTAATTATTTTTTTTTTATTTATTCATTAATAATACTTTATTAATAAAAAATATAATATTATATTTTTTTAATTAATATAATTATAATTTATAATTAATATAATATTATAATTTTTTAACAGTGGATAATATGTTTGGCCGGACGCTGCAATCACTAGCTCAACAAAAGCAACAGCACGGTGGTATGGTGAATGCAGCTGGCGTTAAAGAAGCAAGCTTAATGCCTGTACCAAGCCCTCAGCAGATAACATATGTTAATTCATTTGAAGGACAAGAACTGACCATCCAAAAACAGCCTAACACTAGTTTAAAGGACGGTCATCTTCAAAAGTAAGTATTTATTTATTTATATATTTATTATGCATACACGGAAAGAACAAGATGACACTGAATATCATCCAAGATTATACTGAGTGAAAAAAATTTTCAGATAGTAGCTAGTATAATCTAGATAACAATGAGTAAAATTAAGATATTACTGAGTTGAATTTGAATTTTTCTAGCTACTATCTAAAAATTTTTTTTTCGCCACAGATATCACTATAATCTGGGATGACTCCAGTATTATTTTATTCTTTCCGTGTACTTTATATTTTATCTTTTAGCAAAAATATAATTTTATTTTTTTATGTTCAGTAACAACAACGTGAACAACACAGACATGTCTGGAAGACTAGTATCCGGAAATATGGACAACAATAACCAGTATCCAGCAAGATCCGAGGGTTCAAGTCCGTCGATGGACAGCATGAACCGCGGCTTCGGTGCTTCCTTACACAGTCCTCACACGCCACACACGCCTCACACTCCAGGTAACGGCGCGCCTCAGACTCCAGTGGACGTGAAACCCAACAAATCTTCCGCTAGCGCACAAAGCAGCCCAGTGCCGATGAACCCCATGTCAGACAGCATGGGACCTCCCAGAACGGTACCTGCCTCGCCTAATACTAAGCCTGAAACATCACCGCCTTCCAAGGAGCTTCAGCCGCCTCCGCAGCAGTCGCAACCTCAAGTACAACCTCCGCCACAGCAACAACAGCAACAACAGCAACAACAACAACAACAACAACAGCAGCAACAACAGCAGCAACAACAACAACAACAACAACAACAACAACAACAACAACAACAACAACAACAACAACAACAACAACAGCAGCAGCAACAAATGCCGCCCCAACAAATGCAACAACCTCCAACGCAGCAGCAGCCTCCAGGAATGAACCCACAAAACAACCAAACGAATAACTCCGGACCACCAATGGGTAACCAAATGGCCCCCTTTCCCTGTAGTAGAGCCAACCAGCCGGACAATCAGCCTCTGGATCCAAACAACATGAGAGGTCGTCTCGGTGGCATGTCTATGAACCACAGTGGTCCGTTCATGAACATGGGAGGTGATCCAATCACCTCGCTAGCACAAATGAGTCAACAGCTGTCCAGCACCGTGGCGAGCAACACGGTGGGCAACGACGGCGGGCCAATGCATTCCGGCAACCCCGGGATGATGCCTTTCAACAATCCGCACAACATGCACATGATGCAAATGAGCGGCGGAGAAATGAACGGCGGCTGTCATATGGGTGGCGGAGTAAATGAACCCAACGACGTCAGTGGAATGTGTATGGGTCTAGGAGGGCCTCCTGGAGGTAGCTACAGTCCGACAACATCTCACACAGGCAGTCCAGTTGGGCCTAACAAAATATCCCACTCCATGATGAGTCACGGTGGAATGATGGGCCACAATGGCCCTCCAGGTCCGGGAGGTGGGTACGGTGGTGATCATGCGCCTCCTCCCAGACTGATGGGGCAGCACATGGGTGGTCCCAGTCCTTACAACGGAGCTAATATCCAGGTGAAACCCAGCGCTCCAAACACAATACAGTACTTACCCGCGAGGCCGAATGTCGGACATCCTCCCCGTGGGCCTCCGAGTCTTGACTTTCTTCCGCGTTTTGGCAACTCCATGGGCAACATGGAGAACAAAATGCAGCAGTCGCCGTCAGTTAATCTCCAGTACTTCCCGAACGGGTGCATGCCCAACAACATGGGTGGAGGACCGCCGCAACCTCCTCAGCACTCTGTAGGCATGCCACCGGGTAGTATGGGCGGTGGGCTTCCTGGTATGGGACCCGGGGGAGGCTTAGGTCCTCCAAGAATGGACGGTGGCCAGCAAATGAATCCCAACATGCATCCGTCTATGAGGCCGTCTGTCGGCAATATGCGTCCTCAGCCGAACATGATGCGCATGCAGCAGCACATGGTTGGTGGTGGTGTCTTCCCCGGCAGTCCGATGGATCCTGACAAAGTCTTCCCGCCGGATATGGTGCCGCAAAACCAGGTTCCTAATCAGAATCAGATGTATGGACCTGCTGGAAAAGGTCCTATGGGATTAGGACCTCCTCCAGATGCCTCCCAGCCGCTTCCTCCCAGTATGGGTGGCGGAACGGGGAACTTCAAGAACAGCCCTTTCGTCGGCGGTGGACCCACTATGAATGATCCTAATTACGCCCAACAATTTCACAACTTCCAGCAGCAATTGTACGCGACTGGAACGAGAGGCAGTGGCCCGCCTCATCCCAGTCTTCATCCACCGCCAAACTCCCACGCGCATCAACAGTTCTTCATGCCTAAATAAAACATACAGGACTACTTGTGCTGGTAAAAAATAAAAAAAAAAAAAATAATAATAATAATAAATAAATTTAAATGCCGATCGTTCAAGAACTGATTTAAATACTAAATATTAAATATGAATGATAAGCGAGCGTGTGAACGAATCGGGCCTTTTTTTTTATTATCGATAGAAGTAATAATAAAAGTATAAAAATTAAATTAATTTAGAATAATAATTATTCCCTCGCTACCACTTTCGCGAGTCTCTCCAATGCAACAACGGTGTTCCGTGCAATATAATAATAATTAATAATTAATTATTGTCATTATTAATTAATATATAATTATTATTAACTATATTCTTATTATTAATTGTAATAATAATAATAATAATAATAATTATAATTATAATTGTTTTATTCGTTAGTATCTCCACACGTGGGTATTCGGCTGCGATATATAATAAACATTGTAAATTCTCTTATACGTCATCTATTATTATTATTATTTTAATAATTGTACGGCTTACAAGTTAATTGGTGATATATATTGAGGGTGGTGTGTTAATAATGATATTATTAATAATAATAATAATGACGTAGTACTGTAAATATTTGTGTAAAATCAGGCTTATCTGTCCGAATAGTACATTGTTAATTGTATCGCTCGGAATGCACGTGTCATTAATATTGTTGTATGAGATTTGAAAAATGCGAATGTGGTATTACATTGCTAACATCTTTAATTTTTATTATTTTATTATTGATATTATTATTATTGTTATTATTATTATTATTATTATTATTATTATTATTATTAATACGGTAATGGATACACTAGTATGATTATAGCAAAGAGAAATTTTTAACGATCTCTAAAAATAATATTTTTTTTTTTAAATTACATTTGATTTAAGAGCCAAGTGAAGAATCGAATGACCCCATTGACATGAAATTATTTTTATTATTATTATTATTATTATTATTATTATTATTATTATTATTATTATTATTATTCGTGTCGTCGTTGACATGTGAATGAAATTTATAGATTAGATATATATTTATAAGAGCAGATAATTTAGTTAATAACTAAAGTGTTTTTAAAAATTATTTTTTTTAATTTTAATTGTAAAATTAAATAACTTTTTAAACGAGGAGAAAATTTTACAGGCTCAAAAAAAATTTCGTAATTGTATATATACGCGATTATATATTAATAATCCCATCCATATTACATAACTTGGATAGTTATCCGTCTCTTTTATTTTTAATCCCAATTATTATTATTATTATTGTTATTATTATTATTTAATTAATTTTTTGTAATAAATATCCGCATAATTATAACTTGCATATAAAAAAACATTAATTATTAGTAATAATAATTATGATAACAATTAGTAATTATTATTATCATGGTTATTATTATTATTTTAATATTATGTATGAAATGATTAAATAATAATGGTAATAATAATAACTGACTAATTATGTTGTTGATGAATGATTTTTATTATAAAATGAAAAATAAAGAATATTTACAAGATGAATAAATAAAAAAAAAAATGAAAAAAAGTCAAGTGCATAGAAGTCACTTTCAGCAAATGTTATTGTATTGATTGTAGTAATTTTAGTAGATGGTGAGAAAAGATGATTGTTTTTTTTTCTTCAATTAAATGATCCTACCGCAACACACAAATTTATTAATTATTATTATAATGTATTATAGAGTTCATTAAAATGATGTTTTTAATATTTAAATAATATTCTTTTTTTTTATTCCTTACAATTCCCTAATAAATATTAAAGCTTTAATTATTAAATAATTTTTTTTTATTAAATTAGGACTGGAATTTTTAAATTAGAAAAAAATCTAATGCAGTTTATTATAAAAAAATCGTCTATCGATTTATGTAATTTATTTTTTAAATATCACTTAACACTCTAATATTTCAAATAATTATTTATCACTCTATAATTATGATTTTATATTTTTTAATTAAATATATTAGAGTGTCGACTGTTAAAATATCACAATGATAAATTAACGCGCATATACTAAATTTTTACTTTCATACTCCTATAATTTTTAACGAAGTACGATCTAATTTAAATCATAGTCCTCTGCGAGCAAATATATATATTATATATAATATAATAATTTCAAATCTTTATTATCTATCATTCAATTAATCAATTGATTAATTAGTCATCAAAGCTTGTGGCATTTTTCGAGCTCCAGTCTCCTTTTCATCTGAAAAAAATGAAAACAAAAAATCGTGTACTTATTTGAAGTCTATTATACTTTAAAGAGTTATCAATTATTAGGTGATATAAGTGCTAAGGTATTTAATTAAATTATTATTATTATTATTATTATTATAGTTATTCGTAAGGTTATCAGTGCGATCTAAATAATAAATTACACAATCCCGAATGGACGCAAACTTGTTAAAAGCCTTTCACTGACTGGAAGTTTTCAAACGATAGTAAATTATTATAAAATTAAATTTTATTTATAAATATCACCAAGTATTGAGATAATTATGTGTTAAAAAAAATTTTTGGGCCATAACTAGGTGAAAAATTGACATTTTTAATTTTTCTTTGATTCTGCTTATTTTTACGGTGAATTTATAAAATTTTTTTGAAAATTTGTTAAAATTGTGATAATTAACTTTTTTTTTTTTAAATTGTTCATTTTTTCAAGTACTTTTCAAAAAAAAATATATATCAATAAAATCAACAAGAAATTTCGTTCAAAAAAATGAAAATGAAAATGGTAGACCCCTACTTGTAAATATTTACCAAAAAATTAATTTTTTACCGAGCGATAAATTAAAATAAAATAAAATTTAATGTCAACTCCCGTAAGATTAAACAACGCGTTTACCTTGAACGTTGTTTGTCAGTATAATTGGCATTACCATTGATGCTAAAAGAGTAATGAACAACTAATTGCACTCATAATACTTAAATAAAAAAAAAAATATTTTTTATAAATGAGAAAACCTTTTTTTCTCTGGAACGAAATCATCCCATTCACTCAAATCATATTTTGATAAATCTCCTTCTTCATCGTCATCTTCATCTTCATTTTCTTCTTCATCATCATCATACTGCAAATTATAATTATCAATTATTAATTATTCATATTAATAAAATTATCATGAATCACGAAGATTACTTACATTACTTTTAACTTCATCACGCAGCGCCGAATCATCGGCTATTTTATCATCACTAGAATCTTTAGACTTACTCCTCGGCGAGCTACTGTACTTAGAATCCTTAGAATCATCATCAGAGCGATCAATTTTTCTTTTCTTGCGTCGCCTACCGAACTCATCGTACTCATCATCGTCATCATTCCGTCGTTCTTTGTACTCGACTACTCCTCGATCATTGTAACCACCTCCATATCCAGTTCGCTCTTCAACTTCACCAAATTTAGGTGCATTGCACATATTACATTGCTGTCGTCTTGCCCAGTTGACGTTACCACATTTGCTACACTGCCAATCATCAGCACTAGATACAAAAAAATAATTTTATTAATTAATTATTTATTTATTACTTAAATTAAAAATTAACATCTGATAATTTTTAGTTTCATTTTAAAAATGAATTAGCACAGAAAAAATATTTCATAAAATTTCTAATTGTAGAAATTTTTTTTGCAATAAATTTTTTACTAAATAAAATTTTAAAAAATTATCAGATGTCTTCTAATTTCAGTTTCATATTTTATTGATAAGTTACCTAAATAATCCGCGACTTTTTTCAGCAGCAACTTTACCTATTTCTTGGCCGAGTTTTTTCTTCTTAGCATACTCTCCTCTATCTACAACAAAACAATTTTAATTAATTGAATTATTACTACTAAATTTTATCGTATTATAAAATAGTAAAATATTTCAAATTTACTCAATACATAATAAAAAAAAATATATATTTATTTTTAATACCTTTTCCACAGCGATTACAAGAATTGCGTCTGGCAAAGTTGACATTTCCACACCTGTAGACGTCAAAAAAAAAAAAAAATGATTAGCAAATGAATAATCAATTAACTGATAAATAAATAATTAAAATACCTCAACAGCTAAGTAAATAAATAATTAAAAATACTAAATACAATAATAATACTAACTGTGAATCAGGACAGAGCCAATCGCCATCGTTGATAGTTCGTTGACTATCATCTTCACTTTTAATCCCATCCATCGTACTAATTTATTTTTTATTAACAACTAATTATATGACACCTATTAATTATTACTTTAAAAATTCTTAGCCTATATGACACTATCAAGATCAGCGTATTAAAAAAATACAAATAAATATCATTAAATATACGGATATGTGAACATTTTAAGGTGTCACGATTTTATTCGCGTTTATTGATATTTTATAAAGTCTAATGACTAACACTTGATAAAATAATTTATTTATTAATATTGTTTTTATTTAATATTTTTGTTTTAAATAAAAATAGTACGGCTATTTGGTATTTGGAATTTTGTTGGTATTTTTATTAAAAATAAAGTACCGAATGCACTAGACCAAATATAATATAGTTATAAATATATCACTAAATATATTTATATATTTAAATCTATGTGTATGTACATACAGTGTGTAGAATAGAATAAGTGATAATTGGAATCAGCAAATATTTTTTTGCAATAAAGATCAGAAATAAAAAGAAATATATTAACTCACAAGAGGATATATAAAATGTGTTAAATGTATCGACCGAATAAGATGGTACGTAGATAATAATCCATTTTATCGACACTTATATTATTTCTATGTATTTTTATGTCTTGAGCGACTACAACGCCATTGGTAGTTAGTGTCATTACATAGAAACTTACAAATGGGACTTAAAAGTGAAGTTAGCTGACAGCTGTCAATTTTTTTAATTTAAAAAAAGAAATTAATTCGAAAAAATTATTTTTTTTTTTATTTTTTACGTATGGAATTTATATGAAAATTTATATGAATATTAATAGTTAGCTGACATTCAACAATTTTTGATTTATTTTATTAATTTAATTAAGTTTAAAACAATATTTTTTAAAAATTGCACTTGTAATTTTTCAAACTTTCTGTAAGTAAAATTTTTTCTTTTAAATAATTTTTCAATAAAATAAATTATAAAAATTTTAAGATGTCAGCTAATTTAATTTTCGTCATATTTAATAATTTTAAAAATTTTATAACAAATAAATTACGGCAAAAAAAAAAAAATAAGAAAAAAAAACTGACATTTAGAAATTTAAAAAAATAAAAAATGCAATTTTTTAAAAATAATTTTTTGGAACAAATCTTTTTGTTAAATAAAATTAAAAAATTGTCAAGTGATTGCTAACTTTGTAATGTCATATTCAATTGTTATAAAATTATAAATAAATTTTGTAATGTCAGTTAACTTCAGTGTCTTAAACTGAACCACAGGATATAAAATCGTGTGTGCTGTTGCTGTCGCTGTGGTTGTTTGTTGATTTTATAATTTCACTAAAGTTTTAAGTGCGATAACTTGTCAGTAGTTTTAAGTTTACCAAAAAAATCAACAATAAAAAAGGTAAACAAACAAAACATTAACAATTAAATAAAATTATTATTAACTTACTATTTATATTAAAATTAAGATTTATTTTTTTTTTTTAAATCAAACATTAAAAACTCCATTTTTTTTCAGGTTATACCTTGAAGTAAACACAAATGATGTATTACAATTAATTTATTAAATAAAATAGAAATACCAAATAAAAAATGTCAGCACCACCAACTGGCCAGAATTTATTGCGTTCTTCTGCATTAGAATGCAAGGATTTACACGAGTATTTAAAAAGCAGACCTCCGGAGATCTTGAACAGACTTTACCATAACCCGCCAATTTGTCTGGCGGTGTTCCGTGAGCTTCCGACGATAGCGAGGCACTACGTAATGAGGCTGATGTTCGTCGAGCAACCAGTTCCTCAGGCTGTAATAGCATCCTGGTGCTCGAAGCTCCACTCCGACGATCACCGGAACGTCGTCCAGGTTCTCAACGAATTAAATGTCTGGAAAGAGGCTTCAATCCCTGGAGGCATGCCGGGCTGGACGTTGAACTCTACGTTCAAGAAAAATCTTAAAATTGTTCTAATAGGAGGCGGCAAGCCTTGGACTATGTCCACCCAAATGGAGACTGATAATAAGCCGAGAGATGAAGCTTTTCTAGATTCTTATGCTATACAGAGGTGGGAATGTCTTTTGCATTACATGGTAGGGTCGTCAGACCAGCAAGGAATCTCTGCTGACGCTGTAAGGATTCTGTTACACGCAGGACTTATGAACCAAGAGAGTGATGGGAGTCCTGTTATTACTAAAGCTGGTTTTCAATTTTTGCTACTTGATACAGCTTCACAAGTGAGGATTTGTTAATATGTATTTTATTAATATTCAAACATTAAATTTTCTTATTTAATTATTTGGAAATTATAATTAAATTATGAAAATTAAATAAGCTGATGTTGGAAAATTTTTATAATTTTTTTGTTGATAAAAATCATTTTTATTTATTTATTAATCAACATTTTTTAATTATTTTAATTTATTAATCAACATTTTAATTTTTAAAAAATTAAAAGAAAAAATTTGACATGTAGAAAATTTTAAAAATTCCAAGTGCAATTTTTAAAAAATATTTTTTTACTTATAATTTTTATTAACTCAAAAAATCAAAGATTGTCAAATGTCTACTAATTTTAGTATTAAAATTAGATTCTAAAATTTTTAATTAAAATTCTAGGTCTGGTATTTTATTTTACAATACTTGGACACCATTGAAGCACGAGGTCTTGATCTCGTAGAATGTCTAACATTTTTGTTTCAATTAAATTTTTCTATACTTGGTAAATATTATAGTACAGAAGGTATGTCTGCAAATTTGCTGACATTTTTGCAACACTTACGAGAGTTTGGACTTGTTTTTCAACGTAATAGAAAATCAGGAAGGTAATTTAAAATAAAAAATAATTTTTTTTAATTATTTTCTCTATTTATTATTTTAAAATTAATTAAATAAATTTTATTTTAGATTTTATCCTACGCGATTAGCGTTAAATATTGCCACGGGAAAAAATAAACCAATGGCTCGAGATATTGAAAAAGAAGGATACATTGTTGTTGAAACAAACTACAGGGTATATGCTTATACTTCTTCACAATTACAAGTCGCTCTGCTTGGTCTTTTCTGTGAAATGCTGTACAGGTAATTTACTAATTGATTTTTCCAAATTGTGTTATATTAATTATTTTAGTAACAATATTAACTAAATGATTTTCAATAGGTTTCCAAATTTAGTTGTAGCAATATTAACTCGTGATTCAGTAAGACAAGCTCTAAAAAGTGGTATAACGGCACTCCAAATAATAGGGTATGTAACTAAAGTTTTTATTATGAATAAAAAATATTGAAAGTATATTATCATTTTTTATTACAGATTTTTGCGTCAACATGCCCACGGTAAAATGATTGAAGCAGGTCCACCGACGCTACCTCCAACAGTTGTCGACCAAATAAAACTATGGGAAAACGAGAGAAACAGGTTTACTTTCAGCGAAGGCGTTTTATATAGCCAATTTTTATCACAAACTGATTTTGAAACATTACGAGACCATGCTTCATCAACCGGTGTACTTATTTGGCACAATGACAGGTATTTTAATTTTTTACAATTATTATTATTATCATTAAATCCATCTAATGTGTTATTTTAATTGGTTAAAAATATTTGTTGCAGAAAACGAACGATGGTCGTCGCTAAAGCTGGACATGATGATGTTAAAAGATATTGGAAGCGCTTTTCAAAAACTTCTAATTAAGTTTTTGTGTAAATATTAATTATTACAATGTAATTATCATAATAATAATAATAATAATATAGAAATAAATTCCATTTTTTTATACATTAATTAGTTTAATTAGAAAATATTTCTTCTTACAAATTAATTTTCTATATATATTTCTATCACAATTGGTCATACTTAAATTAATAAAAAATATCTACAGTTAAAATTTTTTTGACAGATATAAATTAAAAAATAAATTGTTTCATTACAATTCATATATTGTTTTTTTATTTATTCACAGTTCTTACATTTTATTAACTAAAAAAATTTGTTTTTATAAAAATATGCTACAGGTATGTATCTTAATAACGAGTTAATTTAAATATTAATATTTCTAATTAAAAAACAAAATTTAGAAAGAATTTGGACTAAAACTAATGTTTAATCTAATCAATAGATGAAAAATTACTATGAAACTTAATTTATTTCAACTTTTTAGGTACCCTTTGTAAATTAAAAAAAAATTTTTTTTAATAATTATACAATTGAAAATATGCATAATTAATTGAAAAATATTTTTGTTGTTAACAAAATTGATTTATACACTTACTCATAGGTTGTTTTATAAATAATGAGAATGATTATGGTCGTCAAATTATTATACAACATGAGTGATGAATGCGTTTAAGAAGATTCATAAATCCCAAATTCGTCCTCATGTCAGCGTGATGGCGCAGGTTTTGGTTTCGGCATTTTACCAAGAAGCCCCTGAATCTCTTTTTTCTCATCATAAGTCTTCCAAAGCTCATATAAATTAATAATATAACGAGCTATCTCTTGGATTTTTTCCATATCAGCATTAAGTTCGGCGAACCATGACTTCAAATCTTTCTGAAGAATAACACAGGCAATTTGCAAGCATCCAATAGCTATTTGATAAGGAGGGTAAAGAAGACAAACGTCAGTTCTTAAGCTGTCGTTTATGATTCTCCAGGCCAAAGTCAGCAACTGATCGTCAGGCCCAACGTCTTGAATCAGAGTCAGCAGCGGTCTATACGGCTGGTATACTATCAGACAACAGTCGAGATGTTCCAAGAGATAAAATTCACACTCCAGAATGTTATTTGTCCGGTAGGGAAACTCTTGGGCGTAGGCGTAATTAAATTTGTTTTTTACTGCAAGATAATTTACTCGATTATAAAGTTTGCTTCAACGTTGTTCAAGTTTTAATGATGTTAAAATTAGCACATAACACAGAAATAATGTTTTTAATTACTCACCAACTGTTTGACATGTGGTTATTAAACGACTGTTTGATATCACACCAAATTCCTCGACTTTGGATGCCAAAAATACAGATGTTGGAGCCAATAATAACGGGTCAATACATTTTAAACTATTTCGTGCGTAAAAACGCTTGAAATAAACAGTCGCTGTTGCTATTACTTGTTGTCTTAATTTTAATTGCTCTCCTAGTACTTGAATTACTAAAATAAATTTTTTTAATACAAAAATTATTAAATATTTGCATTTAAAATTTTTTAAATAATTAGTTGGTTATTTTAATACTTACAGTTAGCAAAAAATATAAATAATTTCTGATATTCCTCTTCATTTAATCCCTGTTGCATGTCAATTTGTCTTTCTCTGATTAAATCTTGTTTATCCAGTAACCATTGTTGGCTAAAAAAAGAAAAAAAATTGTCAACTACTTCAAGTTACAACAATAAATAAAAAAATGTACTTACTGATGTGAACTTTGCCAAAAATTCCCAGCCATTATTAAACACAATTAATAAAACTTAATTATCTCCAGAAAATTTTAAGTTTTCCAGAAAATTCACAAACAATTTGCATTTGTAAATTTTTAATACTTATCACAGCTCTAAAAAAAATTCAATATCACTAAAAATGTTTTTTATCATTTATTATTATCACAATAATTAACTATGTACCTGTTTATAGTTCATAAATTGTAATTATTAATTTTTGTTTATAAAAATTTTTCTCTCTCACTTTTTCAACGCTAAAATCAGCTGAGTTTATTTCTAGTTATCTTTTTTGCCACCAGAGTTGTGCGCGCTTGCGCGGAAACTTTTCGCGGGAAATTTTGAAAAGAGAATTAATTATTAAATCATATCTTTTGATTAATCTTTATTAAATTTTTTTAAATTAATAAAAAAAGTTTAAAAGTTAATTAAATAATTTTATTAATTGTTTTTTTTTTATTAAATATTAAATAAAAAAAAAAAAAAAAGTTAACGATTTAGATGATGACGAATTTTATTGACAAACATCCGGGCATTTAATCCGTCACACGATCCTCCAGTTAATTAGTATAAATTGGAATGCTCTCAAGGCTTTGCACAAATTCCGGACAATTGAATTATAAATTTCGACATTGTAATTATCATTATAATTATAATTATTATTATAAAATAAAAAATACATGATAATGATAAAAAAAATGACCGCCAGAGAAAAGTCGAGAATTTTTAATACGCTCGATTAACTATTTAGTTTGCGCAAACCATAAATAGATTAAATACAAGGTATGATAATAAATAATTAGAATTATAAATAATCAATAAACAATTGACCCATAATAAAATAACTAAACTCGTATACTGTAACTTATTTTTTTTTACATTTTTTTATCTGCATTGTTACATACCAGTTTTATAAATACGCTTCGATATATTTATGTTTATAAATATCAAAGTTAATTGAAAAAATTAGATAAATTAAATCCGGTCGAAAAATTAAGCGGTAAAAAAAATAACGATTAAAATAGTTTTATTAATCCCTGTGTTGTATTATGTGTAATTACAGTTTTATTTTTATCGGTGGAAATTTTTAGGGAAGAAATAATGATCTAATAAAAGTCTTAAATTACAGATCTCGTTTCCTGAGTCATTGAACGGGTGTTATTTTTTAAAAACAAGATTCCTTGGTTAGGTTCCATTCAAGCCGACTGGCCATTCATTTTCTATGTATATACTTATATACTTATATATACGTACATTTATATGTAAATTTAATTATAATGTCAGTTTCTTAAAAATTATCTTGATGGCAATAAAACAGATTTATTAACTAATTTATAAATTTAAACAAAAAAAAAATTTTATTATAGTTTTTAAAACAATAAAAATCAAAATATTAATTATAAAATAATGAAATTCACATTTAGATGATTAAAAAATTTGTAAGTCTATTTTTTTAATTATTAATTTGACACTTGATAATTTTTTTAATAATAGCAAAAAATTTATAAATGTAATTTTTTTTAAATATTTTTTAGAGCTAGTTTATTTATCGAAAAAAATTATTAAATGTCTCCCAACTTTCGAGTCATTTTCTTTTATTTCAAAAAATTTCTACTTGTCAATTTTTTTTCTTAGTTTTTTTTTTTTTATGAAAATTAATTCAGGAGATATTTTATAATCTTAAGAATTTTTTTAACAAATAAATTAAGTCAAAGAAAATGAAAAAAAAAAAAATTGACATTCATAAAATTAAAAACAATAAAAAATCAAATTTTTTAGAAATAATTTTTGGAGCAAATTTATTTATTAAAAAAACTTAAAAAATGGTAAAGTGACTGCTAACTTTAATGTCATGTTTTTTTTTTTACTATAATTTAATTATTGCTAACATTTTTAAAATGATTAAATATGTGCTAATTTAATTTTCATAAAAATTGACATGTAAAAATTTTAAAAAATAAAAAATGCAATTTTTTAAATTAATTCCAGAACAAATTAATGTCATAAAAATGTTGCTGACAATTTTAGTTAGCCGATATTTAAAAATTAAAAAGAATTTTTTTATTGAAAAAATGACTACAAATAAAAAGAAAAAAAAATTGTCATTTGTTAAAAACTTGAAAAACTGTAAGTGCAATTTTTTAAAAATATTTTTTTGTTCTAATTTGATTATTAAAAAAAAATTAAAAACGTCGGCTAACTAAAAATGTTGCTGACAATTTTAGTTAGCCGATATTTAAAAATTAAAAAGAATTTTTTTATTGAAAAAATGACTACAAATAAAAAGAAAAAAAAATTGTCATTTGTTAAAAACTTGAAAAACTGTAAGTGCAATTTTTTAAAAATATTTTTTTGTTCTAATTTGATTATTAAAAAAAAATTAAAAACGTCGGCTAACTTTAGTATTTTTAATTGTCAGCATAAATAAATTCAAAGAAGAAATAATCAAGACGTAACATGAGTATATCAACCGAGTAAGTAATAAATAAATAAATAAATAAATAAAAATAAACAATATCAGCAAGTACTCGACAGAAGCAGTAACCAGTGGCAGATTGGAGGCTAGGAGTGGAGCAGGCGTATTGGTCAGAGCAAAGGAACTTAGCCTTAGCAAACCAGCAACAGTAACAGTAACAGTAACATAACAGGCTGATGAAACTGTAGCGGTGATGTAGATGGTGATGCTGGTGTGCATAATATACGTATGAAAGACATAATATAACACACTACACTGTATGCCGTACTGTATATATGTGTGGAAGCATTGGAAGCATTGGAAGCATTGGAAGCGGACAGTAGAGAGTAGGGAGAGAAGCGTGAACGTCGAGAGCACGACGAGAGGGAGGAGCAGCGCTGCTTCCTGTCGTTGTTGGCGTTAGCCTAAAAAAAGGTTGGTTATACTTATACAGCCGTACTAATGCAATAGCTAGATCTTGTCTTACTGAGGACCGAATGTTTTCTCAATGCGACGAAAATGGTGAAGTGTGGCAAGAAGTGGGCATTGAGTAAGGCCTTGGAAATTTCAAACCATGACAGAAGCCTCGGACGAGTGAGTAAAACCTAATAATTCATACAAATCCCATATATTTAATATATTAATCGTCTTCTCAATCGACGACGACATTCTACTTTCAAGGGTGTTGTACCCATATCTCGTCTACTTCATTGTGAACGTGTTTACTCTCGACTTGCCATTTTTATCCTCATATTTATTTATTTATTTATTTATTTATATGAAAATCAAGTTAGCCGACATTTCAAAATTTTTAGAAATTTTTTATTGAAAAAATTTCAACTAAACAATTAATAAAAAAAATTGTCACATGTAAAAAAGTTTAAAAACTACAAGTGCAATTTTTTGGAAATGTTTTTTTAGTTGTAATTTAATTAATAAAAAAAAATCAAAAATTTTTACACGTCTTTTAACTTCAGTGTCATTTATTTATTTATTTATTTATTTATTATCACTAATTTATTATTTTTATTTTAGATAATTACTGTTGAGTGATCTATTGAAATATAAGCAGTTGATTTTATTAATTATTATTTTTGAGTCACTAATAAATCCTGAAGTTTGACTTGGTGAAGAAGCAGAATTGTCTTGGTGCTGAAAGCTTGGAATAAATGTTATGTGTGTTTTATTAATATTTTGTAAATTGTAAATTTGCAAGTGGTTTTGGTGTGATTGAAATTGGTTCATCGGCCTAACCTTGACGGCGACGTCGTCGTCGAGGGAAATACCGATCGTTGGCGACCACCGACACCGACAAAACACCCACACACACCCTCCACTTGATCAACTTAACACAGACAGACACTAAACTCTGTATGAAGACAGAAAATAAATGTCAATGTATATGTAGGACTTGGAGCATTCATGAAGACAAGTCATGCGCGGGTGTGAGTGCGTGTGTGCACGTTGCTGCTCGTTCATTCATCGAATCGATGTCAATGCGTACGCCTATTTTCCACATATTTCCTAGATTTTTATTTTATTTAACTTTATTATCATATCAGTCATGGTGCTTCTAAATCAAGGATTATTTATAATTATAATTAATTGTTAATTGAGTATGCATCGACGGAGGGTTTCATTATTGAAAATTTTAGTGAGCTTTGAAGTGACATGAGTACTGAAGATGATTCTATGGAAAGTGATCCGGGGTAGGGCGTTAAATTTTTTTTTTTTTTTTCAATCAAATTCAATTTAATTTAAATTTTATTTTGTGTAAGTAGAATTGTTCTAATTAAGGGTGGTTTAATTTTTGTTCCAGTGGTAACTATCTGGTGAGAGTTCAAGCCCAGGTGATGACGAGGGATGACAGCTCCGGGGGATGGGTGATATTGAGTGGCGGAGGTTTAGCTAATGTCTCGGTAAGACGAAGAGTTACCTCCACCGCGAGTAATGTTCCTCATCCACCTGGCAGTACCAATGGCACCAGTGTACCTGGTAGCACTCCTGTCACCTCTCCGTCATCATCTAACACTCAAAACTCTACGCCTGGGACAGTTGCCTCCTCCGCGAGTCATGGAGCCAGTACTTCGCCACCTAGCGCTAAGAGAAATCACGAGTATTTTATTTATGGTAGAAGAATCAAGGACCAGTCGGTGAGTTTCATTATATAAATTGTAAT
This sequence comes from Cotesia congregata, assembly GCA_905319865.3. Taxonomy (NCBI): domain Eukaryota; kingdom Metazoa; phylum Arthropoda; class Insecta; order Hymenoptera; family Braconidae; genus Cotesia; species Cotesia congregata. The sequence goes on from CAJNRD030001120.1 coordinate 17,228,535, forward strand.
TATTTACAAGTGGGGTCTACTATTTTAATTTTCATTTTTTTTTTTAACGAATATTTTGATATATTTTTTATTGAAAAAAAATATAAAAAAAAAATGAAAAATTAAAAAAAAAATTGATTACCACAATTTTAACAAATTTTCAAAAAAATTTATATATTTTTTTAGAAAATTGTGTTATTCAACTTTTTTTTTTATTGTTCGTTTTTTTATGTACTTTTGCAAAAAAAAAATATATATCAAAAAAAGATAAAATAGAAATTTTATCCAAAAACATGAGAGCCAAAATTTTTTCCAACTTTTGAAGGCAAAAAAATCTATCGAAATCTTTATTTTTTTCTTTCACGACATTTTTTATCATAAAAAAATTAAAAAATGTTAATTTTTCACCTAGATATATCCAAAAATAATTTTGACCCCACTTGTAAATAATTACCAAATAAATAAACATTAATATTAATGAAAAATTAAAAATCAACGGAGAGATAGTGATGAAAGTTTTAATTTTTCTGTCCATGGCTGCTGGCAACAGGTTGTTTTAAGCTGCACAATCAAGAAGGACTTCCAGTACAATAAGGTGATGCCGACGTTCCACCACTGGTGTACCGGGGAGAAGAGGTTCGGCCTGACGTTCCAGACAGCCGCGGATGCCCGTGCCTTCGACAAGGGAGTTCGCCGAGCAGTAGAAGAACTGTTGGAAGGTGATTGATAATCTTCGATTAAACATCTACTACTCACTTGACATTTCAACGCCGATTGTTTCATTTTCACCTATTTAACGCTTTATTGTCTTGTCTATCTGCTATTCTTTGGATTACCTACTTACTTGGTAAGATCTACAGTAGAAGCTTTTATTTAATTTTTTTTTTTTTTAACAATTAAATGTTACAGTTTTTTTTTCTTTTTTTCACTAATCTAACTCGCTTGTCCTTCCTTTGCTGATTGAATACATAAATAATATTTAACAGGGCTCACCGATTCATCTTCACCTGCGACTCCAGACGCCGGTGACGACGGTGTTTTCATGGTGTGTATTCATACCAAGTATTTTATTAAATTAATAAGAAATAAATTAATATTTATTTAATAATAAATTAAAAAGAAATAAATTAAATATTAATGCAATATAAATATTTTTGCTGGTGATGAATTTTAGACAGTGAACCTGCCAGCAGAGCCAGCTGACCCACGACAGTCCTCGGATCCACCTCGTGGGATAGTTCGCGTACCAAATTATCATTCCCAGTGTCCAGAGCTGCCGGATCCGCACAAATCCAGTTCAATTCACTACATAAGCGGTCCATCGGTCAAGGTCCCACCCAGCCATCATCCCCTCGAGTCCAGTGGCGACACTGTCTCCGATAATTACCCCTACGTCCAGCTGACGACCCTCAACCACGATTACCTGTACCCTGTGATCGACGAGCAGAAGAGCGATCGCAGTCCCGTCGAGAGACGGCACTCCACCGGTTCCCTCAAGAAACCTGACATCATTATCACCCAGCCGACCAAGAGCGCGAGCAAGGAGCGCAACCATGCAAGGCTCAAGTGTAGGCATTGTCAGGAAATGTACACGGAGCACCAGAATCCAAGAGGGTCTTGTGAGTACGCGCCTGATAAGGTCAAGGATGGAATTTCCACGGTGTCTTGTCTGCTCTGTGCGCGCTGTATGCTTTATCACTGCATGAGCGATGCTGAGGAAGCAGACTACTCACAAAATCCTTGCAGGTAATTTTTATTTTTTTTTATTCATTGATTTATTTTTTTATCGGTATTTTTTATTCAAGGTGTGCAGTTTGTAGTTATAAAAAAAAATACGAGCATAAATAAAATAATATTTCACGTTATTGAAACCAAAAGAAAAGAACCAAAAAAAAAAAAATGATTTTTGAAAATTGAACTGAAAATATTATCACACCCAAATTTTTTATAATTGTCAATTTATGTTAAGGTAAAAGACCCAGTTATTGACACTTGCTATTTTATTTTAATTTAAAAAATAAATCAACTCTAATAAATTAATAAATTTTAAGAAAATTGGTTTTTTGAAAACATTTTATTTTTTTTTATTAGAATAAAATTGCGAGTGTCAAACAACTAGGCCAGTGTCAATAACTGGGTCTTTTACCTTAGGAGAAGTTAAAAATTTTATTTTAATTTTTTTCTTGGTAGTAGGATAGTAGCTCCTTAATGGTACTTTATATTACATATCATATTATATTATATTACATAGTTATCTTGTAGAATATTTGTATTGGTTTTATTGGCGTATTTATTTTCTAATAAAGTAATTAAATTAGTAAATCGATTAATTGCAGTTGTAGTACAGAAGACGGATGCTGCCGACGATGGTTCGGACTAGCTTTACTGTCACTAATAGTCCCGTGTCTATGGCTGTATCCACCTCTACGAGCAATCCACTGGTGTGGCATGAGCTGCGGCATTTGTGGAGGCCGTCACCATCCATCAGAATAACGTGAGGGACCCTTTGATATCTCTGCAGCGTTTACAATAACCGAGCCGCAATATCAATCGACACGCGGAGCCGTGGCAAATGTATATGAATGCCATGACTTGAATATGGGACGGTGCCAGAGATACCAAAGGGGCAGACAGCTACCGGTTCACGCGCTCATACATCAGCGTCATTTGTGAGTACTTCCAACAGAAGAATTCATTGTCGACACATTGTCTTTAGATAACGTGACCTTTAACATTATAGTCAGTGTAGAGTTTTATATGTGTACATGTACATTTATATATATATATATATATATATATATATATATATAAGTTTATGTATATGTATAGTGTTGAGCACAAGGTATAGAGCCGGTTACGAACCAAGAGACTAAACAGCAATGGAAGATTTTTATTGAAGATTTTTCGTTGAAGTTGAAGCCAGAAGTTAAGATCAGCTCTTGCGGAGGCGGATTTAATAGAAGTAATAACGATTACGTGTATTGAGTTTGGACTGATGAGTACGACAACGATAAGCTCTCTTGTAGTTTGCTATTGATTTATTTAATAGAGCAAACTCTCAACTCCTGTAATTATTTATAAAAAATCAACACCCCCGATTTTTTAATTGGCCATGACTTTGATTTATTTTTTAATAAGCTTAAACTAAAATTTATTTATGCTTTTCGTTGCAATTTTAGTTTTTAAAAAGCTTTATATTGTAAACTGTCTTCAGGACATTTTTTTTTATAATTTTTTTTATTTTATTTAATAACTTTCTTTTTTATAAGACAATTTTTAAAATATTTGATATTATGTTTATTATTATTATTATTACTACTACTATAATTATTATTATTAATATTTATGTTGATTTACATATATGTGTCATGAGTAATTTATAAAAGTATATGAATTAGCTTGTGATGAATTTCTTCGTGTGTTTTAACAATGTTAAGCAACTCCAAAGAGAATTAATGGAAAGCTAGATACATTCATGAATGTAATTTAATGTCGCGTAGGTGTAATAGAATTTCCCAGACACTGAGAAACACTCAATCTTGATCTAGTGAATTTTATGGTATAACTGCTTCATTTATGACAAGATAAAACATCTTTTAAATTTGTCACATTATTGATAATAACTATTTGTTATTTTTATTTTTTTATTTATCGATAGATGAATATTTAAATATTTTTTACTTTTATTTTTATTATTTATTTCTAAAAATGTTTCGCTCAAATTTATTTTGCACAAAGTGAATGAGAAAAAACTATTTAAAAATATATTTACATTTTTATTTTATAAAATGTCATGGACCTAATTTAAAATTCCGACTCAAAGCCAGTGAATCTCCTGATAAAAGTAAATAAATAAAACGATTTTATCCTCTATGTTTCTAGTATTCTAGTGAACCCCCGAGCTTTCAGTGTACAATTTATTGGTACGAAAAAAAAAATTAGAAAAAAAAACGTACGTAGTTATAAATACAAATAGTTATTAATAAATAATAATAATAATAATAAATAAATAAATAAATAAATGGATAAAATAATTTAAGACACAATTTAAAATTAAAGGTGGAAAAAAAAATTTTTCTCCTTCCTCAATTATATGTACGCGTAAATAATTGTAAAAGTATGATTGTATGAATGGTAAATAATTTAAAAAAAACAAAAAAAAAAATTATGTGAAAATGAAGATAGTGTGTAAATGAATTAATTAAGTAGTATTGCTAAGAACCATTGAGTATTTCTTATAATATCGATTTGTTTCCCTAAAACATTTCACCTGGGAACACAATGAAGCTTTAATGTCGCTTAACTCCGAAGTTTTATTACAATTAACACGTCTGTCGTTGATTTTATTTAAAAATTAAATTATATATAATTAATTCGCGTACTGTATGTGGTATTCATAAATTGAAAAAAATTAATTTAATATTAATTAATTAGCTGTCATTGATCCTCTGCAAACTTTATCACATTAATTTAAAAATTAAATAAGTGAATTGCAATTAAAAACTTTTTTAAAATTAATACCAACAAAAACAAACGTACTACCAATGAAATAAAATAATAATAATAATATATAATTGAAATCGTGTAATTTTAAATGAGTAATTAGTTTTTTTTCATTGGTTGTATGAGGGAGCAAAATACTTACATTTATTTATTTAAAGGTAATTAGTTGTGATTGTAAGTACAGATGCTTCTTTAGATTAAAAAAAAAAAAAAAACAAATTATAAAAATGAATAAAAGGAAATAAAAAGAAACAAACGTTAGTGTATTCGATTTTATATTGACTTTTTTACAGTTTTGTATGTTAAAAATGTAAAAGTGTACTTTTGAGAGCTCACTTAAGTACACTTGTCATTTTTTGCTTTAGAATAGCACGTTGTAGAATTGTAAACGTTATTTTGTACACTCGTTTGAGCACTCCTATGCACATCCATTGAAATTTTTATTAGTTTGTTAGATAAAAAAATTTTTTCTATTTAAATTATTGGTTTATAATTATTGAGAGAGTAATTGATTAATAATTCGATTGGATTGAATGTATAAATATTTAAAGACAACGCGCTGAGAATCTGAGGAAGTAGAAAAAAAATATTTAACACTGGATCTTGTTGGAATTATATTTGATATAAAAAAAAAAAAAGTAATTTGAAAAAAAAATATATATATATTTTTATTTTTTCGTGTAATTATATGTGCACGTACCGAGGTAGTTTGGTAGCTAAGCGTTTTCGAGATTAAAGGGTGAATTTAAATTTATTGCGACGATATTTTAAATGAAAAAAAAAAAAAAAAAACATACGCTTGTCATTTTGTGTTAAAAAAAAAATTAAAATTTGTTAAATATTATTGTAAATTATTCAATCATTGGTCGAATTAATTTTTATAATTTAAAAATTTTTTAATTAAGCTCAATAATTGAATAATTTATTTTATTTGTAAAAATTGAATTTTTAAAGACTAAATTAATTGAAAAAAATATTTAGATAAATTTAAAATTTTTGTCGATCATGTAAATATATAACGTATTGTTTACTGCCATAATTAACATTGTTTCAATTTTCATAGAGTAATTTCAAATCTTGTTTATTAAATTTGTTAAAAATTTATAAGTAATATTAAAAAAAAATTAATAAACAATATTGAAATTAAGTATTTGATTGTTAAACGTAAAAACGGATATATAATTTTTGTCTTACAGATTTAATAAGAAAGACAGTGGCGTTGAACAATTATATTATATATATATTTAATTAAATATCTTATTCTTTTAATTTATGAATAAGTACAAAAAGCTATTTTCTCAATAAGTCCGTTGTGATGACTACCAAATGATACGTGTGTAATCGTCTTGTAATTTTTTTGTCCGTGTTAATTAAATAATTAATTAATAATAAAATATTTAAAAAAAAAAAAATTAACTAATTGAAGGGAAATAAAAAAGACGATAACACGCGATGATTTAATGGAAGCACCGGGTAAAAATGTATGTGTATTTGCGAATGATTGTTAATTTTTGTTTATTAACAAATGCTTATTGTAATGTATGAGTGTAATGAAAGCGTATTTAAGATATTTTATGAAAAAAAATTAAATTATAAATCGATGAACAAATACAAAAATAATAATAATAAATAAATAAATAAATAAATAAACGTGTCTATTGTATCGAATATGTAACGCATATTTATTATTAAATTAATAAATAAAAGTAATTATTATTCGTTTGATTATTAAAGACATTTAAATAATCTTACGGATAAATGTTGATGTGTAAAAAAAAAATAAATTAATATTTTATGAAGAAAATTAATGGAACAAAGCGACATAGGTGTATTTAATAAATTTCTAATTGAGAAATTTTATTTGAGATTATCAGAGCTATCGGACTTAATATCTACCACGAGTACGAGGGATTAATTAAATATTTAAAATAATAATGTAATTTGTAAATGTGGTAATTACATATGTGTCATGACCTTTTTCTCTCTCTTAATTAACCCTCAAGGGCGTCCCAAAATAATATTAATAAATAAATAAATATATATATTATAATTATAATATTAATTTAATGCTACTGCAAACCCATCGAATAAGATTTTAATTGATAAATTCATAATATCATAAATGTTTAAATCTTGTATCATTGTAATTAAAAAAAAAATGAATGAAATTATGTACCATAATCTCCCATGAAAAATAAATATATTGTATCATGATGGAATATTTATCAAATATATTTATTAAAATATCCTTTTTAATTGAATAGTATATATAATTTGATTTAATTGATAGTTTAACTATCAGCTACTACAATTGTAAGCAATAATTGTCATATTTACATTTTTTTTTTATAATAATAATTGGTAATAAATAATTATCAATTAATATTAATACTAAGGAGAGTGATGATTTTTTACACGCAATCATTTTATTTTTTATTAAAATATTTAAAAAATTTTTTCGATCTTTGTCTAAAAAATTTTTCAAAATATTTTGTTTAATAAAATATGTAGCATATACTTTAAAGACCATTAATGAGGTGCTGGTGTGTGACCATCAACGTAGAAATTCCTGGTAGCTTTCGGCAGCTCTAATTTAATTCCTTCAAGGTCTTTTGTTAATACTATTTGACAACCTGTAAACACATTAGTTTACCCGATAAATTGAGGGTCGCAAATACATTACAGGTAATTTATTAGTTATTTTTTTTTAGAAAAACAATTTTCATATTTCTAAGTTAATTACCTAGTCGCGAGTTTTCTTTCAAAAAAGGAGCAAGATCCAGTAAATCTTCCTCTTTTTCAGTAGCTTCTGGCAATTTATCCGTGAAATTATGGTCAACGTAAACATGACATGTAGAGCATGCTAGAGAAGCTTCACAAGCTCCTTCCATTTCAATGTTATGTCTGTGTGCTAAATATAAAATATTATCACCAACTTTTCCTTTTATTTTGATTTCTTTTCCTTCTCTATCTACATAAACAACATTTACTCTGAAACAGATAATTTATTACTTAATTAACATTTTTTTTTCTTATCAAAGAATTATTTCAATTGATAAAATTGTATTAATTAATACTTACATTTCATCAGGGGACTTTGGGTCCTCCCATTCGTACTCTCCATTATCAAGACCTAGAATCGATAAATTAAATTATAATAAAATTAGTTAACATTTAATAATTATTTTTTTCATTAATTAAATTATGAAAATTAAGTTAGCCGACATCTAAAAATTTTTAGAATTTTTTTTTATCAAAGAAATTATTACAAAATAATAAAAAAAAATTTTCATTTGCAAAAAACTTAAAAAACTTCAAGTGCAATTTTTTAAAAATCTTTTTTAGTTCTAATTTAATAATTAAAAACAAATCAAAAAATTAGCTAACTTTAGTGTTATAATTAAATTAGAGCTAAAAAATATTTTTGAAAAAATTCAATTAAAAAAAATTCTAAAAATTGACAGATGTCTCCTAAATTAATTACACTTAAATCAGCTGACATCTGATGAATTCTAGGATTTTTTTCTAACAAATAAAATTCACTTGTGATGTGTCAAAAAATTATTTGTTTTTAGTATTAAATTAATTGTTGTAAAAAACCAAAAAAATGACAAATGTCAGCTGACTTCAATTTTATAAATTATGATTATTTATTGTTCAGAATTGATTTGATAAATTATTATATTTATATATTCAAAACAATTTATTTCCCGCCATAAAAATAAGGAGTGTGTTTATAAAAAAAAAAAAATACTTACGACTTGTAGTCTGAAAACATCGGGGACTTGATTTTAATAAGTTTCTAATTCGTAAAGGATCATTTTTGTATATACAACCAAATATAAAATGTTTTAATAATGTCATTGTAATTTTTAAGGGTATTTATAAAATTGTTTTTAAGGTTATACTCAAGCCATTTGCGTTCCGGAGCACGCGTAATATAATAAACTTGTCTGACTGATATAAAATAAAAAACAAATGTTGTTTAATGTTTGCTGATTTAACCGATACGCGGCGCCACAGTAGTGACTAAAAAATCAACAGAGCAGCGGCATGTTACTAAAGTCAATTTGGTTTAAAATAACCTAAACATTTTAAGTGATTTTAAGTAACTGTAATCCAAAAACATTGCACATAATTTACCAATTGCAAAGACAATTTATCAATTACAAATTATTTAATTTGCTAACAAGTTGCATTAAAGACTGAAAACTTGACATAAAATTAATAAAAGTGTAAGTATAAAATTCTTAAAAATTTTTTTATTTTGCCAAAATACTAATTTTGTTTTTTTTTTTTATTTTCAGATAAAATAATGGTTGTATTAAGCAATTTCTTGACACCCCAAGAAGGCATCAGACATGAAGAACCAAACACAACTCTTTACTTAGATGATAGAGAGGTAGGAAAAGGTACACTTTACATAACAGAAAGGTAAGACCTTAAAAGTAAACTTGAAACTTGCTATAAAAATTCTTCAAGTAGGTTTCATGTTCACTTTAACCGGTATTTTGCCACTATTTTTTCAGCGTACTGTCATGGGTTAATAGCACTACGCAGCAAGGCTTTTCTCTAGAGTATCCTCACATATCTATCCACGCAATCTCACGAAATGAAGTAAATCATCCTCGACATCATCTATACGTGGTGGTTGATGCTAAAGTTGACCTTCCAGGTAAACAATAGGATCATTATGTCTACGTGACTTTTAAATTTATTTTAATAAAAAAATAATAATTTCTTTAATAAATAAGTGAACTTGACTAATTAATTAATTATTGTTTAGGTTTCGAGGAAGTACCGCAAAATGAAGAAAATTCAGATGATGATGATGATAATTCAGAACATGTGAATACTCATATGAGGTTTGCACCTGATAATACTCAGAGCTTGGATGCCATGTACCAGGCGATGAGTCAATGTCAGATTCTCCATCCTGATCCCAATGACTCTCATTCGGATGGTAATTTGTTTAATATTATTATTATTATCATTATTATTTATTTATCATTTATATTGCTATATGAGATTTCTCTCTTATTCAAACTTATACTCACAATATTCACTGTACAAAGCTGATTGGCGTAAACTTACCAAATAAATAAATAAATAAATTATTAAGAGAATAAAAAAAATTTTGTTTCCAAGATAGTCATATGATAAAATCGGTTTGTTTAGTGTCATTGCCAAGGTCTTGACTTGAATTTGTGCCTTTTCAAGGTTTCATATCATTTTCACCGATATTTAATTTATATGATAGGTATTTAGGCTGCATTCGAAAATACTCTATCTCTAGATACATAATTAAGAAATGACCATGTAGCTCGTGAACTATTGACATTTTTAAAGATATAAGCTCATCCCGATGTTACACGCATAGAGACCTTTCATTTGAGTACCCACATCAATTTTTCATATATTTATATATATTATATATATATATGTACAGTGAAACCTGTATAAGTGAGACTTGAAGGGACTAAGATTTTTTTCTCACTTACCCGAGTTTCTCATACAGAGTGGGAAACTTAGATAGACAAGGTCAAAGAATAATAAATAGAAATAGAGAATATACATTACTATACTGTATAATAGAATATGAAATAATACAATATGAAATACAGTAATTCACTTATAAAATTCGGTCATTTTAGTTTGCTTTAAGTTCCAATCAGCAGTCAATAATTTTTCAATGGCAAATAATTTATCAAAAATAGTTCTCATATCATTAATATTGGAAAATTCGAAATATTTATGCAATGTCCACAATGCTTTTTCCGCGTCAGATTTGTATACTTTCTCAACTGGTGCTTCTTCTTCTTCTTCTTCCTCTTCTGTTTCTATACATGAGATTGCAGCAGAAACGATATCATTATCGGTCAATTCCCCTGAAGTCATTACATCCTCATCAATATTGACATATTCGTTGAATTGCAGTTGCTGGTTGTCATCATTTATTACTTGAGCCCAAACATCGTCACTAATTGTAGTTGTTTCTTTTTCTTGTTCATTACCTTGTGAATCAAACGCATGTAACTTGAAACCTGATTTTCTAAAACTATTTGCAATTGTAGTCTTACTGACAGAAAACCAAGCTTTTCTAGCGAATCTCATAGCTTGTAAAATGTTTATTCCAGCGCTTACATTGTCTTCTATAAATGTCACAATATGATGAACGACTTCTTTTCTATAAAAAACGCATACTAAAAGAATGTTACCAATACAATGGGATAAATAGCTTCAAATACGAGAGAAAAGAACTAGTAAGTCCTGAAAAAATGTCTCACTTATAGAGGTTCATCAATATCACTAAAAGAGGTTTTTTAGTGCAGAGGTACCGGGACCTGAGAAAAAGTCTCGCTTACAGAGGTTTCTCACTTATCCAGGTCCCACTTATCTAGGTTTCACTGTATATATGAAAAATATATCAAAAATGCATGTGGGTACTCAAATGAAAGCTCTTGATGAGTTTAACATCGAGATGAGCTTATATCTTTAAAAACGTCAATATTTAAGAAAGTACAGTGCAATTTAACAAAAGTCATTATTTAATGAAGCAAAATTTTATTTATTTATAGTTCACACAAGTCACGGCAGTCACATAGTGACTGCAAGGTTGCTAGTTATTATTATTAAAAATGTAAAATTTAATTGTACAAATTGTTAATCTAAGTAAAAAATAAAAAAGTACATTTAACTTTATTCAATAAAATTATATTTCTTCTTAGATGAAGAAGATGATGAAGACAAGTTTGAAGATGCTGAACCACATCATGGAGCAAAAGAAGACGACGGAGAAGACGAAGAAGAATATAGAGATGCATATGAAATTGGAGCAGGCGACGCACCACATATTTTACCTCCAGGTAATTTATTTATTTTATTTCTATTGAAGAATTTGATGATAATTAATAGATAATTAATTGTTACTAAATTTTTAGAATCTCTAGCAAATAATCAAAATGGAAATGGCAACGGAAACAACTTTGAAGATATGGATGTCGATGATGGTCGATTCGACGACGTCCCTGATCAGCATAATTAAAGAACAGAATTATTAAGCATTAATGGTTAAACCCTTATCGATTTGGCTATAATAAATACTAAATACTGCACTTGATAGTTTAGATCAACGCTACTCACCGCAGTAATTCATAAATATAATAGTGAAGAAATAAGAAAAAAAAAAAAAAAACACAAAATTAAGTATTCCACCTTAGAATATCACTTAAAAACATAAATAACATTAGCTACTGTACAATTAAAACATACTGCATTTATTATTTTTTTTTTTTTTTTTGAAGCACTAAACTTTATTTATATTCATTTTGTACATGGCAATAGAGTCTCATGAATTGAGAACAATAAAATCATTAACATGATAACACTGACAGAGTAACTGAATGGCGTAGCATAACTTTGTTTTAGTTATTATTTTATCTTATAGTATATCAACAATTAGTATTTATTAGTAATTAGTAATCACAGAGTAATTTTTACTTTAATTTACTTATTACTTGTCCATCAAAATTTTAACTCTAAGACTAAATTACATCGGAGTTATATTGGTGATAAAAAATAAGTACATCTTTGAGTACTATTCGTAAAAAATACAAAAAATTATACACTTAAATATTTTATTAATTAATCAAATTAACATTTATTTTAATTAATTTTTTATACGAAATAAAATCGCAACCAAAAGTAACTACTTTTTTTTTTTTTTTTGAGCTCGACCGAATATCAAAAAATATACAATTTTTTCACTTATTAATATTCATATAAATACTTGGACGTTGGAAGTTTTAAAAATATTTAATTATTCCTCAGTAATTAATAATTAATTATCCAAAACAATAATCCCTAGTCTACCTAATTTTTTTCGGCCCAAAAATAAGATCAGCGTCCGGCGCGCCTTTAGGATGATTATACTTCTGTCGTCTCTCCCTATTTAAATTAACAGTAACAGGCCTAGCGCCCTGATTAATCGTCTCCTGGTAGTCTTCTTCCTCCTGTCGCTCAGTAATATTAAGCGTCAACCTCTTAACCCTTTCCTTTTCTTCCTTTTGTTCCTGTTCCCGATTCCTTAAGTTCATCGCCAATTCCGAGGACGAAGGAACCGCGAGATTTTTATACTGCTGCTTGTTCCCCTTCCTGACCATCAAAATAAAGTCAACCGTGGATTTATCAGAAGGTCCCTCCTGGAGCTGTTCATAAGTCTTCTTAGAATTCTTAACATGAATCGGAACGGAGATATCAACCTGAGGAGGCTTGACATTGTCCCTCATCCTATCCTGGATATTATCCGACACAATTTTATCCAAAGCCGAGAGAAAGTCGTCATCTTCCGGACAGTTGACTCTTTTGGGTCCAGCTGGTAGAGCAGCATCTATCTCAGCAGAGTCCAGAATCACTCCTTCATTGATTCCTTGAGACAAGCTTTGCTCCTGAGTGTTCTCAGCAGTTCCAGCATTTTCATCTCTGTCTCCTATGACCCAGTCTTCTTCCGACTGAGCTTCTGAAAAGTCCTCAGCTTCTTCAAAATGTAACTCAGCCATTCCTTTGGCATCTCCACTGCCACCATTAGCTCCCCCAGCTTCTTCATCCCCTTCAGGAATCACTCCCATGTCCGTATCATCGCCTATATTATCGTCCTTGACCTGCAACGAGGGGTACAAAGTATTCCTCAGCTCTTCAATGGCACACTGTGACTCCTTGTAGCTGGCAAACAGCTGCATCTTGGGTCTCAACATCGCCAGAGTGTCGCGGTACATATAATCAATACCAATTGGAAAAACATTGTCCGGAGTCCAAACAGGATCAGTGTACTTTAACCAATAATAATTCTGAAAGAAAATAAGAAAGTAATCCAATTTCTTCTTGCTAGACCCACCACTGAAGTACTGACCGCAAGTCTCCAGAAGCGTACAGACCAGCCGGATGCGAAATAAATGATCAGGAGGGTCCAGCGGACTGGGAACTGCATGGTCCATGCTCACACCAAAGGTAATCAAAAGATAAAGCGTTCTAAAAATATCTCCGCTCTCTACCATCCGGTAATTGTACAGCTCGCCTAGATACTTAACCATCGCGATTCTCCGCTGATTATATTTAGGTAAATTAATCTCCATGCAGAGACGTATGTCTTCTAGGACACCATCAACCACGTGGGGCCCGACTGCCTCATAGTGAGCCACTAAGCCTGCTAAAAGACTCCCGACGCACCTGATATTTAAATACTTGACATTATAAGCGGCAGTAAGACACTTAATGGCATAAGAAGCGACATTCTCATCGTCCCAGTCGAGCTTTCTCATCAGCTTCAATACTTTATCAGTGTTGGTCTTGGACAGATCTTGAAAAAGCAGCTTTCGGATGAACTCGTGCATCGGCGGTCGATCTTTTTTAGAGACTCCTCCCGATGACTCCGGTGGGTTTACAAAGTAATAAGCGTTCTCTATTATGGTGACGTATCTAGAATCCAGAGCAGTCACCGCTTTCTTTCTCATCATCTGCTCCAAGTAGACTTTGGTCCGCTGATGGGAGTCCACTGAGCAGAACAGGAACCTCCCGCAAGTCTCCAGAAGATTGCAGGCCATCTCGATGTGGTGGTGAGTGAAATCATGCAGCAGAACTTTGAGACAGTAGAGAGCTTCGATCTTGGAGTACAGTTTGAATTTAACCAGTTCGCCGATGTATCTTACCACCTTGACCTTAGATTCGATGTTTATCTGGTCCTTTTTGCGCACGTGGTACCTGAAATCGTGCTTTAACATAGTACAGAGCTCGTTAGCGACGTCTGGCATTACCGGGTACAAAATAGCCGCCAGACGAGAGTAAAAAGGCAGCAAATCCAAGCGGATTCTAGAAACTCCAAACAAAGCTTTGATTAACTTTTTCTTGTTGTGTTTGGTGTTGAGATTCATCAGAAAGTCCACGGCGGCGTTGTCGATCATCTCTCTGTTCACACAATTGGGTAAGTGGGTCAGAAACGCGTCCAGTAGAATTTTGTTGCTGATATTGGCTACCTGAGGCTCTTCAATCTCTGGTTCAGGCTCTTCGACCTTCTCGATGTCTTCCAGCTCTTCTAGAGTTATTTCTTCGTCCAGCGCTTCCTCAGTAATCGGAACTTCAGTCTTTGGAACCTCTTTCAAGTAAGAACCCGGCAGAAAGACCGTCAAGTCAGGAAGAACTTCGTAAAATCTCCTTGTCTCGTCGTCACCCCACATGTCTTCCATCAAAGAATTTTCCTCGCTTTCGGTTATCAGCTTCAAGGTATCGTCAGACTCATTCTTAACCTCGCTGGCGACTGGCAGCTGCGGCATGGGTTCATCCAGAGTTTCTGCAAAATTTTGAACATTCGCCATCAGTCTGTCGTAAGACACCTGAAGGGCTTCCATTTTTTCCTTGCGCTCAGAACTTAGCTCGCCTCTGGTCTGAAGAATTTTCCGGTTCTGCTTCTCGAAAGCCTGCAGCTCTTTGTGGTCCTTCAACAAGTGCTTGCACAGTGAGTTGTAATAATCTCTCAGCAAGGAACGAACATTCTGTTGCTTCTCTTGGGTCAGCACCTTGCTTTTTGGTATCTCTATCTCCAACTTTTCAGACAGCTCGCGGATTTTTTTCGGTACTAGTCCTGCGTAGTCTTCACCGCAATGTCTGCAAAAACTCAGGATGATATTGGCGTTGTTGTGCTCTTCTTTGTCCATGTTTATCAGGACAGTCAGGACTGATCCCAGAAGCGGGAGGCCTTGCTTATGCGTGAAAATACCAGCGTTGACCAGCTCTGCGTAGAAACGCAAATCAACGCGCAATTTTGATGGATTATTTATTTTTTCTCCTACTTTGAAATTCAACACGCGCTGCCAATTTTCGAAAAAATGCGTGGAGAATTCTGAGTATGTTTGGTGTAAAAATGTACATATTTTAATAGCTGCTTGCACGTCGGTCATTTTTAACTTTGCGTCAACCAATGCGGTTGCTATTTCACTCACATATTTGGTCAAATTTAAATTCGCCATGTCTTTTAAAAATTGGTCGACTTGCGCCGCGTTGAAACTCTTCAATTTTTTTACCAGGGTCGTATTTTTTTTTAAATTTGAGTCTAGTTTACTGAAATAAGAATCGGGAGGTCTTGAGATGTTGAGATTTGAATTTCTGATTTCTTCTTTAGCAGCCAGTCGCATCTCCACGTCCTTTACGTAATCTAATACCAATTGTCGTTCTTCCTCGGTAGTATTATCACCAGCTTCAACATCTCCGGCTGGTGGATCTTCCGCTACGACTTCCATGGCTTCCTGAGAATCTTTCTCTACTTGTTTCTTGTCTTTTTCCATCTGCGTCATTGTTATTTTTTAATTCTAATAAATAAATAAATAATTTAATTAATATAAATAAATAATTTAAAAATTTGTTTTGTGTTTACCTTGGTTAGTTTCTGTTATTTGAGGTTAACTTTATTCAATAATTCCTCGTGATATTCCCTCGCTGTTTTAATTTTGTCATGCTTACAAAAAAAATTTTTTTTTTCACCACTTTAATTATTTAACTATTTATTTGCATCAGTCAATTATTGTTTATAATTTTTTTTTATCTTACTTGTTATTGTAGATTACTTAATCAAGTACAATCTATTTATCCACACACAAAAAATAAAAACATATGTTTTTCTTTTTTTTAATTTAATAATTCTTTTGTATATACTAATTGCAAGTAAGTTAGAACTCTGTCACTGTTAGTTAATGAACTATAGCACTTGATATAATACCCGCCATATATTTATTCCACAACTGTAATAATTCTTTGTTTATAATTTAAATTGATAACCTAACTTTTGTCGGCGTTTCCGTTTTTTGTTTATGAAAATATTTTGTCATAAAAATTCTTATATAAAATAACTTATTTTCTAGAAAAAAAAAAAAATAAATTTTTTAATTACGATCACTGTTAAGGTAAGAAATGTTATTTTTATTAGAAATAAATTATGAAAAAAAATGATTTTTAATTCTTTTTAATTTCTATGACATTAAAATAAGCAATCACTTGTCCATTGTTTTAAACAAACAAATTTGTTAATAAAAATTATTTTTAAGAAATTGGATTTTGTATTTTTTTTAAATTTCTAATTGTCAATTTTTTTTTGCGATAATTTATTCGTTAAAAATAAATTCTTAGTATTGTTAAATATCTGCTGAATTAATTTTTATTAAATTTCTAGATGTGATTTTTTTTTATTGAAATTTTTTCACAATTTACTTGTTATAAAAATCCAAAAAATTGGCAGGTGTCTGTTAATTTCACTTTCAAATTCATTTTAATAATATTTATCTGTCATTATTATTATTTTAGTGAACCAGATCTAAAATGAATACTGAATTAAGTCCATCGCAAATGGCTTGCAAGTTGACGATGACCAAGTTGAATATATAAAATTGCTATTAGAAAATGGAATGGATGTAAATCAACCAATCATAACAACCGGAGAATTTGCGGGCTTCACAGCATTACATGTTGCGTGCATGGAAAATGAGATTGAATTGGTGCGGTTACTGATTGAGAATTATGGAGCAGATGTCAATGCCACGGCTGCTGATGGGACTCAACCCATACTTTTGGCTTGTTTTTATGAAAAATGCCACGATGACTTATGTGAGTATCCTGAGAACAGTACAACAGGCATATTGGCGCATGCCAAGGCAAATAATGATATCGAATTTGGTCAAGAAATTTTGTCAAAGCACTTTAAAAACAGACATTGGTATAACGATTTCGGTGACAAAATACCACTAGTTGCTTATCTTGTTTTGAATGATGAATCAGAAAAAGCTGATTTTTTTAAAGAATGTAACGTAAACATTATAAGTCTAACGAATAAATCATTGCTGATGTACCTTGTGGAAATGGACCGTTCTTTCACCATTGAAAAATTAATGTTATTTGTTAAGGATCCACTATTGAAAGATAAGCTGATAAATCATCGCGATGATTATGATGTACCGCTATCCCATTATCCGTTTCATCCTAAAAAATATGGAAATTTTCGTTGTCACAGAGATACGGTGTTCGGAACCACTGGCTACAATTTTTTTATGGAATTATTAAAGTCGGGCGCTGACATATGTATACACTGATAAATAATGATCCGGCAACATTTTTACCTAATCTAGCAGCTTACAGATGGTCTACATGTAAACTAGAAGATTTTTTACCTTATTATACTTCCATGTCCCTATCTAGAGTTTTACACTACGCCACGCTTCCTATCGATGAAAATTCTGATAAAAATTGAGCGAAGTTATTATCTGGAAAAAATCAAACAAAATAGAGAAGAGTGCATTGAAATTGTTTTGAAAGATCTGGTCTATAGACGTGCATTAAAATTACCTGTTCCAACAGAAGAACTAAAATTAATGGATCAATTAATTGCCACCGACAGAAAAATCAGTGACATTGTCAATAAGTATAACAGAAAAGTCACTGAATCATATTCCCTGAGTGTAAATATGCAATTCGGTGATAAAGAAATGAAAATTTTTGATTTTTTAATTCTAGTCACATAATGACAATGACTTCCGTTATTACTGCTATAGTCCAATTATAAGGAGAATAAAATATGCTACGGACAGATTGAAACTTCTCGAAAATTTGAAGAAAATTTCTTCTCTTAGAAAAGCTATACCGTTGTCTTATGAACTGCGGTGTTAGAAATTGCTGAGTACCTTAACAACATACACTTAGCTTCGTTCATAAGATCTTTTTATATCTAGTAATTTTATACGGAGTTTTCTATAATTTGTAAACAAATCTGTTGAGTAAAAATAACAACAAAAATCATTTTGCTGTTTAATTTTTCCAATCATCGACACCCATTTTTTAAATTAAAATTATTGGTGAAACCATCTGCCGTAAAAATAATTATGACGGCTTTGTTTATTTGTGGTAAGTATTTTTTTATACAGACCTTATGCAATTAATAAAAAATAAGAGTTATAAATTATCAATTAAAACACTTACAAAATTAATTATTCAAGCATAAATAAATAAAATGCCAAATCTGTTGTTGACTAACGCTAATTATGAATTAATTAACGATAAAATTAATTTTAATATTCTCTGTAACAATTTATGTTCATTAACATGTTCACAGGGTAGCAAAATTACTTCTCTTGGGCTTTTTTTGCACATTACGCAAATATGATCTTCTTGTAATTAAGATCCGTACTATACTATATTAATTTTTATTAAGGAATAAAAATATTAATTATCAGATAAAAAAATTAATTTAAAAAATTCAATTCCAAAATCTTTATGCAGATGTAAATTTTTAAAATTATAATTTAATTATTGAAAATGAAGTTTGCCGACATTTTAAAATTTTTTTATTGAAAAAATTTCAATTAAACAATTAAAAAAAAAAAATTGTCACATGTAAAAAACTTGAAAAACTATAAGTGCAATTTTTTAGAAATATCTTTTTAGTTGTAAATTAATTAATAGAAAAAATAAAAAATTTTCAGACGTCTGCTAACTTGAGTGTCATTTTAATTAATAAAAAAAATTTTTTAATTTTTAAATAGTGCATGTATAATAAACTTCTAAACTTCTTGTTACTAATTGCAGGTAAGGTAGAACAATAGCACAAAAAAAATATGGTCATGCGCACAAGTTTTCCTCATCAGCTGTCAAATTTTTCATGAGACATTGTTCTACGGATTTTATCTATTTAATCGGTTTGTACAGACATTTGTACACATATATACATATAAGAGTACTTATATGTACACATATTAATACACTTACATGTAGCATATATTTATGCTATTACCATATTTAAATTTTTTACGCTTGATAGCAGTATTGTCACACTGATGACTAGTTAATTTTTAACCCTAAAAATTACCATTATTTATTTTACGTTTTTGTATATATATATATATATATATATATATACACGGCAAAATATCTTAAGCAACATAAGCAACGCATTGACCCAATAAAATTGTTTATTAACAATAATGTCGCTTAATAAAGTTATTTGTAGTTATTGATATAAAAGTGATAAGAGTTTGAGGTAAGAAAGAGTTATAAATATTTTTGTTTTATTGATTTCCTCTAAAATCATTATAAATGTTAAATCTTTTCAAAAGACATTGAAATTCCAATTAGATTACTCATTTCATACTATCATTTGATCTACTTTCTCGCTTAGTACGAGTAATATTTTTCCTTATCATGGAAGTATGTATAGAATGTAATTAGTTGTAAAAACTAATGTGATAGTAAATTGATATTAAATTGCTTGTTTTTTAACAGAGAATTTGGAATGTAGTCATGGCTGCTGGAGGCGGCGGAAGTTTCATAAGCAAACCTGCACGAGGATGGCTACACCCTGATCACTTAGTCAGCAAAGAAGGAATTACTTATGCTGTCAAAGTAAGTATTTTTTTTTTTTTTTTAATAATTATTCATTAATTACTAATAATTTTTTATTTTTAGTACATAGGATGTCTGGAAGTTTATACGTCTATGAAAAGCCTGGATTTTGAGACAAGATCATGTGTTGCCAAGTAATTTATTAAAAATAATTAACTACAATTATTTACTGATTTTTTACTAATTAAATTTAATTTTCAGAAAATGTATAAACCGAGTTTGTGAAGCAGCGGGTTTGAAAACTGCTGATAAAAAACGTAGAGTAAGTTTAATAATTTCAAGCAATGATTAATTGTTAATAAATAAATAAATAAATAAATAATTTATTTTAATGCTCCGTAGGTTTCTCGCAGAGTATTAAATGCGATTGCCGATAAACCATGCATGGAACATGCAGGCGATAATATAAATTTAACCATAAGCAGTACCAGCTTAACGCTGACGAGCTTGGACACTGGTCAAGTAATTGCCAAGCATGCGATGCCTCGGATTTCATTTGCCTCAGGAGGTGACACTGAAATTCTAGACTTTGTCGCTTACGTCGCGAAGGATGTCCAGGAATGGCGAGCTTGCTATGTACTTGAATGCGGTGGAGGACTGGCTCAGGATGTTATTTCGACCATTGGTCAGGCATTCGAGCTGAGATTCAAAGAATTTTTGACCAAGCCATCGAGTTTGCAGTAATTATTTAACTATTTATTATTACATAATATTTATTTTTAATGGCATTGCTATGACCAATTATTATCAATATTTATAGCCCTGAATTGAATGGTATTCGAGAGCCAGATCGTGATTATTATAATGATCTTCCTGGTAAAGTCCCGCCGGATATAGGACCACCTCCGGTACCGCCACTTCCTATTACGGCTTCAACGCTTCCTAATTTGAAACATCATTCAAGTTCAAATTCAATGAGCTCAAATAATACACAGTGTGCGTCTTCGTTAGATTCCTATCCTAATGGAAGAGGAAGAAATTCTTCTGTTCAATGGCCTGGTATTTTATTTTATTACCGATCGAATTAATTAGAAAAATTTGAAACATAAATTTTATTTGTTGACAGAATCCGGAAATCTTATTGATTTAAATTCCGATGGTGCAACTGTGATGCCTTTAACTCCACCTGAGCATAATTATGTTAATGATACAGTAATTGCTGCTAATAGAGACACTAGAAAAGAACCATCCTTATTTGATGCCTTTGATATGCGTAAGGATTCATTTAACACTTGATAATTTTTTAATTATTTAGTTAAAATTTATTATCATTATCATATTTTGTATTACTTTTATTAAATCTCTAAATGTTCGTATTCATTGAAAAATAATAATAATAATAACAAAATTTTTGACTATTATTATTATTATTTAGCTATTTAAAAATTTGATTAATAATAACAATATGAATAACAGAGAAACTCAAAATTTATTATTATTATTTTTTTTTAGAACCATTTAGTACAGCTATATCTGAAATGAATAAGCTGAGCCCCAGGTCACAAAAACAACAATTAAGACAAGAGGTCTGGTATCACGGGAGTGTTAGTAGGTCTGAGGCTGAGTCAATGCTGACTAAAGACGGCGATTTCCTTGTACGAGAGTCCCAAGGTTCTCCTGGACAATATGTTCTCACGGGTATGAACAATGGAACGCCTAAGCACTTGCTTTTAATTGATCCAGAGGGAGTGGTAATTTTTATTTTCATTCATATAACTTTTTATTATTATTATTATATTATAAAATAAAAGACCCAATTATTGACACTGGCTTAGTTGCTCGACACTTGCAATTTTATTCTAATTAAAAATTGACACTTGCAATTCTAATTAAAAAAATAAAATGTTCTCAAAAAACCAATTATATTTAAATTTATAATTCAAAAATTATATTTATCAATTTATTAGTCGATTTTTTTTTTTATTTATTTAAAATAAAATTGCAAGTGTCAATAACTGGGTTTTTTTATCTTATTTCTCTTCTCTGTTTAAAAATACTGATTAAAGATAATTAAAAAAAAATGAAATTCGAATTTTTTTCAATACTTTCAATTCTTTTGTTTGCATATAGTGTGCAAACTTTCTTATTTTTCTTTAATTAATTTTCTAAATTAATGTTTTTTAATTTTATATATTTTTGCCGAGAGGCGTATGGTGATAAATAAATAAATAAATAAATCAATAAGTAAATAAATAAATATATAATTCTTTTCAATTAGTATTTTTAACCAGGGTTATAATAAATCTGAATTTTTTTAATTTTGTTGAAATTCAAAATTCTAGGTCCGAACCAAGGATCGTATATTCGACAGCGTTAGTCATTTAGTTAATCATCATTGCGACAATGCCCTGCCAATTATTTCGGCAGACAGTGCTTTGGTACTGCGATATCCAGTACCTCGGCGTACGGAGTTTTAATTTTAACCTCTGTTTAATTAAATTTAATCAATTCACCAGGAAGATAATAAATTATAATAACTTATTTAAATTAAAACTTGGAAAAAAAAAAAAATTATATACTATTTTGAATGGACGTTGAAGCTTCAGGTGATTAATATAAAAAGTCTCTAAACCTGATCTGAGCTTCCGTGAAGAGACACAGACTGCAGTTAAAAGGCTTTGTAAAATAGTGCCACATTGAACGCATTTTTATTAAAATTTTAGATGTATTTGTTTTTAAAATATTCTTCCTGCCTATTGAATATTTTTTTTAACCAGCGATTTATCTATTGATTAATCGGCTGACTATTTAATTGAATGACTAATTATAAATATAATATAAATTGTAACTATTATTTGTAAACGTTTTAAAAGTTAAAGTAGCTACGTAGCAAAATATCTTCCTACTTTTTCTCGAAGCATAATTTTATTTTTATATATATATGTATTTTAGAGAAAAAAATATACAAGTTAGACGTATACTAATTGCGATTAAACCAATTACCAGATGAAATATTGAGAATAATAAATGTATAATTATATAAAAAATTAATGTCATACTGAGAAGTATTTAATAAAAATTATTGTTCAGAGAATCATTGATTATAATTGCGAGTATATATTTTAAAAATATATATCAAATTATAACGCACTTTTTTATATTTTCATACATGAAAAAATAATAGAAACGCAGTGTAATAATTATTAATATTATTATTTACTTATTTGTTAGATATTTTAGTTGTAATTTTATGAACGAATGCTACGCATTTTTTATCATACTATCATATTGATTAATTATAATCATTCAAGTCATTTACTTTACTCATGTCAATAAAGTCTTTTACCTCATAAATTAATCTGTGTTTATTCATTTAAATCTTCAAGTAAGGGCAAACTTATTAAATCTTTATCTGAATTTTCATCCAAATTCTAAAAACAAAAAATTTAATAAAAATTTTTTTTTTTTTAATTAATTTTATGACATTAAAATTAGCAGTCACTTGATTATTTTTTAGTTTTTTTAACAAATAAATTTCAGTAATTATTTACAAGTGGGGTTCAGCCTATTTTTGGCCACATCTTGGTGAAAAATTAACATTAAAATTTTTTTTTTTTTATTCTGCTTGTTTTTACGCCGTATTTATGATAAAAAATATCGTGAAAGAAAAAAAAAATAAAGATTTCAATAGCTTTTTTGCCTTCAAAAGTTGGAAAAAATTTTTGCTCTCATATGTTTTTGGATAAAATTGTGATAATTAACTTTTTTTTTTAAATGGTTCATTTTTTTGTGTATTTAAAAATCAAATAGAAATTTCGTTTAAAAAAATGAAAATAAAAATGTTGAACCCGACTTGTAAATAATTACCTAAATTTGTTCCGAAAAATTATTTTAAAAAAATTGCATTTTTAATATCTTAAAATTTCTACATGTCAATTTTTTTTTTCTAATTTTTTTACTATAATTTATTTGTTATAAAAATTCTTAAAATAATCAAATCTCTGCTAAATTAATTTTCATTTTAATTTTACAAACCTCAGGGTACTCATATTTATAAATTTTCTTTTCTATTAGAGCTTCAGGTATATCTTCTTCTTTTTTTGACTCTCTCACTAAAGAATTAGGAATCATTTTACTAAGCCACTCAGAAATTTCCAATTTACAATCCTGAGATTTGTCTAAAATTTCTCGCTTTTGTTCATCAAATTTATCCTCGAGCCTCTTTTGCATCTCAATCTCCTTAGCCAGCCCATCAACATATTTTTCCCAATCTTCGTAGTTCATCACAGCCTTTTTTTTCTTCATCTTCTTGCGCTTTTCGGAAAGCTCCGCGATGCCCAACTCAATAGCTTTGATATCACGCTCACGCAATCTTAAATGCATTCGCTTTTGCTCTTGCACCAAGGCATCGAGACGCGGAACTTCTGAAGAGAGGGCCAGAGAACACAGAGGTACACTGCTCACCGGATGTAACACTCGGCTTTTAATTTCATCCTCTTCATAGTCTAGGTATTCATCCTCATCTTTGGCTACAAGATCCTCTTCTTTCTCCTGCTCACTGATGTTCTTTATTTCTATCTGCTCTTTATACTCCCTCGGTAAGTCTACACACAGAATGATTATTCAAATTATTATCTATATTGTTAAGATAATAAAAAAAAAAATAAAATGAAGATTAATTACAATTTTCATGAGGAAGAATATATAGATGTTTTGCAACGCTAAAAATAATGTCTCCTCGCAATGAAGAAAATGTTAGTCGCTTTGCAATTAAGTTTACTTCAATTATCTAAAAAAATAATTATACAAATTTAATTATTTTAATTAATCAATAGCAACTTTGCAGTCACTACGTGACTACTGTGACTTTTGAATCATAAATAAATAAAATTTTGCTTTATTAAATAATGACTTTTGTTAAAATGCACTGTACTTTCTTCACTATTGACATTTTTAAAAATATAAGCTCATGCCGATGTTACACTCATCAAGAGCTTTCATTTGAGTACCCTCATGCATTTTGATATATTTTTCATATATACATATATATATAATATATATAAATATATGAAAAATTGATGTGGGTACTCAAATGAAAGGTCTCGATGAGTATAATGTCGGGATGAGCTTATATTTTTTTAAAAATGTCAATAATTAAGAAATTATATTGTATTTTGTCAACTTATAATATTTTTACATACATAATTAAGAAATGACCTTGTATCTTGTAAACTATTGACGTTTTTAAAGATATAAGCTCACCTCGACATTACACTCATCGATACCTTTCATTTGAGTACCTACATCAATTTTTCATATATTT
>CAJNRD030001120.1:17253974-17269563 GCA_905319865.3 Cotesia congregata
CGGAATGAACTTATATCTTTAAAAATGTCAATAGTTCACAAGATACAAGGTCATTTCTTAATTATATATCTAGAGATAGAGTATTTCCGATATGACTATCCAGGAAACAAAATTTTTCTTATTCTCTTAATAATATAGATAAAAAATAAATAAATATTTTTTACTCTTAGAAGAATATTTTGTTCGCTCCAAATTTTTATAGTGAAATCTTCTGAAGAAGTTGCGCAAATTTTTAAAGATTCTAGAGTTGATATGTCTAAAATTCGTTTTTTATGATCATTTGATAAATTATTTTCATATTTTACTAAAAAATTAATAATAATTAATTATAAAACAAATTTCTTCTTTAATAATTAATAAAAAAATTTTTAAATACTTTTCTTCTTGACATCATACATAAAAAGTTGATCTCTTGAGCCATTTGCGCTGATTACACAAACTGAAAATCTTTTAGAATAATTAATAAAATAAAATAAAATATAAATTAATTTATTATATAATGTAATTAATAATAATTTAATTATTATTATAAATAAAAATTTACCCTACAGATGCGATATTAATTACTGGAGTAGTTAAATAAATACAATATGATAAAGCGAGAGGGTTTGTGATATAAGGAAATATTTTCCAAAATTTTATACACCAATCTTCAGCAATCGAAAATATATGGTGAGACTTATTGGAGATGCATAATTTTTTAATTGGTCCATTGTGTGCCTAAGTTTTGAAATTTTGATTATATTTACCCAAAATTTATTTTGTAAATTAATTACTTGGATAATTTGTTGGAATTTTCCGGTAGATTCGTCGATAGACACCAGCTCGCCTTTATTTGTCCCAGCGAAAATGCGCACACTAATGGGATTTATTGTTCGGGTCTCTAAAAATTCATTAAATAATTTATAAATAAAATAAAATTATTTTTTAATAATTTTAAGTATAGTGATAATTAATTATTATACGATTAATTATAAATTCGCTGTAGTGATCGTAAACTGCGACGGTAGTTATGAGTTTTTCACTGGTCCAAGAATTTCTGAAAATAAAAAATTATAAAATTGATTAATTAAGTTTTTAAATAATAAAAATATTTTACTTGATTTTCATGGGAAATATATTAGAATTGAGGATTAATATATTTTGGGTTATTAATGGGACAACATAAATATCTCCTGGAAGAAAAAAAATATTTTCAATAAATATATATTATATAATTTATAGGTGATAAATTTTAGAAAGCAAAAAAAATTATACCGCTGATAGAACTAGAAGAAATAGAAACTGGCTCTACATTTGTATGAAGAATAATAACGTTGATTTGTTTCCCAGAAGCAGAAGATAAGACACTGATAGAATGATCGGAACTACTCACGATAATACGCATCGGATATCTGAGACTTTGTGTAGACTGCAGAATACTTGCCTTTGTTCTAAAAAGAGTGTGTAATTTTTTTTTTTTAAATAATTCTAGTGATTAAATTTGAAAGGAGAAATAAAAATTAAAGGAATCTTTACAAAAGTGGAGAGTAAAATAAATAAAGCTGATGCATGAAGAAAAAGGTCAATTTCGTGCCCAAAGTCATTACTGAAGACGATTCATTAATTGCAATTGCATTTATGGATCCAAGATTTGCAAAATACTCTGTTTTGTCTTTAAAATTGCAGCTCCAGACTTGAAGAATTTCATCTGAAGACGTAGTGAGGAATCCGCAAATAGAAGGATGGGAAATGATGGACTTTATAGCTCCTTTGTGCCCGACATGATTGAATACTCGGTCTAGGTTCGTTGTCCATGCATAAACTGGAAGAAAAAGTTATGCTCACCCTGATATTACACTCATCAAGAGCTTTCATTTGAGTACCCACATGCATTTTTTATATATTTTATATATATGGTATTTGTGAAGTATATAAATATATAAAATATATGAAAAATTGATGTGGATACTCAAATGAAAGGTCTCGATGAGTGTAACGTCGGGATGAGCTTATATCTTTAAAAATGTCATTAGTTATAACGAGATAGAAATGTCAGTTCTTAATTATTGACATTTGTAAAGATATAAGCTCATCCCGATGTTACACTAATTGAGACCTTTCATTTAAGTACCCACATGGTATTTTTTTATATTCTTTATATATATGGTATTTGTGAAATATATAAATATATAAAATATATAAAAAATGCCATGTGGGTACTCAAATGAAAGGTCTCGATGAGTGTAACGTCGGGATGAGCTTATATCTTTAAAAGTTTTAATAGTTCACAAGATACAAGGTAATTTCTTAATTATGTATTTAGAGATAATTTTCGAATCCAGCCTAAATACTTATAATAAATTGACGATCGGTAAGAATAATATGAAACCTTGAAAAGGCACAAATTTAAGTTGAAACCTTTGCAATGATACTAAATTTCACTAAAAAAATTTTTCTTATTCTCTTAATAATTCACTTGCCGTTGCCTGATAAATCACCGGTGATAATCCAATTACTAGCGGGATGAAAGTAAAGAGCTGTGATTGCTGAAGCTGTCGCATTCAGTTTTGTAGTAAGAAATTTAACATAAAGACCTGCATCTTCATCTTCTTTGGAGGACAATGGCACGATGTACATTGTTGTTAAATAAGATACAGCTAATTTCAATGACTCAGTGGTCGTTGCAATCAAAGAAGAATACTGCATTGACCATATAGGTCCATAATTAGTATCCATTGTATTTATTGTCTGGTAAGACTCGTAGGCTAATTTAGATTTGTTTTGCAAGTATCTCTGAAGATTATTCAATTGATTATTATTATTATTATTGTTATTATTATTGATAATCAATTTGGATGGTTATTATATCATCAAAAATTGAAAATAGAGAATAATAATTACCGTAACACTTGTAGAACTAATAACAATTAATTCAGGTGATGAAAAAAATAAATTTTTGATTTTAAATTTAGTTTTGATCGTCTGGATTAATTTAAACTCTTGATCTAGTAACCAAAAAGTGTCATCATAAAGGGCGTAACAAGCGAATGATTTAATACTTGAGCACCAAATTATTTTAGTGAATAACATACTGGGATTTAATGTGAATGAAGGGTGGATTTTTTGACCGTCCAAGGAATATCTGTGGACTTTTAATCCGTCATCCAGCACCAGAAATTCCTAAAAAAAATTATAGTTTATTGATTTTGATAATTACTGGAGTATTATTATTAATTATAAGAGATAACTTACTCTACTGTCATTGCAATAACAGATGTCTAAAAATTTTTTAAATAATTTTGTAGACGATATTAATTTCAATCCGCTGAATAATTTTATTTCTTCCTGAAGATTATGAATTTTACTTGGAGTTTCATTAGTCATCTTGCTTTCGGTAGTCATTAAAGTTTTTAATATTCCTGCTGACATTTTAATATTTTTGATTTGTGTCAAAAATAAATTAAAGTAAATTTAATTTATTTTAATAAATTTAATGAAATAAATAAACAAATTTAATAAAAATTAATCTAGCAGATATTTGATAGTTTTTAGAACTAATGTTGTTAATTAATAAATTAAACCTAATGTTAAAATTATAGAAAATTATCAGTGAAAATTTTTAGAAGCACTTTTAGTACTTATTGTAATTAATATTTGTTATAAGAATTTAAAAAATTGACAGCTGTCAGCTAACTTCAGTATCATAGAAATTTTAAAAAATTAAAAATGCAATTTTTTAAAAATAATTTTTTATAATTAATTTAATTGTTAAATAAAATTAAAAATTAGTCAAGTGACAGCTAACTTTAATATCATAAAAATTTAATCTTCATAAAAAATTGACAGATGTCCGTTAATTTTTGTACTGCAGTATAAATATATACAAAAATGGCGGGCTTAAAAGTAGTTTTCACCATTACCGACAAATTGTAAAATAAAAATAAAAAAAATACAACAGTGATTATTTTTCCATACCATACGTTTTTCTCCTGTCTTCATGGTCACAAATAAAAATAAATCATAGCACTCTTAGCACCCACAAGCTTAAATTTTGAAGGTCGTACAAACACATACAAGAATAAAAATTGCAACACGTCTATTTAGAACTACCTTTTGTGTTCTCAGTCTCTGTTAAACATCATTTATTCATCACCAGTACACCCATCGGCAGCAGATTCAGCTTCAGGCTTCAACATTAGCCTCTGTGTTTAGTGCAAGGACAACTAAACCCAAAAGGTGGAGGCCGTTCTTTGTCTCCAACATGTACGTTCATTAACCTACCATCTGCTAAATCAAATATTTATTAATAACATAATTTCAGTGTCTTGTGAATTTAATTTCTACATCTCTAAGCACGAGACCTAGACTCGGAACTTTGGATCAATTCCATTTAATCGGCGAGCAGTGTCCAAGTACTCAAGTCCATTTCATCACTTCAACATTTCATCAAGATCAAATGGAGCTTCAAGCCACCAAGTCTTTGTTCCCATCGGAAGCTTAGCTCGCTAGACTCCTGATACGAGTTTCGAGTTTTGTTTGATTGACGTTGACTGTCAGTGAGTGGAAAAATAAAAAAACATCGTTGGCAAGTGTTGCTGCTGTTCTCTCACCCAACAAGTCACTGTCTATTTTTACAACAGAGACCAGAATCGATAAATTTTTGTGTGTAAATTAACTTGAAATAGACCCCAAGATCCTCAGTCTTCTCTGCTGCGTATTTATAACGTAAATAGAGCGATGAAAGTGGCTATTGAGGTTAACGAGTCGTTGGGCAAAGAACTTGACTGCTTCTTTTGTCATTTTCACTGTTATCATTGTCAGAGCAATTAAATTTAATAATTGCTAATTGCTGTTGTTCATTTAAATATCCTCCGGCATTGAGTGAAAAAATTGGTGTGGTGGTTTTTATTTTTAAAGAGTTATTAAATAATCAAAACTGACAAATTTGTACGGTGTTTATCCAGTCACAATGGATGACGAAACGGATGATATGATGCCATTGATCAATCGGATTTATTACATGGCCAGAGAGGGTATGTCAATGGCATTATACGCGTTCCTGAGTGGTCTAGGTAAACAGCAAGTTGATTCAATTATTAATCAGGTGAATATTTTTTTTTTAACTCTCTAGACTGTTTAATTTTTTTTTTTTTTTTTTTTTTTTTTATTGTACATTTAATTGTAATAATATAAATAGTTTTGGCATTAA
Organism: Cotesia congregata; assembly: GCA_905319865.3. Lineage (NCBI taxonomy): Eukaryota > Metazoa > Arthropoda > Insecta > Hymenoptera > Braconidae > Cotesia > Cotesia congregata. The sequence goes on from CAJNRD030001120.1 coordinate 17,259,166, forward strand.
ATCTATCATATGAGCTCAATGTTAATTTAATTGACACGTGTGTATATAAAAATGTTTTGGTGTTGGCAATTATTCAGGCGACCTTTACTTATCTGATTATCTTTTTAACAAAGAAAAATTTATTTTAGTTTTTTTTTTTTTGCTAAATTTATAAAACAATACTTAATTTTTTAATTATTAATATTATTTATTAATCAATTAATTTATTAATTTATATTACATCAGTCAAAATAAAATTAACGAGGCTATTTAAAATTTTTATAAAACATACTTAATTTAAATGAAATTTTTCACCAACTTTTATGAAACTTATTTTTTGTTTTACAGAAAGTTCTCGATGAAGATGGACAAAAAAGTACTCCACTAATAATAGCAGCCCGTTATGGTCACAACAGAGTTGTCAAAATGTTTATCGAAAAATTTAAAATGGATATTGAACAAGAAGGAACTGTTAAATTTGACGGATATGTTATTGAAGGAGCTAGTGCTCTTTGGTGTGCAGCAGGTATTTATTTTTTTTTAATATAATAATTAATTATGTAATTTAAAAAATTTATCAAGACTAAAACTAAAAAAATGGCTGTTGCTTAAATTGTGAATTTTTAAGCAAAAGCTTCTTTCAGGTGCGGGACATCTGAATATCGTGAAGCTTCTTGTGAAAGCTGGGGCGGACGTGAACCATCCGACACATACCAACTCCACACCTTTAAGAGCAGCTTGTTTCGATGGAAGACTTGATATTGTCAATTATTTAATTGATCATAACGCGGATATTCACATTGCTAATAAGTACAATAATACTTGTCTGATGATTGCAGCTCACAAGGGACATTTAGATGTCGTAAGTTTTCCTTCATCATTACATCCTTTAAAAAATTTTTTTTAGCTTATAAATTAATTTTGAAATCACAGGTGACATTTTTACTCGAACATGGAGCAGATCCTAATGTTAAAGCTCTTTGTGGAGCTACAGCTTTGCATTTTGCAGCAGAGTGGGGTCACGTTAGCGTAGTAACTGAATTACTGAAGTTTGGAGCTAAGGTTACGAAGAATGAGAATGGAATGACACCTCTGATAGCTGCTGCTGAGCGTACGCGTGCTCATATTGTTGAATGCTTTATCGAGGAGATGGATATTAGTCGGGAGGATAAAATAGAGGCCTTCGAGTTGCTCGGAGCATCCTTTGCTAATGATAAAGACAATTATTGTTTATCTAGTGCTTATAAATATCTTCACAAAGCCATGGAATTACGGTAATTTTTTTTTTTTTTTTTCATAGAAAAAAATTATTTATCAAGATTATTTATTTATTTATTTAACGCTTATTGGCAACATACATCAATATATAATTTTTTATATTTAATTATTAATTATTAATTATTAATTATATTTCTATGTATTTATTTATTAATTATATCAATTATCGGATTGTTTCAGATACGAAGATCCGTCTAATATAATATGTAAAAAATTAAACGATCCCGTGTCGGCTTACGACAACTGGAGAGAGAGCGAGACTTTACAAAGACTGGAGAGTATTAAGAATGACGCCAACGCTATTCACATGGAATCGCTGGCTATTAGAGAGAGAATATTGGGCACTCATAATCCAGAAGTACCACAGCCGATTATTTATAGAGGTGCTGTACTAGCTGATAATGCCAGATTTGATAGGTGTATTGATTTATGGCTTCACGCTTTACATCTGAGGCAGCAAAATAATACTTCTGTCGTCAAAGATCTTTTACGGTTTGCACAAGTAATAATTTTTTTACCTGAATATTTTTTAATTTTGTAAGTAAAAATATTTTTATTTAAAATTATTTGTTCAGGTTTTCTCACAAATGATTCACGTAGGAGTTGACTTGCAATTTCCTCAAGTAATGAATGTACTTGAATCAAGTGTTATTGAATTGAGTCGGAATCAATTGAAGATAAGTAATCCTGATGCCGAAGATATTGATCAGTATCTTGTAAGTTGAATTTTTTTTTTAAATTATTTATTAAATTTTTTTTTTTTAATTATTTATTATTTATAGGATGAAACAGAATCTAACATAACGTCAGCGTTGTACATTCTGACAATTCTTGTTAAATTAATGGCTTTAAATCAAAAATCATATGACGAAGAAGATATTAAAAAAGCGCATTATCTTGTTTACAAATTATGCGCATTAAAAATGACACTGCGTGATGGCCAGACTCTGCTGCATCTTGCAGTTAATGCTAAAACGCCAGTTGATGATTTTCATACCAATGACGTTTGCAAGTATGTAATTTATGATACTGAAATTCAGAGACATTCTATAATTTTTTTTAAACAAATAAATTATAACAAGAAAATTTTATTTAAAAATTCCATCTTTAGAAGCTCTAAAAAATTATAAGTACAATTTCTTTTTAATAATTTTTTTCATTTAATTTATTTAAAAAAAAATTTTTTTAAGTAACTAACAATTACACTAATAAATTATTTCAATAGATTCCCGTGTTGTGCTACAGCAAAATTATTAATTCAATGCGGTGCAGATGTTAATGCGATGGATAACGAAAGAAACACTCCATTACACGTGATAGTCGCTTACGAGAAGCCTATCAGGTACTTAAATCTTATAAAAATTATTAAATACAAATAAATATAAACTTCTAAATTATTTTTTAGCGACTTTTTGACCCTGCATGGGATTATCGTGGAACTTGTCAACGCTGGAGCTCATGTTGACACGGTAAATAGCGAAGGAAAGACGCCTTATGATGCAGCAACTACAGGTAGTTAGATATATATATATTTTTTTATTTATTGAGTGAATAATAAATTAAACTGTTGAATAGGAGTAGCGGAAATAGTATTAAGAACCCAAACAAAATTGTCGCTGAAATGTATGGCGGCGAAGGCCGTTAAAACGTACGGACTTTCTTACACTGGGTACGTTCCTCGTTCTCTGGAAAGTTTCATTGAACTGCATGGTCCTGGATTGAATCAAGGATAATATATATGACTATAATTATTGACATTAATTTGATAATAATAACTATTTTTAATATTTTATGCAACACGTAATTTGATAATCGAACGTTTTTAATTATTATTATATTTTTTCTGTAAATAAAATGTAATATATTAATTATTTAATATAGAATAAAAATTCAGAACTTTAAATTGTTTATTTTACGATACTAACAGTAATATATATCTGATATTAATATAAAATTTTAATTTTTTGAGCGCTAAATTAATCTAGCTTTATTATTGATGATTATGAAAAAGTTTTTCAATAAAATACAAAAGCTATAAGTGACCATTTACCCCGTGTCATCGAGCAAATATTTACGCTCATTTTTATTACTTCTTTTAATTTTTTTTTATTTAAATAAAAAAATCAGGATGTATGAAGAGAATAATTTTTTGTTTAGTTTGCGGAAGCAAGTGTGCAAATATTAATCATATTAATTTATATACCATGGCGTGACGATGAAAATTAATTTAGCAGATATTTGATGAAAATTAAGTTAGCCGACATCTGAAAATTAAAAAAATTTTTTTTTATTAAAAAAATTGGTACAAAAAAAATTTTTAAAAAATGTCACTTGTAAAAAACTTGAAAAACTTTAAGTGCAATTTTTAAAAAATATTTTTTTTGTTCGAATTTAATTAATGAAGAAAAATCAAAAAATTAAAAACGTCGGCTAACTTTAGTATTATAGATATTTGATAATTTTAAGAATTATTTTAACAAATAAATTATGGTAAAAAATAATTGACATCTAGAAATTTTAAAGAATAAAAAATGCAATTTTTCAAAAATTAATGTAACGTGTAATAGCGCGTAAATTTAATTTTTCAGTAGTACAGTCTAATCAATCACGGTATGTATAGTGTAATTCTTTAAATAATATTTGAGGTTATGTTTAAATATCAGTGCGAATAGTGAAACACATGTAAACACACGTGAGTCGTTGATAATTGTTGCGTTGTATAAATTTTATAAAATAAAAATGAAGTTGAAAGATTTGCGTAAAAATCCATTGAGCCGTAAAAAGCCACCACAGGATGACGAAGATGTAGAAATTAAAGAAGAATCTGGTGAAAGTGCGAGCAAAAAAAAGAAGGTTAGATTCCCATCAGACACTAATTTCAATCACATAAAATGCAAAGCCGTCAGGCAGATGAAGGTCCAGAAGATGCTAAAGGAGAAGGTCAAGGAGAAAAAAGCTGCAAAGAAAAAGCGGATCCAAGAGGGAGCTCCAAAAGGTGTCACTCATACTATTGAAAGTTTGAGAGAAAAAGATGAGACTATGATCAGTGGAGACCTGGATGATGAGGAAAACGCTGAGCTGAAAGCCGAACTGATGAACGATGAGTTCGCTGATTATTATAAAAAAGACTACGAGCCAAAAGTTCTGATAACTTACTGCGATAATCCCACCAGGAAGACAAGGATCTTCGGCAGGGAACTTACACGGATTATTCCAAACTCAATTTCTCTTTATCGAAACCGCTCTGGTGTTAAAAAAATGGTAAAGTCTGCTACTGCTAGAGGATTCACTGACATTATTGTCATTAATGAGAATCAATGCAAGCCAAGTAATTATATTAATCATTTTTATTTTTAATCCTCTAAATTATTTTTTAAAAATACTTATCATATTTTTTTCTGTCTTCAGATGGTATGCTGGTCGTACACTTACCAGATGGTCCAACGGCTTTGTTCAAGCTCAGCAATGTCAAGATAACGCCTGAGTTAAAACGGAGTCATAAAGAAATTTCAGACCACAGGCCAGAAGTTATATTAAATAATTTTTCCACGAGACTAGGTCACACTATTGGACGCATGTTGGGTGCTCTGTTTCACTATCAACCTGAATTCAAAGGTCGCAGAGCTGTCACGTTCCACAACCAGCGTGATTACATATTTTTCAGACATCACAGGTAGTTATTTTGATCTTCAATAAAAATAATTGTTGTTAAAATTTATTTCATTTTATTTTGTTTGCAGGTATGAATTTGATTTAGAAAAAGGCAAAGCAAAATTACGTGAGCTAGGTCCAAGATTTACTTTAAAATTGCGCTCGCTTCAGCACGGTACTTTTGACAGCAAATATGGAGAGTATGAATGGATCATCCAAGGCCGTCGTCATGCGATGGAAACAAGCAGAAGAAAATTCTTCTTGTAGTTATATTTGCTGACAATAAAACATAGGCTAATTGATTTATTGATCATGATATGAAAACAAAAATCGAGCTTGCTTTGATAGCTAGTTTTTAATTTAAAAATTTTTAAACGTTTGCAATTCGTATCATGATTCATAGATCAAGATTTGTATTAAATTATAAATAAAAAATCAAGTTTATATACAAATAAAAAAAATTTATTATTCTGATTTATCAGAAGATGAAGATGATGATCTAGCTTTCGGTGTCACCAGTGTTGTCACTCTTGTTAAAAAACTGTCGTAAGCTAAATTTGTACGCTTCAGAACGTAGGCTGCTGCGTTTAGTCCTCCCATGCTTATTGATAGAGTTTTTTTTACTTTAAATAAATCTGTAGCTGCTTGTAAAGCCTAGTTACAAAAAATAAATTAATTATAGATATTTAATATATTATAAAAAAATAATACACTTACAATTGTAATACTTCGTCGATCGTAAGTCAGTAAAACAAGTCGCCCATATTTCATTCTAACGACACGGCCTAATTCCAGCAAATATTTTTTATATTGAACTCGATTGTTTGACATTGATCCCATTCTCTTACCAAAGGGCTGAAACAAATTTTTTTTATTATTATAAAAAAATAAAATTATATTAAATTTTGCTGTCACTAGACAATTTTTTAATTTTCTTTAACAAACAAATTTGTTCCAAAAAATTATTAAAAAAAAATTACATTTTTAATTTCTACATGTTAATTTTTTTAAATAAATTTTTTTGCTATAATTTATTTGTTACAAAAATTCAAATATCTACTAAATTAATTTTCATAAAAAGAAATACTTGATTATTAATAAAAAAATGGATTACCATGTCTGTCACAAAAGCATCCACAGAAGAATCTTTAAATGGCAAGTGCTCCAAATTCCATTGGATTAAGTCTGACTTGTACGCTGTCGGTAGCATTGCAAAATTCATCCTGGATCTTTCCATGGCTTTTTCATGATTGTCTCCACCAATTATGTAATTTAATGGAAACTCTTTAGTGGCCTGAGTAAATAAAAAAGAATATTAATAAAGTTTTTAAGTATTAAAATTTTAATAGAGTTTTTAAGTATCAAGGCTTACTTCAATAGGAATGGATCCACCACCACACATTGGATCAATAATAATTTCTCCAGGTTTAGGTTTAGCCAGCCGCAACAAATTGTAACAAACAGTCGCCCTGAGAGTTGTAGGTCCAAAAAAAGCAATGTTCCTCCGGTGCATCGACTCAGTAGTCACGCGTAGCAATATTAAAGTCTCAGCGAAAGAAATTTTGTAGAGTATCTCCAGCTGGTAATCAGTTAAATCAACTAGCCAGTGATATAAGTCATTAAATTCTCCACCTAATTTCACAGCGACTTCTTGAGACTCAAACGCATGGACTCCAGTTCTTTCACATGAGACTCGGTAGGATAAAATGTCAGTCTCTTTAGACGACGAAGGATCTTTGCCTCGCTTTTTTCTACCTCTCACAGTTTCTTCCTCTGGACCTTTCCTCTTTTCTTCTTTAGCCGCCTTGTAGTCGTTTATTACGCGCTCGTACTCTTTAATAGAAGGAAACACTTTACCGGGAAATTTCGTGAACTTTTTCCAGGCGTTTATACTCTTGTTTAATTGAGACTTATTCGATGATAAAGAGTCTCTGAGAAGCTGGAAGCAGGATTCCTTGTCGTCTTTGTTGTATGAGTGATAATTTACATCAGCTAAAATGTAAACATTGTCTACTGACTTCAATTGTTCTACCTATTGAATAAATAAATTTATTATTATTTTTATTTGGAATTTTTTTAATTATTTGTGTCATACCTTGTCATATTCATCTATTGGGATGTTGAAACATATTTTTCCACGGTCTTTGAATACTCTCAAATTTTGTAATATTTTTTCTCTGCACTCATCTATTGCTTGCCATTCAAAACCTGTAAAATATAAAAATTAATAAATATTTATTATCTAAAAGATAAATTTTAAACATGACACTGAAGTTAGCTGTCACTTGACAATTTTTAAATTTTATTGAACAAAAAGATTTATTCCAAAAAATTATTTTAAAAAAATTGCATTTTTTATTTTTTTTAATTTCTAGGTAAATGTCAATTTTTTTTTGTCATAATTTATTTGTTATAAAATTTTTAAAATTATTAATTATGTGTTACATTAATTTTCAAATTTTAAACATGATACTAAAATCTGATATTTGACTTAGTTTTATTAAAAAAATAAATAGTTATTGAAAATGACTTTTAAAAAATTGCATTTTTTATTTTTTTAAATTTCTACATGTCAATTTTTTTTTCTAATTTTTTTTGCCATAATTTATTTCTAATTTTTTTGCCATAATTTATGTAAAAAAAAAAAAATTCTAAAAGTTATTAAATACTTGCTAAATTTATTTTCATAATTTTTAAAAATATTTTTCTATCGCAAATTTATTTTTTGAACAAAATAAAAAAATTATCAAAGTCTGTCATTAATTTTATAATGCCATTATATGAAATGTAATGTAAATATAAAAGAATAAATTATAATTACCAGTATCTACCGTAGCAACTATTGTTATTAAACTCTCATCATTTTTAGCAATATCAAAAATTCTTTCTAATTCGGTTTTAGGTTGTTCAGACATTTTCAAATTAAATTCACTTTTACTTAATAAAAAGCAAAATACCAAAATCAGCTGTTCAGTAAAAAAACTGCACGTGTTTGCAAAATAATAATAATAACAATAATAAATAAATATTTATTAGCCGCTGTTAAGTGGAACTACAAACATACACTTAACCAATAGACACTAGCACTGATTTCTTCTTAACCAACTAAATAAAATTTTTTAATAAAAATATTAATTATAAAATTTCTTCTTCAAGCTTGACAATTTTAATTAAAAATTTTTAAAGCACTAAAAAATTTTAATTAATTTAAATAATTGTAAACAGCCTTAAAAAAAAAAAAAAATTAATTAAAAAATTCAAATATTTCAGACGAGCGTGATTGGGCGGCTACTGCGCATCGACGCCGGCGCATGAAGACCGTAAATTGTAGATGGCGTGGCGTCAGTCTCTGGAAACACGCGTGTGAGCTGGACGTAGGAGCTGGAAATTGGAGCCTCCTGCCTCCGTATCTGGCATATCTGTACCTCCGCCTCCGCACCACCACCTCCGGCACCACAACCGCGGTCGCGCTCCTCTGCGTTCGAGGGACGTGGGTAAGTACCCTCACTCCACGCTCCAATCAGTCTGCACTCGCATGTCCACGAGGTAGCTCACCGGGCTGGCGGCTTCCTCTAGTATTCAATACCCCGCTTACCTAGCTCTCAGTTTGTCTCTCACGTTTTGCCGTGACGGGGTGACAGCTGATAACTCTTTTGCTAGGGTACCAACAGTACTTGCCGGGGTTTAGGTTAGGTCGAATTCACCGAAAGCGCGGGCTCATGCTGACGTTTGAATTAAACTTTTTCAATAATATTTACTCAAACTGTCACTTGTTTTTATCCAACAAAAAACATTTACTGATTGTTGTTATTTTTCAGCGCTCCCGTTTTACCCCGTGTTATTGCTTTTATTGCAATTTATTTACTGTGTCAACTGTGCGGTTTTCAAATACGTGCGTGTAGTGCGAGCGTGACAGCTGGAAGAGGTTAGGTCTCTTTTGCTCAGCGCGCGGGTTTTAAACTTTTATTTTTTTTTTTTTTTTTTAGTGATTCTAAATATTTATTTATTTCTTCGCTGGTTATTATTTATTGAAATTTTATATTTTTATTTATTTATTCCTTGCGGATAAATGACACTAAAATTCGTGAGAATGAATTTTCAACTTGTCAATTATGAATGGTTGTAAATTTTTATTAATTTAATTAATAACTGAATTTGTTGATTTTTGTTAAACCTTTGACAAGATTATCATCGCACCTCAGCAATCATGTGGAAAGACAGCGGTCCAACTGTAACTATTCTATTTATTATTATTTGTGAAATGCATCTTCAATCGAGTGGTCGTTTTACTCCGATATAAAATTTGTTTTCATACTGAATAATGACAGTGAAAAAATCTACGATATTTTTTTTTTTTAATTGAAAAATTTGATGAAAAAAATTAAAAATTATGTCATGTAAAATTTTGATAAAAATCAGCAGACATCCAGCTATTTTTTTATTTTTTCTTAACAAATAAGTTAGTTTATAAAAAAATTATTAAAAAAAAAGTTTCATCTCTCAGGCGGACTTCCAAGACTTTGTCCTTTGTGAAGCGTAAAAGTAAGATTCAAGTTTTTTATTTGGTACTTTTTTTTTAAATTAATTAATTTAGTTTTGTTTTTAATTAATTAATTAAATTTTTTTAAAAGGTAAGCAGCGCAAGGATCAAAACCAGGTGTGCAATCACACAACGCTGTCTGCGAAGAAGAAACGGAGCAATTGGGTGCTGAAGTTCAACTGTGCCAAGAGCAAAGGTTCCAAGAACACGGACATGCCCGATCAACCTAACAACAGCGCGGAGTGCGTTTGCACTGGGTACAGAAGCACTGAAGAACATCCGATGGGAGCTGGAGTCGTTTTTAACAATCATTCGATACCACAGAGTCCCGTTCTAGGACCACTGCCTCCTAGTCCGGTGATTGATTTGTCACGGTTCAATCCCGCAGAGTATCCAATGGAGGTAAAATAAATTATTATTCATTGAGATTGACCAAGAATTTTAATTTTGTTGTGAAAATTCTAGTTACTTTCAATGTTACGCCATTTTTAACTTTTAGTTTATTTATTCACTCGGTTAAAAATATTAATATTGCATAACGAGTCTAACTCAAGGATAATTAATTCGTTAGAAGCATCTATAAAAGCGCATTAAACTAATCGGATTATGAAAGGCCTCAAGGTGTTAAAAGAAACAAATTTTACTTTTTATATTTATTCAATTCAATATACTATATATTTTTTATCCAATATAACTTTAACTAGCAGCCTTGCAATCATTATGTGACTTCCGTGACTTAGTTAAATTGCACTGTACTTTCTTAAATATTGACATTATTAAAGATATAAGCTCATCCCGATGTTACACTCATCGAGACCTTTCATTTGAGTACCCACATCAATTTTTCATATATTTATATATATAATATGATATATATATATATATATATAAATATATGAAAAATTGATGTGAGTATTGTACTCAAATGAAAGGTCTCGATGAGAGTAACA
>CAJNRD030001120.1:17273187-17290993 GCA_905319865.3 Cotesia congregata
TTTTTATATATTTATATATATGACTTAGACCTTATTGTGAACTATACTACCTATACTAAATATATGAAAAATTGATGTGGGTACTCAAATGAAAGGTCTCGATGAGTGTAACATCGGGATGAGCTTATATCTTCAAAAATGTCAATATTTCACAAGACACCTGGTCATTTTCTTAATTATGTATCTAGAAATAGAGAATTTTAAAATGCAGCCTAAATCATCATAAATTGTTATTTTTAAATTAAGCCGATAACTTTTATGCTAATAGAAATTTTTTTATCAAACAGGTGTGTGGTTTAATAGAGCACTACAAGGACCCATCGTGTTGTATGTTCTTTGAGCCAATGCTGACAATTCCACTCCATCGTAATTTCGCTTTTCCACTGCAACATCTCTGCCGCGCTGTTATCACAACTCGAACGACATACGACGGTATAAACAAGCTACAGCTGCCAAAGACCCTAAAAAGTTATCTCAAGGAGTACCATTATAAACAGCGAGTGCGCGTAAGAAGATTGGATAGCGAAAATGACATTATGTTGTATGGAAGATCCATATCATATTTACCAATGATTTGAATCAACCCGCTTTAATTAACCAGTTGGATAATTAGTTGATAATTATGTATTCTAATGTGTTACGTTGCAATGATTTAACTCAAGGGAATCTTATTGATGTTAAAAAAAAAAAAGGTACTATTTAATTATCCGTTACTAGTTAAAGAGTACTGAAGTTATTGAAAGGAATAAGGATTATTATTATTTTCCTATTTTATTTTTATTATAATTATTATTATTATTTCAAAACTCGATTTAAAAATCAAAATATTTTGCATAATGAATTATTGTTTTGTGTTTAAGCAAAACTTAACGATAAATAAATTAAAAAAAATTGATTTATTATATACATAATAAATTGTAATTATATTTTAATAATTGTTGATATAAGAAAAAGAAAATTTATAAAGTATCGAACAGTATTTATGATTAAAAGATGCTTTATAAATAGATATTAGCTGCAATATTTTACATTATAATCTTTTTATAAATTAAATTGTCCATTTATTTTATTTAAGCTTTACTTAAACTTTATATTTATCGATTTATTTTTACTCAATTTAAATAATTGATAAATTATTTTATTAAGTGAAGAAATTGAGACAAAGTAATAGCAAAAAAAAAATAAGGAAATGGTTAAATCTTCCCAGTTATGTAAGTGATCAGTAATTACTCCTATCGTGCCTATGTTCGAGACCTTTTATTTGAGTACCCACATCAATTTTTCATATATTTATATATATAATATGATATATATATATATATATATAAATATATGAAAAATTGATGTGGGTACTCAAATGAAAGGTCTCGATGAGTGTATAGTCGGGGTGAGCTTATATCTTTAAAAATGTCATTAGTTGACAAGATAGCAATGTCAGTTCTTAATTATTGACATTTTTAAAGATATAAGCTCATACCGATGTTACACTCATCAAGAGCTTTCGTTTGAGTACCTACATGCATTTTTGATATATTTTTCATAAATACATATTTATATATAATATATATAAATATATGAAAAATTGATGTGGGTACTCAAATGAAAGCTCTTGATGAAAATAACATCGGGATGAGCTTATATCTTTAAAAATTTCAATAGTTCATGAGATACAAGGTAATTTCATAATTATATATCTAAAGATAGAGAATTTTCGAATGCAGCCTAAATACTTATCATAATAAATTGACTATTGGTGAGAATGATATGAAACTATGAAAAGGCACAACTCTAGGTCAAGATTATGTTTAATAAATTAATATTAAATTTATGATGGAGCTAATTATTAATTGTTAAATAAATTTAAAAATTCAGGATTGTGATGAACGAGCAAGGCAACAGCGAGCCCGAGAAATGGAGGAAGGTGTCGAGCCTCCGCCAGGTTACAGGCCTAATTATTCTTCCACAATTCCAGTTCACCCGAACGGAATAACCGTCGAAGACCTAACAGCCCTCTTCCAAGCTCACGTCGGAATCCAAGCGGCTGCCGTAACCGCTTTGTCTCAAATGGACATTACCCTTGTTTCAAACATCGAAAGACCGGCTCACACACAGGTACATTTTTTTACAGTAATTCTTTTTAGCCCAATGTAATTAATAGAGTCATTAGAGCTTTAATTAGCCTGAAAATAAACTCGAGTATTATAACAGGAAGCAAGCAATTAATTATCTCATTCGTTTAATTACTTTTTCAGGTCGATTATGTACATTGCCTAGTACCTGACTTACAGTCTATAACCGCATGTACTTTTTACTGGGGTAAAATGGACCGGTACGAAGCCGAGCGTCTTCTTGATGGTAAACAGGAAGGAACATTTTTATTGAGAGACTCTGCGCAAGAAGAATTTCTTTTCTCAGTTAGTTTTCGTAAATATGGGAAATCCTTGCACGCTAGAATAGAACAATGGAATCATAAGTTTAGTTTTGATTCACACGATCCTGGTGTTTACGCTTCCGATACGGTAATTATATTTTTTATATTTATTAATTCAAATATTTTCTCTAATATTTTTTTTTTTTTCAATTATGTGACTGCCGTGACTTGTGAATTATAAATAAATAAAATTTTGCTTTATTAAATAATGAATTTCGTTAAATTGCATTGTACTTTCTTAACTATTTAAATTTTTAAAGATATAAGCTCATCCCGATGTTGCACTCATCGAGACCTTTTATTTGAGTACCCACATGACATTTTGATATATTTTTCATATATACATATGTATATAATATATATATATAAATATATGAAAAATTGATGTGGGTACTTGAATGAAAGGTCTCGATGAATATAACATCGGGACGAGCTTATATCTTTAAAAATGTCATTAGTTAACAAAATGGCGATGTCAGTTTTTAATTATTGACATTTTTAAAGATATAAGCTCATCCCGATGTTGCACTCATCGAGACCTTTCATTTGAATACCCACATGACATTTTTGATATATTTTATATATATATATATAGTACTTGTGAAATATATAAATATATGAAAAATTGATGTGGGTACTCAAATGAAAGGTCTCGACTAGTGTAACATCGGAATGAGCTTATATCTTTAAAAATGTCAATAGTTCACAAGATACAAGGTTATTTCTTAATTACAGACATTTTTAATGATATAAGCTCATCCCGATGTTACACTCATCGAGACCTTTCATTTGAGTACCCACATGGCATTTTACAGGTGTGTGGTTTAATAGAGCACTACAAGGACCCATCGTGTTGTATGTTCTTTGAGCCAATGCTGACAATTCCACTCCATCGTAATTTCGCTTTTCCACTGCAACATCTCTGCCGCGCTGTTATCACAACTCGAACGACATACGACGGTATAAACAAGCTACAGCTGCCAAAGACCCTAAAAAGTTATCTCAAGGAGTACCATTATAAACAGCGAGTGCGCGTAAGAAGATTGGATAGCGAAAATGACATTATGTTGTATGGAAGATCCATATCATATTTACCAATGATTTGAATCAACCCGCTTTAATTAACCAGTTGGATAATTAGTTGATAATTATGTATTCTAATGTGTTACGTTGCAATGATTTAACTCAAGGGAATCTTATTGATGTTAAAAAAAAAAAAAGGTACTATTTAATTATCCGTTACTAGTTAAAGAGTACTGAAGTTATTGAAAGGAATAAGGATTATTATTATTTTCCTATTTTATTTTTATTATAATTATTATTATTATTTCAAAACTCGATTTAAAAATCAAAATATTTTGCATAATGAATTATTGTTTTGTGTTTAAGCAAAACTTAACGATAAATAAATTAAAAAAAATTGATTTATTATATACATAATAAATTGTAATTATATTTTAATAATTGTTGATATAAGAAAAAGAAAATTTATAAAGTATCGAACAGTATTTATGATTAAAAGATGCTTTATAAATAGATATTAGCTGCAATATTTTACATTATAATCTTTTTATAAATTAAATTGTCCATTTATTTTATTTAAGCTTTACTTAAACTTTATATTTATCGATTTATTTTTACTCAATTTAAATAATTGATAAATTATTTTATTAAGTGAAGAAATTGAGACAAAGTAATAGCAAAAAAAAAATAAGGAAATGGTTAAATCTTCCCAGTTATGTAAGTGATCAGTAATTACTCCTATCGTGCCTATGTCTAATGATTAATAGTAATAATGATAATTATAAACTAAACTAAATATTTAATAAGATAAACTGTCCGTGTTGGTGTTCATCGTTGTTGGATATGTAAGGGTGAGTTTTTTTTTTTAACAATTTTTTATTTCTTTTTTTTTTTTTTTTGAATTAAAAGAAGTAAATTTGTTGATAAAAAAAAATATTTGTTGGTTCAATTAAAAAAAAAATGTAATTAGAAAAAATTACCGTCTTTAAATATAAATATATATATATATAATAAATAATTATTAGAATAATTGTAATTAAAAAAAGAGATGACGGTATACAGAAAAATTATAAAATGAAATTAGAAAAAAAATTTTTATTTTTTAACAAAATTTAATAGCCTAATATTACGAGTGACTACGGACTCGTATAATTTTTTTTTTTATTTGAAGAAGATTATAATTAAATAATAAAATTGTTAATGAAAATAATGAGAAGAAAAAATTGTAATTGGCTTATCGTTATTAATTATTTAACCGTATAAAATAATAAATGCATAATATAAAAATAACAAATAATAAATAAATAAATTGAATATTTATTAATGTGACATTCGGACCAATTATTATTATATATAATACAATACAATGCATAATTGAATATAAATATGAATTGAAGGTACAGAATAAATATTTAAAGCATTTTTATCAGAAGTGTAATCAACAATTTAAAAAAAAAAAAAAAAAACAGTTTATCTAAATTGATAATTAAAATAAATTAATAATTATATTCCTGTTGAAAAGAAGTAATTGTTGATGGTATAAGTTGGTATAAACTCACCCGCCCAAACTTACTAAAAAAGACTGATGAAAAAAATGATTGATTATTGCCAAATTAATAATGATTGTATTAGCAAAATTCAGAGTTAAAAATAATCACATAAATAAACGAAATAAATAAATGAATCGAATGAATTGTTAGTTACGCTCTTAATTAATTAATAATATTATTGTATTTGTATTGTAAATAATTAATGAATTATAATTATTAATTAATTGATGTATAATAATAATAATGACTATCTTGAACAAATCACTTGTTTATTGACAATTACTTCCTTGGTATTGACATATTATTTATGTGGCGCAGTGGTGACTATTGACGGATAAATAAGCTTGTTGCTGTGGGTAAGACGATTGTATAGTTGAAGAGGAATGTCAGTCCGAATAGTATCAGCATAAATATATCTAAATTATTGATAAGAAATTTATTTTTTATAGAGTTGATTTTTTTTATTGAAGAAAATTAATTCTTTTTTTTTTTTTGAAAAATTATAATTCACTTTTAATTAATAAAAATTACAAGTAAAAAAATGTTTTTAAAAAATTGCACTCTTTTTCAAATTTTTTACATGTCAAATTTTTTTTTTTTTATTTTTTTTAAATAATATTGTTCAACAATAAAATTTTAAAAAATTCCAGATGGCTAATTTAATTTTCATTTTAATTTTTATAACAATATAAATGAGTAACTGTCAGATGATTATTTTTTTTTTTTAATAAAAGTAGAACAAACTTAAAAAAATTGCTTCATAATTATAAAAAAAAAATAAAAACAATTTTTTTAAGCCATGCATTTACAAAACTATAATTAATTAATTATTGATAAATTTTAATAAAAATAAAAAAGGATACGGATAAAGTTTCTCTCCCATTTTTCAACCATGTAGAGCTCGGTAACGAGCATGTACCTAAAGTACCAGTAGTTTAAAAACGATGTCAATTTTTCCAATGGATTAATCATGATTTTTTTATTTTTTACTTTTTTAAAAAAAAAAAACTGTCAAGGTCGTCAAGAGATTTCTCAACTTATTTAGTATAATACTATTTTTTTACTGCTTTAGAATTTTTAGGCTATGGAAACTCACTATCACTGTCTACACATCAAGAGACCACGTGACCAATCACCTGGCGGTGTAAATAAATGTTATTTTTTTATTCCAAAGCAGCATGAGCATATGACATGATAAGAAATCAAATAGATAATTTTTTATCAGATGATTTTTTAATAAATCAGTGGGTGTAATTATTTTCCTGTTAAATTAATTTTTAATGGAGCAAATAAAAATAAAAAATATTGTAGTCACTGGATTTGGTCCTTTTGGAGACCATAAGATCAATGCTAGTTGGGAAGCAGTAAAAGAATTTTCAAAAATTTCAAATGATAAATTAAAAAAAAATTATAATGTCAATTTAATTATTGAAAAAATTCCAGTTGTTTATGAACATGTTGACAGCCGAGTACCTGAACTGTGGAAGGAGTATGACCCACTGGTAAATATTAAAATTCAATACTAATTTTTTAAAAATTATTAACTGGCTTATTTAATGATTTTTGTCCAGTTTATGATTCATGTTGGGGTCTCCGGTGCTGCTAAGTGTCTAACGATAGAAAATAAAGCCCATGGGTATGGATATTCAAAAAAAGACGTCAAGGAATGCAGCCCATGTGAAGGAAGCGATTGCGAAGTGGTTCTCGCTACTGAAATAGACGTCAAAAAAATTTGCGAAGAAGTTAATAAAAAAAAATTCTGCGAAGCGTGTGTGTCCGATGACGCTGGTAGATATTTATGTGAGTACACGTATTTCCAGTCGTTGCGTGTTCAATGCAAAAAGACTATTTTTGTTCATGTACCTGATTTTGACGTTTATCCAACTTCTGTCACCGCTCAAGGCCTTGATTCTATTGTGTGTCACTTACTTGAAAATTTATCATAAATTTTTAAATATTATTGCAAAATTGTTTAATGAAAAATATTTTTTTTTATAAATTAATAAATTTTAAATACAAATATTCATTGGTCTTGATGAAATTTAGCGCTTTTAATAGGTGTAATATTATTTTTTAATTCCCTAGAAAAAGGTTTTCTTAACATATTTGCGACATGTCCCATTTGAATCGCACAGTCGTAGTGTAAGTTTGTGGGAAGTAGCGTACATTCGCGCTCAAATATTGCAGCTAATCCATCAAGCAGTTCAATGAATCCCATGGACAATGCTGCGCGACGTAATCTGTTTAATTCCTGTGAAAAAAAAAAAAAAATTATCAAGTAAATAAAAAATGATTAAAAGAAAAAAAAAAAAATTAATCTTACTTTGTAAAAATTCTGAGTCTTTTCTGGCAATTTTCTCGCATGCCTCAAAATTTTCTGAATGTCAGACTGCAATCCGACCTGTCTGATCCAAGAAGGTGCGTTTTGAGAGTAACTTCTTTTTTCAGTAGGCTTGATAGGAAAAGCCAGAACCTCAACATTCTTGCTGACAACATCAGCAGGCCCTAGATGGTTAAAATTTCCTAACCAAGGTACGACATAGGCTCCAGGCTCCAAAACCGTCAGCATAAGGTTCGATTTTTTCTTGGTATCTGCCCAAGAGTAAATAAATCCATACCAGTCGGTTTGGAGAAGACAAAGCGCAGCCATGTTCTCGACTTTTAGCGCTCCGTGGAGTAAGACACAAAAAGAAGCGAACTTTCCTTCATCACTAGTGTCTTCAGCATCAGATTCTTCCTCTAAAGACACCACGCCTTGCATACTGGGAGTCTTTTCTGTTGGTAAAGGCAACACTAGATGCCGAGAAATTGAATTAGGACTCCCGACGTCGCTCACTGAAATGAACCCGCAGATTTCAATTGTCTTAGATATCGTCATTCCAGGTACCAGTTCAAAGTCTGTTCGTTTTGTGTAACTCATCGGCGCTGGAGATAAGTGGATCCTTGACCCCAGGTTTCCACACTTCAGGTATCCTTGGAAAGAGACGTAATTAGTTTCCGCGAGTTTTTGGAAACAGTTATTTACTGAAGTTTTTGAGAGCGAACCCTCGGGAACAAGCACTCCGCTGTCTTCACCTGCTAAGTCTACTAACTTTTGATACAATGGAAGTCCTTGTGATAATCCTGCGTCTTTTTAAAATAATTAAAAATTATTAATTGACAATTTAGTAATTTTTAAAATTTTTATAATAAATAAATTAGAGCAAAAAAAAATTATTTAAAAAATTCCATTCTAAAAACATTTAAAGGTAATTTTTTAAAAATAATTTACTAGACTTTTATTTATTTTATTTTTTAATTAAAAAATTATCAAGTGTTAGCATTTAATTTTTTTTTATTAATTAAATTAGAACTAAAAAATAAAAAAATATTTTTAAAAAATTGCTCTTTAAATTTTTCTTTTTTTTTTTTTGTAATAATTTATTTAATTAATTTTTATCTTATAAAAATATTTAAATTAATGAGGTAAATAAAATAAAATTTACCTTGCTGAGAAGCGATACAGACAACACTGAGTTTACCAGGAAAAGGAAACGGCAAAGGAAATGGATTCTCACGAGCAACATGTAGTGATTTAAGAGAATGTCCTAAAGACATTGCACCGACTCCTGGATTTCCATCGGTGATCAAAATAACCTGGCATGCTGTCGAATTGCCCCATTCGCTCATTATTACGCTATTAACCCCGTGCAACGCGGTCTCTATACATGTCTTATCGCGCTCTTCTATCATCTGCAGCCGAGAACGTATGCTGTCATAGTCGCGGGTGAACGGACAGATTAATTCATACAGCGAAGAAAAAACAACCTGAGACCAATCATTATCATTATTATTATTTATTATTTAGTATGTTTAACAAATTATCAATTAAAACATAATTTAACTTACTAGTGAGACGAACTCCAATTTAGAATTAACTTGTAGATAATTTAATAAAGTGTGAATACCCTGCACTGCTAGATGATGCCTAGTCAATTGCTCATTTTGTGATGCATCTATTCCTGTTGATATCACAGGACGTCTCATTGATAAAGACACATCCAGAGCTATTACTGTCGGCATTTTTATTTAATTTAAAATTAACCTAAAAATAAATTTATGAAAAAAATGATTTAGTAGAATTAAAAAAAAAAATTAATTACTAATACTGAAGTCAGCTGATAATTTTTAAAATTTTTAATTGTTAAATAAAATAAAAAAATAGTCAAGTAACTACTAAATAATTTTGTTATCAATTAAAAAATACAATAATAATAAATAATTATTGACACTGTTCTTTAATTGTATAAAAATATACTTATGGTATTTTTAAAATTGATTAATCATTTATTTTACTTAAGTACCAATTGTTTAAAAAATATCAAAACATAATTTAAGTAGTAATTTATATTTAAAGGTTAGGTCAACTGTTTATTTACCTTTTAAATTTTAATCAAGAGTTTTTTTTTGACACATGGCTTTTTATTATTATTTTTTTATCAGTAACATAAGTGACATCTGCAGTACAAAATTACAATTTAAAATATTCTTAGCGGTAAATTACAATAATATTTTGTTATTATCACTTTATTTTTTGGAGAAAATATCATTTCTCATATTATTATTATTATTATTATCATCACGTGCTAGCTGTAGTAAATAATAATAAAATAATTATTTAAATTCATAAAATAATGTACAATTATTTTAAATATTTATAAAGAATACAAAATATTTTGTATGATTTAACAAGTGTATAAAGTAACTATTTAAATCTACGATAAATAAATAAATGTTTGGTTTGATCTCTTTAACATCAACGAATCACTGAAAATAAATACAATTTAAATGTATAAAGAACCATCTGCTGGTCCTAAATATCGCATAGAAATTAACATCACGTCTATTAGTGTCCACACACCTAACCCGCCGAAACTGAATAGTTTTCCAATACCTTCTTGCCAGTGTCCTAGGTAAAATCTAAAATAAAAAAAAATATTTGCATTAGCAAACAAGTAAAATTTAAAGTTAAAGCTTTAATTTAATTAAGTACCTGTCAGCTCCAAAACCACCTAGTGTTATACTTAAGATTAATGCTGTTGACCATTTATATCCTCCAGTCCAATTACAGCGAAGATTTTTCATGAACTTACGTCTTCCCAAGCATATTATATCACTATTTACTGTGCAATTAGTTCTAAAATAATTTTTTTTATTAATTATAATTATTAAATTATTAAGTTTGAATTATTGGAATTTTTTATAAAAATGTAAAAATTTATCAAATGTCTGTTAATTTCAATTCAATTTTTTACCTATAATATTGCGGAGGTGAAGCTACAGAATTACATGAATTCTTTAAATGACATTTGTGTTCCCAATGATGTGTTTGATAGCAATATCTGCATATATATTGCTTAGTAAATGATTTCTCACCCTAAAAAAAAAAAATTAATCAAATATTCGCTCCAAAAAAAAATAATTAATAGTTTTTTTTATGAATTAAAAATAGAGTGAATCAATTACCACACAATCAACCGAATCAGGAACTGTGCAGTTGATAGTATACATCGATCCATAATCACAATGAGGATCAAGATCGCACTTCAAACAATCACCTCCTAGATCTGTACATAACTTACCAATTGGACATGAACCATATAAATCATCCTGCTGAAATTTAAAATAAAAATAATAAGGATATTAAAAAAAATCAAAAATGACCTAAACCAGACCATACAATTTTTTGTACTCACTTTTTTATTACTGTTAGCTGGAGTAACATTTGTGAAAGCGTGACTCATCATACCCTCTGCAAAATAATTTTCTTTAACAATTTAAGAATTTTTTATTGTTAATAAATAATTATTCTCAAATCAGCTGACGTTTATCAATTTTTTATTTTTTATAATTAATTAAATTAGAACTAAAATTTTTTTTTTAATTACACTTTTAGTTCTTTAAATTTTCTACATGTGGAATTTTTATTTTTATTTTTTTTAATTTTTTTAATAAGAAAAATTCATTAAAATTGTCAAATGTCAGCTGATTTTATTTTCATAATAAATAAATAAATAAATAATTACCATATCCCATATCAACTTGCTTAACTGAATTAAATATTAGAGACAGGATAAGAATCATAACATTTTTTCTATTTATCCGAACAATATTCATCTTGTTTATTTGTCAGTTATAAAAAATAAACTAGACAATTTTCATCGTTGCAGACATTTTACACTGGAGAAAAAATATTTATTTTATAGGTTAGTTTTCAACTATTTGTACTTGTAAGTTATAAACTTTATATAAAGGTATGTAAATTTTCAATAATATATATAATTAAATTATAAACAAAAAATCAACTTACCTAATTATAAAAAAAAAAAATAAAATTTCTTCTTAATTGTTAAGATTTCAATTCTCAGAACACATGTAATCCAATTAACAAACGTCAGATGATGTTTTTGTTTATAAAAATTTAGCGAATAATTAAAACAAATTATTATCATGAGCGGAGAAATCCAAAATGTCAAAAAAATCAAACTTCCGACTAATCAGCTGACATCCGGAGTCGATGTTTTATGAAACGCTAATAAATATATATATATACACAACTATATTTATATATATATACATATACATAAAATATATATCTCAGCATTTATTAGCCTCACTTGACAAAAATATATTTTCCGCAGCTAAATTATTTATTTACTAAAAAATCAAGTTAGTTTTTGAAATTCTACATGTCAATTATTTATTAAAGTGTCAGCTGATAAAAAATTTATTTTTTCATTTAAATCCAGGTAATTATTAAATATTATCTCAAGCTCAAGCCTAGATTTTTTTTTGCATAAAAAAAAAAAAAGTTTTTTAGTGTATATTTTTGACAATTATTACGTGGATGTAAACAAAGTTGGTGACTTTTTAAATAATTGATTAACATAAAATTAATTAGTAAAGAAGTGATGTGTTTTGCTTAACGGTTTCTCAGCGTGAAAATATTTATTACCGAGCAACAAGTCCTATTGTAGCTATTTAGATTGAAAGTAATTGATTGAATTATTTTTATTTACAGCGTTGATCTGTTTAATCGAGTGTTAATTTAATGGGCCGAGATTTTATTAATAAAAATAATGAACTTAAACGAATCGAGTAATAAAGAAGCTGGTGAAGTTGAAATAGAGTTGGAAGAGTCTAATGGTACTGACAATGTCATGTCCGATGAAAAAAATTGCAAGGCTAAAATCCAAAATGGCATTTGTAAGTAAATTATTATTTTATTATTATAAAAAAAAAAATAATTATTATTATTTATAATAATTATTAATATTTTTATTTCAGTGCCTAATGGTACATCATCGAAAATGGAGACCGACAACGAAACAATTCCATATAAATACACAAGTACAAATCCTCCACTTTCAATCAACAGTAACTCTAATTTACAATCAAATCTATCAGTATGTATGAACGGTTGTCAGTCAGTGGCAATGACAACTGAAAATTTGCCATCTCCGTCTTTGGTCTCCGGGTCGGGATCCAACGACGGTACTCCAGAGGATCCGGATATGATTAACAATGTCGACTATAATTCTGGTATTAATAAATGCCCGCCAAAAGTGTCATGTAATCTTAATAATGAGCTGGGAGCTACGTGGTCTAGTTCGCTTAATAATATTGCGAGCATTGGGTCAACAAGTCAAGGTACTTGTTGCGTTTTACGACCTAATATTAATGGCAGCAGAGAAACTGCCGGTCCAAGTGGATTATCTAGGGTAATTTGTTTTATAATAAACTATTTTATTTTATTTTTTATAACTAAGGTGAAAGATCTAATCATTGACACTGGCCTTGTTGTTTAACACTTGCAATTTTATTCTAGTTAAAAAAATAAAATGTTCTCAAAAAAAACAATTATCTTAATATTTATAATTAAAAAATTATCTATATTCTTTGAAAATTCTCTATCTCTAGATACATAATTAAGAAATGACCTTGTATCTAGTGAACTATTGAAATTTTTATAAATATAAACTCATCCCGATGTTACACTCATCGAGACCTTTCATTTGAGTACCCACATTAATTTTTCATATATTTTATATATTTATATATTTCACAAATACCATATATATAAATATAGAAAGCTCTTGATGAGTCTAACATCGGGATGGGCTTATATCTTTAAAAACGTCAATAGTTAAGAAAGTACAGTGCAATTTAACAAAAGTCATTGTTTAATAAAGCAAAATTTTATTTATTTATAGTTTACAATCCACGGCAGTCACATAGTGACTCCAAGGTTGCTAGTATTTATTCGTTGATTTTTTTTTTTTTAATTAAAATAAAATTGCAAGGGTCTTTTACCTTATACCGGTCATTGTAATTAATAATTAGAATTTTTAATAATAATTATAGTAAAATATATTAATAATTTATTTTAAAGCGCGAACAAAATGATAGAAGAGACTCCAGTTCAGAAAATGAAGGTGATGATTTTTCTGACGATGAAGATTATTGTATATACACATATAAAGGCAACGATGAAGCTGAAGTAGACGAGAGGCATCGTAATGGACTTGCAGAGAATCAAGAAGCTGCTGGCCAACAACTGAGCGGTAGGTCGAGCCCCGAAATGGATTTTCTGGAGATGGATTTCGATCCTGGACCTTCGTGTGAGCAGGTAAATTTTTGTTTCAATTTCCATTAATTAAATAATTATAATTTGTTAATTTTTAATGTGTAGGACACTGGAGACAGCGATCTAGCGTCTATCAACGAAGACATCCAGAATATTGCGCTGGACAATGCGGAGGCTGATTCAGTGTTTCTCAATGACTTAAGCGGTGGAAAAGTTCAGAGGCCAGAGTCTCTACCTCAGGCTCAGAATGAGCAAAATGTCAGCGTTGAGTTGGAAATTCAGGACAGTGTTTCTTTGGATGGACCGTCTACTAGCGGCTTGAATCATAATCCAGTTGCGCAATGCTTACCTAGTACCAGTTCTGGCATAAGTTAGTTTTTAGAATTGATAATTAATTTGCTTATGTAACTTTCGCGTGAATATAAAATTAATTATTCCTCAGGAAAAGTCGGAGCTAGCTTATATAATCACGGTGGAATTCCAACGAGAGAGTCGCATGGTTATCACAACACAAGCGGGGATTTAATTTCTCCTGGTGATAACAGAGATGCTGATTCTGAACTGTGGGCTGACGCTGCGGCTATTCCATTGCCGGAAAATTCAACAGTTAATGGGTTAAAGGTCAACTTGAGTTCGACTCTGTGGCACAGAATGATGGCTAAGAAACTGATGCTGCACAAACAAACGGCATTTAATCAGAGTGGAGAGTCCAATTTGGTTTGATTATTTTTTTTATTTATAGTATTTTATTAGTTAAAATTAATTAAAATTATAATTGATGGAATTTTTTTAGGAAAATGACCTGTGTAATGATAAATTGGATGATTTACAACCGGTTGAAAGAGTAATGCTTTGGAGCGAACAAGAAGCCGCTGCTAAACAAGTTACGCAGATCGGAACCTCTGCATGTGGTGCAACGTCTGCTATTAATGCTCTTGTAATTATTCTTTAATTTTTTAATTATTAATAATAATTAGAGCCATGATTTTTGCTAAGATTAATAAAAAATGATTCAAATTTTTGCTAATTATAAAAATCTTAATTTTATAATTGCGTATTATTGGTCTTGAGAAAAAATTATAAGAGACATTTTTTTACACTGTTAAATTTTGAACAACTTTTTATTTTTTTTAATTTTTCCAAGCGATTAATATTTTCACCGTAATCTCTCAATTAAGATTAATATAAAAAATAATTCAAATTTTTGCTAACTATGAAATAAAATGTGCAGCTCGCATTAGATGTGCCATTTTCACCAGAAGTATTGGTAAAAAGCGTAGCGACAAGACTCCGTGAACCAGGAACTCCCTTGCCGAGATATCTGCTGAGTCGATCAAGAGCGGGAGCGACTCATAAAGACGTTATTCGAGGTATTTCTCTGGCGAGTAGTGGCGCAGTGATAACTAAGTTTTTTGCCTTTTATCCGGAACGAGCGATATCGCTTTCACACTGGCTTCATTACTGGATTTCACGAGGTATTTTTTGCTTACATCAACTTTATCACTAAATGACAGTAATAAATAATTATCATTATCTCTAAATGACAGTAATAAATAATTCAATTAATTTTTTATTGTAGGCGCGGTTCCAATCGCGACATTGAATCTTCAAAACTGTAGTAAAGAATCTAAAATACCAGACGCTTGGCACCATCAGATGATTTTTGGAGTCAGCCAAGCGGGTATATACTTTACAAATCCTCTTGAATGTCTTCCTGAACAAGTAATTTTGAATTAATATTGATTGTAAAAATTATTATTTATTGTTTTGTAATTTTTTAATGAATTTTATTGATAAATTTCAGCTTGTTTGGCATCAGTTAGTGAGTCCAAGTGTCTTGTTGGTTCGTCGAGATGACGTTTTAGCTCACTGGAACTCTTCGACAGATATGACACCACTTATAAATATGGACCATCGTTGGCGAAGGCTTAATGTTCTTGGTAATTAAAAACATCCTTCATACTTAGGCTGCATTCGAAAATGCTCTAGCTCTAGCTACATAATATAGAAGTGACCTTATATCTTGTGAACTATTGAGATTTTTAAAGATATAAGCTCATCCCGATGTTATACTCATCGAAACCTTTCATTTGAGTACCCACATCAATTTTTCATATATTTTACATATTTATGTATTTCACAAATACCATATATATATATAAAATATATAAAAAATGCCATGTGGGTACTCAAATGAAAGGTCTCGATGAGTGCAACATCGGGATGAGCTTATATCTTTAAAAATGTCAATAGTTAAGAAATTACCTTGTATTTTGTGAAATATTGACATTTTTAAAGATATAAGCTCCTCCTGAAATTACACTCATCAAGACCTTTCATTTGAGTACTCACATCAATTTTTCATATATTTATGTATATATATATGAAAAATATATCAAAAATGCATGTGGGTACTCAAATGAAAGCTCCTGATGATTGTAATGCCGGGATGAGCTTATATCTTTATTAACGTCAATAGTTAAGAAAGTACAGTACATTTTAACAAAAGTCATTATATAATTAAGAAAAATTTTAATTATTATAGTTTGTAATTCTATTTATTAATTTATTAATTTTTATGCGTAGGTCAAGTAGTGAATATAATTCGTGAGTCTCTTGGCCAGAGACCGCAACCAACAACAGGAACATTTAGCGCAACGCATATCCGTATTCCTGCGTCTTATCAGTCAGGTATTACACTAGTAATGCGATCAGATGCAGCTGCAGCCGAAGAATTGCTTCAAGCTGAGGAATTACCATTACTCTAGTCTCATTATCATATCCATCATTACTAAAGAGAATAAATTGATAATGACAAGAAGCTACAAAATTAAAAAAAAATAAATAAATTAAGAAAGAAAGAAAGAGAGAAATAAGTAATAATTAATTTAATAAAATAATACATGATTGTAATTAATTGAGCTCGCTAACATTTTTTTTGGCTAAGAGATGTCTAAACAACGGAATTACGATAATTACTAAAATCCCTTTCAATAGGTAATAATAAAATTGAATAATTAGAAGTATTATAAAAAATAGAATCTCCCTGCCTCGCTGACTAAGCTATTGAAAATACAGTCGTGAGCTGGTGTATAGTTTTTCAGTTTTATATAACTGAATTTTATATAGTGTTCACTAATTGTTAACTAAGGTTCCTCAACGAAAAATTATTAAATTTGTTTTGTGTATTTCTATTTAAATATTTATCTTCCTCTTTCAATGATTTTTAATTCAATTAAAATTTTAAATAAAAATAAAGTTCTTTATTGTTTTGTCAAACTTTATTTTTAGTATTTCTACTCTGAAGTTTTTAAATAATTAATTATAAGCTTGTTTGTTGATATCAAAATAATTGAATATTTATTTTAAGCAATTTATTATTAAATTAATTATTAGGAATTACTTGTGTTTGTATAGAATTAAAAGACAATCTTGAATTCGAATAAATTTTATTGTCAGTGAAAATTTCTTTTTTTTTTTATTTACACTAACATTATTATTTTTAATCATTATAATTATTTAATTATTATTATATATAAAATGAAATGTCTTCCGGAGCAGTTTAAGACATGCTGAAAAAAAAAAAAGAATATTATTGAGTATTAGATAATTGTTATCTTATCAAAGTTTTTTTTTTTTTTTAAATAATAATCATTATTAAAATTACCTCTCGATCAGCGATGCTCTCATCGTTGAAGTGATGGCTGATGGTGTCGACTCGTTTAGCTTGAACACACTTTCAATTACTGAAATTTCAGTACCAGTTGTGTCCATTCCACAGAAACTGGCCCAATCGTTAACGACCATACCTGCTGCTATAACTTCACTTCCTCTGTTGACGGTTCCAGCCTAAACAATTAAATAATTAATTATTATTATTATCATCAATTTTCAACCATAATAACAATAACCATGAAGTTATGTTTTTTTAAGGTTTCATATTATTCTCACCAATAGTCAATTTATGATAATAAGTATTTAGGCTATGTTCGAAAATGTTCTATCTCTAGATACATAATTAAGAAATGACCTTGTATCTTGAGAACTATTGACATTTTTAAAGATATAAGCTCATCCCGATGTTACACTCATCAAGACCTTTCATTTAAGTACCCACATCAATTTTTCATATATTTATATATATTATATATATATGTATATATATCAAAAATATAT
>CAJNRD030001120.1:17291373-17335010 GCA_905319865.3 Cotesia congregata
TATAAGCTCATCCCGATGTTACACTCATCAAGACCTTTCATTTAAGTACCCACATCAATTTTTCATATATTTTATATATTTATTATATATTATATATATGTATATATGAAAAATATATCAAAAATGCATGTGGGTACTCAAATGAAAGCTCTCAATTAGTGTAACATCGGGATGAGCTTATATCTTTAAAAATGTCAATAATTAAGAAATGACCTTGTATCTTGTGAACTATTGACATTTTTGAAGATATAAGCTCATCCTGATGTTAAACTAATCGAGACCTTTTATTTGAGTACCTACATGGTTATTTTTTATATATTTTATATATATGGTATTTGTAATATATGTAAATATATAAAATATATGTGTACTCAAATGAAAGCTCTTAAAGAGTGTATCATCAGGATGAGCTTATATCTTTAAAAACGTCGATATTTAAGAAAGTACAATGCAATTTAACAAAAGTAATTAAAAAAAAAAAAATCATTACTTTATTACAAAGTAAAAAAAGATAAATGTTAAAAATATATTTACCACTAGAGGCACTTGTAAAAGAGACGATAATTCATCTTGATCTTGAATAGAAGTTTTAGGATGAACTATTCCACCTTGGTTGGATAAAATCGAATATGACCCCACTAAAACATTGCTGGCAATTGTTTGACGGAAAACTTCTACATTTAGTGTATCTGCTAAAATTTCCTCAGTTTCCTAATAAATAAATAAAGAAATAAATAATTAATTTCTGCAACTAATGCTTTGACAAATTAAATGAAATCTGTAGTAATAATAACAAAAATTTACCCGATCAAGATCCGGATGGACTAATGCAACGTAGTCATTGCAGGCGACAACATTTCCAAGTGCCGACAGTCTCTCTTCGACTCTCTGAACTTTCACCGAATCCGGTAGCGAATTTCTGATGTGCTGGAGCTCATTGTCACTTGTGGAGCTTGGGACTAGCAGTCCATTCTTGTTACCTGTAAGAATATCAAGTAATTTATGAGTGATATTCTTAGTTATGGACTAATTAACTCTGATATTGCCTGAATAGGTAAATGTTGAAGTATAGAAATGATTATTTTATTATATTGAACATACCAACAGTTAGACGCCCAATAATTCGGCAACCAGCGACTGATGCGTGGATAACTGGAATATTTTCACCTAACTCAGCCTCAAAAACACTGAAATTGATAATAATTATTATTATTTAGTACTCTGTTAAACAATTATAATTATAATTATAGTAAGTATCAAGAATATTACCTGTAAAAATTTTCACTTCCTCCTATTGCTACCAAGCAATAGGAATTAGTCAACTTTGAGAATACTCCAACTTCGTTACTGTTTTCAAACTGAACTCTTACTGCCATTTTAAGCTATAATTTTTATTTACTTAATACGCGGTATTAATTTAAATAAATATAGGCAAAACACGTGGACTTAAGAGTAAAATCTAAAAGTGGACTTTTTTGTTACAACACGTAGTGCAATCAGGTAAATACAAAATACACGAACACGAGGTTTTTCGAAGATTCTACAGTTCAATGTGAAAGAATTTTAGGTTATAAATTTTTGGATTGTATACAATATAGTAGATTTAAAGTGCGCGCGCAAGCGCGCGTCTGAATTTAGTATATATTTTCATACTTATGATATATTTGACCAATCACATTACGATAAATTGATGCTACATACATATTTCATCTAAATTTTATATATACCAAGGACAAGGACACTGAAGTTAGCAGATATCTGATAATTTTTTTGATTCATAAAACTGAAGTTAGCTGACAGCTGTCAATTTTTTTAATTTTTATCAATAATTAATTATAAAAAAAAAATATTTTTTAAAAATTTACTCTTGTAATTTTTTTTAATTTCTAGACGTGATTTTTTTTTTTTTATCCACTTAACAATTTAGTTGTATAAATTTTAAAAATTGACAAATATCTTTTATTTTTAACAGATTTTTATTAATAAATATAATAAGGAGTGACATGTTTTAAATGAGATAAAGTATACATTTTTTTCTCATCTTTTCTAACATAAAAAAGTAATAATGATAATAAAAAAAAATTTTTAAACAATTATTATAAAATAAAAAAATTTTGATATTCATGATTTATCTTATTCCTTATATTTAACAATTAATATTTAATTAATTAATTACAAAAAATGAAAAATGTTATAAAAATTTTTTGTGTGTTATTTAGTATCTACATTTGTTAATCTACAAAAATATGTGGCAATTTTTAATCAGTCTGTACGTTTTAAACATTTAATAAGTATATATGAAATATCAATTCATCATTGGCACGATTGTAAGTCCCGTAAAATCCATAATATATCGAATATAAAAAAACACTGGTATATACACTGGTATCAATCATTATTTTTTAAGAGCCCAGAGATTAAGTGTTTAAATATATAATTTTTAAAGATAATTATTGCAGTAAAAACCTTTAATTCAAAATTAAAGTCAATAAATCTCCATAATTTAAAACACGATGAAAATTAAATTAGCTGACATTAGAAAATTTTTATAATTTTTTTATTGAAAAATTTTTTTTAAAAAATTGACATGTAGAAAATTTGAAAAATTTTAAGTGTAATTTTAAAAAAATATTTTTTTACTTGGATTAAAAAAAATCAAAAATTGTCAAATGTCATCTAATTTAAGTATCATCCAACAGATCTCCGAGCTCCAGTCAACATTTTAAAAAATAAGCAAGTTAAAAATAAAAAAAAAAAACTATTCCTAGTGGCAATAAAGCGGCATAAAAGCAACAATTAACAATAATTAGTTTCCATATTCCGATGGACGGTAACAGGAACCAAAACCCTGTGCGGCGACTCAAGTCTAGTCGTGGGCGAGGGTGCTGAAGCAACAGGCCGTTCATCTTCAGGTTCGATGCTAGCATTGATAAGTAAAAGTGGCTCTACAAAAGACTGCTGTTCCGTATCATCATGAGGAGTCATCGTGCTGTACCCATGATCACTATCACCTCCCGGAGGTCGCCTATAATTAGTAGCAACACGATAGGGCGATATCGGCGGCGTGCTTTCATGAAGCAGAGAATCCAAATGATTTTTCGACCGGTCTAACTCCACCGGATCTCCATCAGTGCTTCCCCCGAGCCCGATATCCAAGTGAGTCATCCTAAGCGTGTCAGGCGACCCATTAAGATGTAGACACTGATGTTCCAAGCCAGACTGCACGCTGTGTAACCTGTAGCAGAAAAGCACGATGCCAAATATAAGAACAATAGCAAGAATTCCTCCAGCAACCGGACCAACCGAGGGCCATTCCTTCCCAATGCTGTTTTCAGTCGCCTGAGAATTAAAAGTGCCATCAGCGTAGGGCAGCGGGGCTCCAAAGACTCCTTTAAAGCACGCATTGACGTCCGAACAAAACGGATTAGCCAAGCTCAACTCTCCGTCGTTCTCAAGAGAGCACCACTGGCAGCCAACAATCCCCAGACAATCCAGCTCAGTTGAGTAACCTTTACAGTCAGAAGATGGACACTGCTGGAGGTTCAGCTGCTCCGGAACAGTCACTCTGTCCCAAGGAGTCGTGGGAACTATTCCTTGCTCATACGGCGGCTTGCAAGGCTCGATATTGCTGATATTCGTCGCTTCACAGTCTGAAGAATATAAAGAACACTCGCAAGGACACTCGCACTCAGTTTGTTCCATCCTTTTGCAATTTAAACACGACCTTGCCATCGTGTTACACGGACAAAAAGCCGGAAGAGTGCAAGTTTCATTAACAACTCCGAAAAATAAATTAGTATCTGGAACAGCAGCTAGCTGATACTTGACACAATGTTCTCCGTGGATTATATTAGTCAGAACTTCTTCAAGAGAAGTGTTAAATTGATAGTACCTCTCAACAGTACCGTCCAAAAAATTAGCACAAATTTTTTTCCTCACAAAAAAATCATGATTGAGAATATCAGTAGCCACCAATAATTCTTTGTGAGTCAAGTGTTGCTGCTCGAACTTACCCCCGGGGTCTAGGAACGACGGATGGAACACCAGGTAGCCTTTATCATCCATCAGGAAGCATTTGATCATAGAATCGCTGCAAAAAGGCAGCATGTCTTTAAGTAACCTCATAATGTATCCCAGAGAAAAATCCATTGCTGCTACTGCAACCACCGGGTCTTCTTGGCCATGAACAGCCGACTTTCGACCCTCGTAGATAGTCTGGCTGAGACTGACAACGTACCCAGCACCTCCGCCGTCCAAGTACGAGCCGGTTAGAATTATTTTACCCGGATGCTCCAAGGCCTTGCCGTACCAGGCTCGCCTTCTTGGATCCAAGCTCGAGTCCATCGCCAGACCTGGATAAACTTCTACTACTCCACTCTCGACAGCGGCCATGTATCTTCTGACTATGAACATCTTGGAGGGGCTCTCCTGGTGGCGGGTCTTCCAGTGGTCGATAATCTGCGCGAGCATTGCTGCGTCTCGACGGACAAACGGACCAAGTCCAGGATTTCTGAGCAGCCGCGTCGCGTCCTTGATGTAGGCCATGTAGCTCTGGAGATTCATCAGCGAGGCCAGGTCTTCTCTCCAGGAGTTCAAGCACCAGGGTGATAAGTACATAACAGCTTTTGAAGGGCTCACTATGTTCCGTCTGTCTAAACAGAGCTCCACGCTCTCCGCCAGGGTTTTTGATACTAAATCCAGCCTGTGGTGCAGAATACTGTCCGGAAGCGGGGGAGGAAATTTAGCTACTGACCTGCGGGTATTTTTTTTATCTGTAACTATACAGATTATTAAATCTAAGTACTTTAAGTGCTTCCATCTGACACTTATTGTTTCATTGAATTTATTCTGGACTTCCTTGGCTCCTTTGGGCCTTTCAATCATTTCTACGACAAAGTTCTTGTCGAAGTTTTCTATGTCATGTAAATTTACTTCTATAGGCTGCTCTGAGAGAGTTTCAACCCGTGGAAAATTTTTGTTCATCCACACTAAGCCTTTTTTGTCGAACAACACGGCGTTGTTGTTAATTCCAGCGTTGAAGTAAGTTATCTTCTCAACAAATTCACGAAGTTTAACGTCTAGTGATATAAGTACTTCATCGGTAGCTCTAACTATCGATACTCCTAATGTCTTACCGTAAGGTTGTAAAAATATATCTGATAAATAGAAATATTTCTTATTTATTATTGGACACTCTAAATTAGCAAACAGTCTTGCGACATCGTAACCCAGTGGATTGTTTGTCGGAAGAGTTGCTGTACTCTCGTTAATAAATGTCTCTTCAACATTAACAGTCGGCTTCAAGTCTGATACTATCAACGCAGTACGAAAATAAACCTTTAATTTGTTGGACGCAATAGTTTTAACAATATTTTTAACATTTGATAAGTCTTTAAATGTATTTGTAATATGGACTATAACAATATCATCACGTAAGTTTTTAGTCATTGATTTAAAGTCTATTGAGGGTGATTCATTAGCGTCAAGCCTTGCTATTGAATCTATCAGCCGGATTAATTGATACTTATTGACATCTGTCGCTTTTATAAGAGCGTCAGTGCAGAGGAGAGATGTTTTGTTGGCTAGGCTGATTACTGTTATTAAATCTGTATCTGACAGCATGTCAACTATTGTTCTTGCTGTGGCGCGAGCTAGCGCTATGTCGTCTTCTGACATGAAAATTCCGTTTTCTAAAAGGACGATTACGTTTCTTGGCTTGTCGCACTGGGATAGAAATAATGAACCGATGTTGCGGACAGGGCCAGCCTGTCCGCATATTTTACCCGGTCGTTTTATTGGAATTACTCTGATGTTCTTCCAGCCGTTCTCTTTTAAATTGTATGCCAATGCTGAAAGAAAAAAATTCATTTTAATAAGTACTGATGATTAAAATGAAAAAAAAAAAAATTGATTTTTTAATTAATAAATAACTAGCAACCTTGCAGTCACTATGTGACTGCCGTGACTTTTGAAATATAAGTAAAAAAAATTTTGGTTTATTATTTAATGACTTTTGTTGAATTGCACTGTACTTTTTTAAATATTGATATTTTCTAAGATATAAGCTCATCCTGATGTTACACTCATCAAGACCTTTCATTTGAGTACCCACATGCATTTTCATATATATATTTCTATATATTATGTATATATGTATATATTATATACATATATATATAGTATATATAAATATATGAAAAATTGATGTGGGTACTCAAATGAAAGGTCTCGATGAGTGCATTGTCGAGGTGAGCTTCGTCTTTAAAAATGTCAATAGTTCAAAAGATACAAGGTCATTTCTTAACTACTGACATTTTTGAAGATATAAGCTCATCTCGATGTTACAATCATCAAGACCTTTTTTTATATATTTTATATATTTTTTATATATTTTATATATATATATATATATATATATGGTATTTCTGAAATATATAAATATATAAAAAATGTCATGTGGGTACTCAAATGAAAGGTCTTGATGAGTGTAACATAAAAATGAGCTTATATCTTTAAAAACGTCATTAGTTCACAAGATACAAGGTCATTTCTCAGTTTATTTAAAAAAAAAATTATCAAATGTCTGCTAAATTTATTTATTGAAAAAAGAAGAAATATTGTGTAATTTTATTCTAAAATTTAATGACAAGCTTATAATTACCATCTTCAATTTGTTTACAAAAATCAAGAGATTGTTCTCTCTGCACCTGTAACTCTTGATCATGATCCAGATAAGAATGATCATAAGTGTTACTCTTAATAATCGGTGCAACAATATCTAGACTGCGCTCCAAGATATCAAGAAATTTCTCCAGCTGGGCATCAATATCATTGACAAGTGTTTTCAATGAAGATTCCGGTTCATCCGGGACCTCGATGAAGTCCAGCTGATCGAGCATTCGCTGGAATTGCACAAGGCCCAACTCATCGTTGCCAATCGACCGTAGAGTTTTCGACAAGCGTACGACGATGTCCTTGAGACACATACCACCAAGTGGCGTGGGTTTAACCTGCTTTCTCAATGCCCGTCCCAACTGACATTCTACTACATTGTTATTTTCATTTTCCAATCCATCATTACCTTCAATAATAACATTACATAGTATTAAAGTACTTATAAAAACTAGGTAAATTTTTTTATGCAGCATTGACATCTCGGTGATTGTTTTCCCGGGTAAACAGCCGTCTTCATTGAGTATCCTTGGGTAGTCCTTTGTACTTTTAGAATGATATTTTTAAAAAATTATTTACAAATATTTTTAGTCACATTATTTCAATATTTTTAATTATTAATATTTTTTATCAAACATTTTTATTAATAATTATAAAAAATACTATCTTGGAGCGAGTATATATAAACTGAGAACACTGACAGTGACTATACAAGAGTGAGAGAGAAACTATTTTTCTTCTTTTTCTATTTTTCTCCGCACCAAAGCGCCACCTGCTGACAAAATTGTTTCAATTTTAATTCATTGTGTTACTTGTGTTTTTTTTTTTTTGTCATCAACGGAGTAATTATTATTAATAAAGTGGTAAAATAAATTAAAAATAAATAAAGTAATAGTGATTTTATTATTATCATGAATTCGTTCTCGGAATCTGGTGCTGGTGAACCGGAGCAAGATGCTAATTCAGCGCTTATTGAGTTGGATAAAGGTAAATAACCTACATGTTTATTATTGTTATTATTATTGTTAATTGTTTGAACTGCCGGTATTTTTCTAAATTTATTTTTGAAAATAATAAAAAAATTTAACAATTGATGACACTAAAATCAGCTGGCATTAAAATTATTTTCTATCTTTTTAATTAATTAAATTAGAACTAAAAAGTATTTTTTAAAAATTGCACTTGTAGTTTTTCAAATTTTTAACAAGTCAAATTTTTCTTTTTATTTTTTGAATAAAAAACATCCTACAAATTATCAATTTTCATATTAACAATTGGAAAAATTTTTTGATTATAACAATAAACAAATATAGAAATTAAACTTTTTAAAAAAAATTAAATTTAAACATTTTTTAAATTAAAAAAAAAATTAATTAAACTCCAATTATCTTTAATATAAAATTATAATAAAAAAAATTAATTAATTTCTATAAAACAAGTATATTTTAACATTAAAATTAGCAATCACTTCACAATTTTTTTTAAACAAATTTGCTCCAAAAAATAAAAAAAAAAATTACGTTTTTAATTTTTCAAAATTTCTACTTAAATTTTTTTTTCTAATTTTTTACTATAATTTACTTATAAAAAAAATTTAAAAAATGATAAAATATCTGCTTAATTAATTTCAATTATTTTATCACATTAAAAGTAGTCACTTCACAATTTTATAATTTTTTCCAAACAAACTTGCTCCAAAAAATTAACGAAAAAAAAATTGCATTTTTTTTTTAATTTTCAAATTTTTTTTTGACATAATTTAATTGTAATAAAAAAATTTTTAAAATTATGAAATATCTTCTAAACTAATTTTCTCAAATATTTTCCAGGCTTACGATCAAAGAACACCGGCGAAAGATGCGAAGCAATAGTAAGATTCCCCCGCCTGTTCGAAAAGTACCCTTTCCCAATCCTAATAAACTCAGCGTTGCTAAAACTCGCGGACGTATTCCGCTTAGGCAGTAACTTTCTGCGAGTATGGGTGCTCCGAGTCTGCCAGCAAAGCGAGAAGCACTTAGACAAAATCCTAAACGTGGACGAGTTCGTGCGTCGTATATACAGCGTGATCCACTCAAACGACCCAGTAGCCCGAGCACTGACCCTCCGCACTTTGGGCAGCGCAGCAGGAATAATCCCCGAGCGTCAGCAAGTGCACCACAGTATCCGGAAATCCCTGGACTCTCACGACTCAGTAGAAGTAGAGGCAGCAATCTACGCAGCGCGGATGTTTGCAGCTCAATCAAAGCTCTTCGCAGTCTCAATGTGCAGCAAGATCTCGGACATGATCCGGGGGCAAGCGACTCCGGCTTCAATGAAGCTCCAACTAATTCCAATATTACAGTACATGCACCACGACACTTCCACAGCCTCGATGGTCAACGAATTATGCATGGAACTACTCGTGAGTTACCCCGCAGTAGAGTTTGTCCGCGTAACACTTAGCGCAATGAGCACTCTAGCCTCAGCGACGTTGATAGACGTTCCCAACCAAGTAGCTCTTCTCCTAAAATACCTCCGAGACGACCCGCGATTGTCAGTGAAGCGCCACGCACTGAGACTTCTCCTAGACTTAGCCAAGCGCGGAGCTCACCTCTGGCCTCGCGGAGCGCTGGACAATTTAGTAGACAGCACAACGCGCCTTCCTCAAGACAATAGCGAAAGTACTGATTTACTTTTAAGGACTCTGGACGTAATTGAAGTGCTAAGTAGAAACGCCGTTACCTGTGACGGCAATAAAGACGAAAATAGTCCATTGTCATCAATGTGCATTGACGCGTGTTACTCCCACGACCCTCTAATCGCCGTAAAAGCTGTAATGATTCTCTCAAGAATCGCCTGCTACTGCTACGAAGAAAATCTTCCAGTCAGCAACATTCAGCACACAATATCCTGCCTAGAATCTTTGATAGTCCTTCTAGGCACCGAGGACAAGTACGTCCACCATTTGAAAATGTGCCTAGCTTCGACTGTAAAACTCTGCCATGCTCACTTTAACCACGCTCCGATATTCGTCGACGTAATAGGATCCACGCTGATGAATTCCAGCTCGGAGTACTCCAACAGCGGCAAGCTGAGCGCAGTTTTGTGCGAAGCTCTCGGAGCTATTGGTAGTCTGGGCAACAATGTCCTGCTGCCGCTTTTGCCAGACATCCTGGAGAAATTAAAGCACATGACTGACGCTCACACCAAAGTAATGCTCTGTACGTTGCTTTTTCAGGTAGTCGCTGGAGGGTATGAGTGGAATGAAGAGTGTCTCAAAGCTATAAGGACCGCTACGAAGACAGTCGACGGCTGGGCTAAGTATCGCATTGCTCGGGGAGCTGCTAGGTATGGGCATCATGGTATCGCCTCTGAAATTTTTAAGAATTTGAAGGAAGCTGTCGCTTCAGAGCAGCTGCATTTTTGGCTTTCGGGTTTGGAATTACTGACTAGTGCTGAGAGCTACTTGACCAGCAATCAGGATGAAAGTAATGCTGAAAGCAAAGCTAGGATTACTGATAAATTAAACGGAGCGATATCTAGGTACGCTAGTGCTTGTGCGAGTCTTAAGGCAGCTAGCACTCCGTTGAAAAGTCTACAGTTTGCTTGTGAGTATGCTAAATTAAGGTGTGAATTTTTGCAGGCGCTCGCGCAATTAGTTCACTCTTGCAGGAGCTTGTGTACTTCTCCACCGCCTGCTATTGCAATGTCGATTGTTGTGCTGACTAAAGATGACTTTCAGAGGTATGGAAGAGTCACTTATCAGCTGAGAAAATCTGCGCAGGACTTCCGTAATTGCGCTGATAATTATCAGAAGTTATATCAGTCGGCTTTTGATGCCGATCATGGATCTTTAAATAATATTCGGGCGTTGAAAGAAATTTGCTTGTTGATGGCGACTAGTGTTGATAGAGTTTGCTCGCCGTTTAATTCTGCGACTAATCAGAGGAGTGAATCTGAATTTAGCTTTGGAGACTCGGTGGAGATGAGGCAGTTGGCCAGGTGCTGCGTTGAGGTCCGGAGACTAGGTCCGACTTGGCAAGTCCAGGAAAAAGAGGAAGCTATCAGTCATTCAAGGATAGAATCGTTGATATCACAAGTGATGCTATTAGCTGGAGGGAAAATACGCCTGCCTATGCCGCGATACTTCTTCCAAGCTCTTCAAGCTACTGTTGTTAAATTGTCCGTCTCTCCGCAGCCCAGAGTCCTTGGAGAGCCTGTCTGTGTTCCTCAGGGCTCGCAATTGGCTTTGAAGATTGAAGGTGTTTTAAGACACGGCAAGCGCTCTTCATTATTCAGGTCAGTCGCCGCGGTTTGTATTTCTATTTCGACGACTCCGCCGTCGAAAATTAGCGCCGATTCCAAAAACGGAGCCGCTCATGAGACAAATGGCAATGAGCTTCAGCAGACTGTTACTCCGCATCGAGATTTCTTCGCTTGTGAATTTTTATTGTCTCTTGGAAGTTCTGGGGCTGGAGCTGGGAACAATTGCGCCGGACCTGTTCCGGGTACTTCGACGGCGGGAACTAGTTCCAGTGGGACTCAGTTCCAGGTCACTGCTAGTGCTAGTATTTTGGACAAGGATGGAAATGTGTGGAAGTGCGGGCCTAGGTCTACTTTACAAGTGAGAGTTCATGAAGATCAGACTAAGCGGAAACTCCCGTAGTTTGTTAATTTTTTTTAATTATTTTATATTAAATTTATAATGTTATTTACAAATGTTAGTATAAAAATAATACAATTGTTTTCTATTTAATTGTAATTTGTATAATTATATTTAATCTATTGCACTTGTGGTTTATAAAATTAGGATTTTTTATTTAATCTAAGGTAAAAGACCGAGTTATTGACACTGGCCTAATTGTTTGACACTTGCAATTTTATTCTCATTAAAAAAATAAAATTTTCTCAAAAAAACAATTATCTTGAAATTTATAATTCAAAAATTATCTATATTTTTTAATCTGCATTCAATAATGCTCTATTTCTAGATACATAAATAAGAAATTACCTTGTATCTTGTGAACTATTGACATTTTTAAAGATATAAGCTCATCCCGATGTTACACTCATCGAGACCTTTCATTTGAGTACCCATATCAATTTTTCATATATTTTATATATTTATATATACCACAAATACCATATATATAAAATATATAAAAAATGCCATGTGGGTACTCAAATGAAAGCTCTTGATGAGTATAACATCAGGATGAGCTTATATCTTTAAAAATGTCAATAGTTAAGAAAGTAAAGTGTAATTTAACAAAAGTCATTATTTAATAAACCAAAGTTTTATTTATTTATAGTTCACAAGTCACGGAAGTCACATAGTGACTGCAAGGCTGCTAGTATTTATTAATTTATTAGAGTTAATTTGTTTTTTTTAATTAAAATAAAATTGCAAGTGTCAATACAGAGTTTTTGATTTTACTCTTTAAT
Source organism: Cotesia congregata (assembly GCA_905319865.3). Lineage (NCBI taxonomy): Eukaryota > Metazoa > Arthropoda > Insecta > Hymenoptera > Braconidae > Cotesia > Cotesia congregata. The sequence continues at coordinate 17,303,470 of CAJNRD030001120.1, forward strand.
ATATATTTATGCTACCAAACGATAAGAAAAATTCTACAGCCTCTATAAATTTTCTTCAACTTTATACAAAAAAATAATTTTTTTTATTATAAATTTATTATGCATTATGGAATGTACTTAAAAATACCGGAAGACTTATTGATCACTTAATCTAATTATCCCTAAAATAATTACTTTTACCGCCAGTTTTAGCGAGCAATTCTATTTTACAAATTTCTAGCTCTTCAGGCGTAGCAGCTGATTTACACATGTCATAAATAGTCAAAGCAGCGACACTAGCAGCAGTCAGAGCTTCCATTTCCACCCCCGTTTTTCCAGTACACCTGACTTCTGTAGTGATTTCAACCTCATGCTCCACTTCGTTGAGCTTCAGACTAACTTTAACATTATTGAGTGTCAAAGGATGGCACAGTGGTATCAGCTCATAAGTTTTTTTCGCTCCAATTATTCCCGCAAGCTGAGCAACAAGTAGAACGTCTCCCTTTTTGATATTATTATCAGCAATGAGTCTGGAGACAACTGGACCGACTCGTACGAGTGCTCTTGCTTGCGCAAAACGGTTGCTTGATTCTTTGCTGGAAACATCGACCATCGCTGCCTTGCCCGAGCTATCTACGTGCGTCATTGAAGAATATTGTCTTATATTGAATTTTCTTTCTTGAAAAAAAAGGTGGCTAGTTCCGAAGATGTAATCTTTTAATATTTCTCGTAGCTGCGACGGACCTGCAATTAAATCAACCGCCTATCAAGATCATGGGTCTATTTTCCATCGATTTTAGATTGGACATGCCTGAAATATCGTTTGATTTTTCAATACTAAAGTTATTTTTATTATTATTATTATTGTAATTAATACATACCAGCATGCTGTTTTTTCTTCTTCCAAACAGCACCTCCAATTATACTTTCTAAATCATCGTCAGAAGCTCCGTTTCTCATTGCATCGCGAAGCGATATTTCACTTCTTCCTTCAAATAGACAGACTTTAATATTACCATCAGCGGTAATTCGTAATCTATTGCATGAATAACAGAAATGCTGACTCATTGAAGTTATAAAACCAACTTGTCCAACAAATCCAGGTACACAGTAAGCCTAAAAATATTTTTTACTATAAATCTTAAGTATTTATTTATATAATTAATTTTTTTTTAAATTAATTTTAAATAATTTCTATTGATGTACATTGTCGATAAGCGTATGTTGATTAATAAATAAATATTCTTCCCGATAAAATTAGTAATTTTGAGTAAAACACAAACATAATTTTAAAATGTTTTTGGAAAAAATTTCTATTTTATCTTTTTTAAAACATTTTTTTTGAAAAATACATAAAAAAAAACGAAGATAAAGTATAAAATACCTTTGAAGTTGAATTTGGTGGAGTTTCTAATTGTTGAAAATCAGAAAATTCTTTTTTAATTATAGACTTCATTTCTTCAAATGGCAGCATTTTAACTTCATCCCAATTATTACCAGAAAATGGCATGTATTCGATGAATCTTACGTCAATAGGTCTGTCTTTTGTTAATTTAACAAAATCTATTAATTCATCATCATTAAAGCCACGCATCATCACACAATTTATCTGTAATTTTTTTTTAAATTAAATTTTGAAAATCTCTTATTTAAAAAAAAATTTTTATGACCAATATATTCGTCGTAATATAAAAAATTTAACACTGTTAATTATTAATTGTTATTCTGAATTTAAAACAAAAATTTTGCATATGATTATGAGATAAAAATGAAGATACCTTGACCGGGTTATATTCCAATTGGACCGCTAGATCAATAGAAGCTAGAACACGATTGAACCCTTGTCTGCGGGTGAATTTTTCAAACCTATCTTTCCTAAGACTATCTAGAGAAATATTTAAAGCATCCAGACCAGCTCTTTGCAACGCTGGTAATTGACGCGTTAATGTTAATCCATTTGTTGTCATTCCTACACTTTCCAAGTCTTTGATACTTTTTAATTGAGCTATAAATAAATTTTAATATTAATGTACGTAAATAAATAGCAGTATAACGTAATTGTGGGGATTATTACCAACAATATCAACGATATCTTTACGAACAGTCGGCTCTCCACCAGTTAGTCTAATTTTTTTTACTCCATTTTTTACAAATAGCCTTGCTAATCTCATTATTTCATCAGTTGTTAAAATTTTATCATTTTTTGTGAGCTTTACACCTTCTGCTGGCATGCAGTACAAACCTAGGTATAAAATTAATGTTTAATTATTTAATAATTAGCACTTGACCATTTAAAAAATTTTTTAACAAAAAAATTATTTTTAAAAATTGCATTTTTAATTTCTAATTCATTTATTTATTTGTTAAAAAAATTCTAAGTAGGTATAATAAATTTTTTAAAAATATTTTTTTATTTATAATTAAATTATAAAAAAAAAAAAAAAAACTAAAAATTTTTCACTGTCAGCTAATTTTAGTGTCATAACTATTATTATTAATATTATACTTACATCGTAAATTGCATTTTTCAGTCAATGAAATTCTTAGATAAGTATGATGACGTCCAAATGTATCTGTCAGAACTTCATGTTTCTTATCTTGGTCCAACCGTTCTCTAAATTGTTGAATCTAAATAAAAACAAAATAATTACTACAATTAACATTTAAATAAAATAAAATAAATTATTATACCGTAAATAAACTTACACGTGACACTTTAGGCTGTAGAGAACTTTCAACAGTAAAATATCTAGAGAATATTTTTAAAACTCCATTTCTCGAGGGAATCATTCTCTGGCAGTCTATCAACGCTGTCTGCGGCTATCATCTGAGCAGAAATTAAATTATATACAATAAAAACTAATCGGAGATTACATAAGATAGATAATTACAATTTTTAATCCATAATTCATTAATAATATACCATAATATTTTATAATGTTTAACTTGAAGTAATGACACATTGATAACAATTACGTTTTTTTTTTATAATTAAACTTTTTGACAAAGCTTGTGCTCATATTTAAAAAATATTTTTTAACAATTAATATTTAATTTCACTTTTTATATTATGCATTATACTTATTAGTTTTATTTGACATTGCGCGAAATGTTTTTTAATTAATGTAGATAATTTTTCACTGTGTCATTCTGTCAACAGAGGCAGCAGCTGTTTTATATTTATATAATTCTAAAAACAAAAACAATTGATTTGTAGTACTAACTTGTTTATAAAAATCTTGTTTTGTAATTTAACAATAACACTATTTATTAATGACTCAATTATTAAATAAAAATAATAATAAAAATAATAATAATCAATTATTAATAATAAAACTTACGAATGAATAAATTAACTGGAAGTTTGAGGTTGAGTGATTGAAAGTCAAAATAAAATAAAAAATATTTTATTTAAATACAATGCACTCAAATGTACTTAGTTTTATTTTTTTAAATTGTAGATCGCAATTGCAAGTATGTTATCTTGGATACGAAAATTATCTATTGGCACTAAAATAAAAGATGGTTTGTTGCCTGATGGAGATATGGGGACTGCACAAGATCTTGTTAATAAAAAAAATCCAAGTGAGGTTACCGAAAAAGACATTACTGAGTTGAAAGAAACTGTCTATGGTATTTATAAATAAAAATTAATTTAATAATTTTATAAAAAATAAATAATGACAAAAAAAAATTGACATTCAAAAATTTTTAAAAATTATAAAAGTTCAGTTATTGCTAAATTTTATGTCATTATTTATAATTATTTATTTTTTCCAATAAAATATTTTTAATTATTAGTCATTAATTATAATAACATTTTTATTAAAAAATTTATTTGAACAAGATTTGTTGAGGACAATAAAAGATCCAGAAAAACCACAAACTTTGGAGCAATTAGAAGTTGTTTATGAAGATGGAGTTATCATTTGCCCGTCAACCCCCAACGGGACCTTTGTCATCCGCGTTGAATTCAATCCCACTGTGCCACATTGCTCTCTAGCTACGCTGATAGGATTGTGTATTAGGATTAAATTAGAGCGATCATTAATCGAGTCTTTTAAATTAGATATTTATATTAAAGAAGGCGCTCACTCTACTGAGGAAGAAAGTATGTAACATTATTATTAAATTATTATGAAAATTAAATTAGCCGACATTGGAAAATTTTAATAATTTTTTTCTAAAAAAATTATTTTAAAAAAAGAAAAGAAAATTTTTTAAATTCCAAGTGCAATTTTTTATTTATAGAAAAATAAAAAATTGTCAAATGTCTGCTAATTTTATTATCGTTTAATTATTATATTTACTTACTCATAATTTGTTAATTACAAATTTTTAATCATTAATTGCAGTTAATAAACAAATTAATGATAAAGAGCGCATCGCAGCTGCTATGGAAAATCCGAATCTTCGGGAGTTGGTGGAAAAGTGTATAAAAGAAGACGATGAATAATTTATTTTTAGTAGTTAAATTATTTAAAGAATTTTACGTTTCTTCTTCTTTTTCGTTTTCTTCTTGCTCTTTTTGCGTTTTTGTAAAATATTTTTCCACCAACGTTGAATTGTTCTAGCAGCGTGACTCTTTCTTGTCGCCTCCACTCGGTCTACATCAACTTGACGGCGTTTGTACATGTACTCATCATAAATAGCTGATTGTTGGTTAATAATTTCCTAGGAATGTCAATAATTAATATAAATTTACATGATACTGAAATTGAGAGACATTTGATAATTTTTATAAATTTTTAAACTAATAAATTATAGAAAGAAAAATTTATTTAAAAAATTCCATCTTTAGAAACTCTAAAAAATTATAAATGCAATTTTTTAAAACTAGTTTATTGTACTTGTGTATTTTTATATTGTACTAGTGTATTTAAGAAAAAAAAAAAATATTATTTTTAACGAAATTATTAATTTTAGTTAATTTTAATTCATTGTAATCAATTTTAATTAATTTACAAACATGTATGGAATTCACTCACATTCCATGCTTGTAAAGGTGGACCCTAGGATCTCCGCCGTCCATCTTACGGCAACAAAAATTATAAAGAAAAAAATAGCAAATGTCTATCAATTTTCATAAATAATTATTTTTTATAAATTACCTCAATTTCTTTTAAATTTTCTTCTAAATCACAACGTTCGGCTCTTAATTTTTCCAAATAAATTTTTTTATCACCAATTTCCGAATCGTACCGATTAAGTAATGACGTAAATTGTGATATTACTTTTATTCTAATTAAAATATTTATTTAATATATATAAAATAAATAAATAAATAGATATTTTATTATAAAAACTACCTTTTAGACTGTATTTCATTTTCTAATTTTTTGTTTGTCGCCATTATAGCGGCGGATTTACTTTTAGTAAACGCGCAAATTTGCGTCAAGTCATTTTGTCTCGTCAAAGACTGTTTGTATTCATTCAACTGCTGTCGCTCATATTTAATTGATATCAACTGGGCGTCAGTTAAATATTTTTCATTTAATTCCTTCAATATTTTGACATTGTTCAAGTACTCAGTCATCAATTTTGATTCATACTCGCGGTGAGCTCTCCGTTGGTCCTCTAATTTTTCACATAACGCTAAATAATTATAATTAATATAATAATAATAATAATATAAATTTTATACAATAGTTTAAATAATTTAAATTAAAATAAATTACATTTATAATTCTGTTGTATTTTATTGACTTGATGCCACAATTTACAGTAATGTGATTGTCGCTCTCTATAATCATCCACCGACAATCCCAGTCTTGACAATCCGTGATCCAAAAATGATTTTATAAATCTTATTAATTTTAAACTTTCATTATTATCTATTTTTTCAGCTAAGTCTTCAATCTCTGACACTCCATTCTACTTAATTAATTTACAAACATTTAACTTTAATTAGTAAAGTATTTATTTAATATTCTCAAACGTACTAATATAATTAATAATTAATAACTATGCTAATCAACAAAAGTTTATTATTAATTATTATACTCCCTATCAATGCAATATACTTCGTCGTAAAAAAGTACCTGTACCACAGACTTGACAGCCAAATTGACATTATAAAACAATTTATCTGCACGATACTTCTCCATATTTAATAAACAAATGAATTTATTTTTATTTATAAAATTATAAATTAAAAATTTCACTTTCAAACATGAAATTTATTTTTTTTTTACACTTCAGTATTTCTTCAATTTATATATGTACTTCTTTATAAATAGATTTTATTTATTTAAAATTTATAGATTTTCCAGATAAAAGTCATGAATTTTTAATTATTAAATACAGTGGTAAAACATTAAAAATTTATTCGCGCATTTTCACGACCCTTTGCGCGATTAAAATCCCATGAATTTTCCTTTTTGTCATTTGGTTTTTTATCTGTCCGCCAATTATCGCGTCCTTCAGATCTGCAACGAAAAGTTTTATCAAAAAAAATTAAAAATTAAAATTTTCAAAAAGTACCTTTTAAATTGCCAATTTTCATTTTTTTCAAATGAATTTTTTCTGTCATTGTTACGTTGCTTCCCACAAGACTTTCCATAACAATTAGAATCATCTTCTTTTTTATCAAAAGATTTTTTATCCTTCCATTTGTCAACTGGAGGAGCGTTGGGTTTAAGTCTAGAAGTATCTCTAATAATTTTAGCATTTAAATCATTCGATTTACTCTCTGAAATCAAGTACTCCTTATGATCTCGCTGAGATTTAAATTGTCTCTTCATTTCTCCGTATTCTCCTTTATCATTTCTACCGTTCTGTTTGGTACGGTCCTTAGAATCCATCTATAAAAATAATTAAAAAATTATCCAACAATTTTAATTAGCTAATCGTTTGATTAATGATAAACAATTTTTTTTTATAATTAAATTATAATAAAAAAAAAATTGAGCAAAAAAATTCCATGTGTAGAAATTAAAAAAAAAAAATTATTAGTGCAAATTTTTTTTTTATATTAATTTATCTGTTATAAAAATTTAAAACATTGTCAGCTAACAGATGTCTGCTAATTTTAGTACTATCAAATTAAAGTATATTACTTACTTTGAATTTTTGTTTATCGAATTCGCGTTTAACTTCTGGTCCAACAGGATACTGATGATGATTTTTTTCAGGCTTTTTATTTTTTATTTTCTTCTCATCGTTAATTTTTTTTTCATTAAATTTCTCCGACTTTGTAGTTTTATTACAATTATTACTCTCCAAATTCATTTTTTCTAACAACTCCGACAATTTAGGATCATCTCCCATCGTGTTTCTAATCAAACACAATCGTTGATTGAGCTTACGTCTTACCTTGACTAATTTACGGTGAACTTTGACCACCGAATTCTTCAAAGTCTTTGACAGATCATCAAAGAACGTCAAAGAAATATTTTTTATCTTCGACTCCATATTTTCTATAAATCTAATACAGAAAAAATTTAATAAATAAATAAATAAATTTATTTATAAATAATTTAATAAATTTTTACAAATAAAATATGAATTAGAACAAACCGTTTATTAGACAACTCTTCAGTCAGTTCAATCCCGGTCATAATACTCTGCACACTATCCTTCAAGTCAAGTAAGTCCATGAGTGATCGTTTATGACAAGCAAAGTCTACACTCGTGCGATACGACGTATCATCACTCCTCTCAATAATAGAGCACAGAGTATCCAACGAAAGCTTTACTTTATCCAAAATTTCTCTAAGCGATCCATTCTTAACGTTCTTAATATTTATAGGCTTAATACTACCACCCTTTCCAGTTTCCCAATCAGTTTCGTAGGTACCAATATTATTAACATTATCTATTTTTGGCTTTTTGAATACTGAAAACTCATTATTATCTTTTAGTAAATGAGATTCTTGTTTTAATTCATCACTACGGTACAGTGAATTTTCACTTTCTGCATTCATGTGTTTAAAATTAACATCTTTGAGTGGAATAGTCGGAGGAGGTGACATTTGGGTTTTTCCCGGGCCAACGAATAATCCAATGCCAAATCCAACCGTCGCTGCCAGTGTGCATGCTATCAATATATGCACTACAGTTCCGCTCTGAAAATGTGATCAATTTTAAATAAATATATACATTACTAATAATTCATTTTTAGAACATTTTTTAAATATATCTTTTTTAGTGTCATGATATTTAATTAAATTTTTTTTCAAAGTAATTTTAAATATTAAGAATAAATATTTAGAAATTTTATTTTTCTAATTACGTCTTAAAATAAAATAAAATAAAATAAAATATAGTTTTTAAAAGATTTTTTAAGTCTTCATGTGTAATAATTTAACATAATTATAATTATAATCAATATGTAATGTAAATTTTACTTTAAATTTATATTATTGCACCATAAAGTGACTGTTATTGGCCAGTAGGCTGCTAGGACTGTAATAAATAAATAAATAAATAAAAATAAAATATAACTAGCTAAAGCTTTATAATATTTAATTTAAAAATTTTTTTAAAAAAATAAAATTTCAGAAAATATATTTACTAAGACCTAATCTTAAAAAATTTCTTGATTATAAATTTAAAACTATTACCGGTAATACAATATTATCAATAGGTTTTATAATTTCAGTAAGGCTTCTATATAAATTGTCATCATTTTTTTCATAGTCAGTTATCACAGATATCCCATCTGAATCATCATCACGAGTAACAAGAGCCTCGCTAATATTTTTATCATCATCATCATTCTTATCATCTTGCTCTTTGTCTTCTTCTTTATTTTCTATTTTTTTGTCATTAACCTGCAATGACTCTCCTAAAATTTGAATAGCCTGAAATAATATTTAAAAAATTAATAATTAAATATTAACACATGATTAATCCAAACATTGAACTGCAATAATAAAAAATAAATAAACATTACTTCACGAGCTTCTTCGGTATCAATAGCTTGGTCAGCATGATCTTCGTTGTTATCATCATTGTCAGGTCCATCAATACTATTGCTAATGCTAATACTGTCAGCTGATTCTTTGTCACCTATCAGGGTCCATTCACCAGAAGAAGAGTTGTCCTCGCTGTTGCGCTCCTCGGTAGCACTGGATTTTTCATCTGGACTAGCCATTGCCTGGTCATGTAAATTATTGAAGAAAAATTTAGCAAATACATTAATAAAAATACATACACATGATGCAGACTATTGACGTACAGTAATGTAATAAATATCTGATAAAATTTTAACATATGACACTTATATATATACACTAGAACAATTGGTTGTTAAATTACAATATTTGTTTTTATTTTCACTGCTTGGTGTTATCCGAAGGAATTTTTATGAGACAATGATTGTAAGCAATTGTCGACTTACCTCGAGCAATTAACTTCATAAAGATATTTTTAGAATTTTATTTAATTTAAGTTTTCGTGTTTATTATAGATATTTTAAGGATTAAAATACACTATTTATCAATTCGAAAATTCAAGTGGGAACGTAACAAAAACATGGACAAGCCGATAAACAAAGGATTTTTTGACACACTGAACTGACTGAGAGACGTACATACATATTATAAGTGAATGTATATTAAAAACACGTATTTTTATTATTTGTCCTTGGCAGTAACTGTGCTACACTTTTATACCGACGGAACATTCGTAAAAAGAGTGAGTTGCGTTTCTTTCTATTGAGCTGATCGCAGCGCTCCCTATAAATAAACTCGGGAAAATTTAATAATAACAATTATAAATATAAACTTAAAAAAATGAAAAAATGATATTAAAATTAATAAAATTAACAAACATCTGACATTTCTTTAAATTTTTATAATAAATTACCTAATTATAATTTAATTAATTAAAAATTTTTTTTTAAATCACACTTGTAAATTTTTTTTAATTTCTACATATGAAATTTTTTTATTTATATTTTAATTGTTATAAAAATATAAAAATTAGCCGAAATTTATAACTTTTATAATTTTTTTATTGAAATAATTATAACAAAGAAATTAAAAGAAAAAACTTCACATGTAGAAGATTTGAAAATTTATACTTGCAATTTTTTATTATTTTTTTTCACTGATAATTTAATTATTAAAAAAATTATTTTTTATTTTTTGTAATTAATCATAAATAATAAAAATAATATTAAATATAAGGAATAAAAAAAATTAAGAATATAAAAAGTTTTAAATATCAAGGTATTATTTGTTTATTTTTTTTTCATTATTATTACAAGATATTATTATTTAATGTCTCAAAAAAATAATAAACATTAGAAAAGATGAGAAAAAAATGTATACTGTATCTCATTTAAGACATATCACTCCTTACAATATTAATAAAAATTAATAACTTAACTAAGGGACGAATTCGGGATTCTTTCGAAGAATAACGAACCCTTCCATAATAGGTGTAAGGGGAATATATTCTTCAGTCGCGAGTTCAGCTCGTTCTCCATAAGCTAATAGCACGGGTGTCGTGTGTGTCTGGAACCCGGTGATGGTTTTAGGCTTGCCGGCTTGTCCCACGACGTCGACAGCAACACCGACTCTCACCGGTACCGGAAGAGGGTTCAACTCTTCATCAAAGGTCACCAGCATTCTGGGTTGCATTGCAGCAGCGAGAGTGTAGAGCAAGTAGTGCGATCTTCCAAGAATAACTATAAAAATAAATAAAATACATTAATAAATAAATACTCCAAAAAAATGAAAATTGTTAGCCGACATTTAAAAATTTTTGAAAATTTTTTTTTATCGATAAAATTATTAAAAAAAAAATTTTTATTTGTAAAAAACTTTAAAAAGTATGAGTGCAATTTTAAAAAACTATTTTTTAGTCCTAATTTAATTATTAAAAAATAATCAAAAAATTAAAAACATCGGCTAACTTTAGCATTAAAAATCTAATAATTTAAAAAAATTTTTTTATATACAAAAAAATTTTCAATTGTAAAAAACTTGAAAAACTATGAGTACAATTTTAAAAAACTATTTTTTAATTCTAATTTAATTATTAAAAAATTAAAAACGTCAGCTAACTTTATTATTACTCTAAAAAAATATTTAAATAAATTACTTACTATTTTTAACATCAAGGAACCCGATAATAGCCGAAAGAAGTCCAGCAAGAGCAACCGGACTGAGTAGCTGCCTATCGCTGTGGTACGGAGACAAAGTAAGAGTTCCTTTTCCCAAATGCGTAAGCCCCTGAGCGATGCGAACCATGAATAAATTATTAGGATCCTTAGCATGATACTGAGCGAGCTGACGAAGCATAGCAGCCAAACGAGCGTTGTTAGTTCCAGCTCCTACAAGACCCATGCCAAAAATAGCATTGTGAGCAACTTCTGGGTCACTATCATGAGAGAATTTCGACAAAGTGTCAACAATATTGGGCTTGGGATTCGAGACGGAGATTAAACCAAGTGCCAGAGGTACTGAGCGTCTTATCACAGGCTCGCAGTATCTTAGAAGATGTCCAAAAGTTCTATACGCCATTTCAGCTCCAATTTCTTCGCCCATAGAAATTAGCGCGATACCCAACACAGCGATTGCTTGCCTAGAGCTCAAATCTTTTTCCTTTTCCTTCTGCTTGTCCTTAGTATCCTTGTCTTTATCCTTCTCCTTCTCCTTCTCCTTATCCTTTTCCTTATCATCTTTCTTGTCTTTGTCTTCCTTGTCTTTCTTGTCCTTGTCCTTGTGGTTGCGATCAGATTTGTCGTCTTTGTCGCTGGTCGGCTCGTAGTGTTCCGAGCAGATGTGAAGGAGGTGCTGGATTTTAAGGACATTTCCTGTACCAGCGTAAGCACAAACTTCAACGAGAGTTGTTGACATGGATCTGAATGGCTCGGGGATGACTTCTAGCGCTGCAATTATTGCTTCAGCAGCTTCTTGCTTTCCCAGGAAGCAAAGCGCGAGACCTAGTGGCAAAAATCGGGCGTAAGTGTCTTTAAGCTCGGTTTCACTTTTTTCCATTAAGCAGTGCATTATCGTGGTAGTCACGAATGAATTGCAGGAGCCTACGGCGACCATTCCTAGAGCAAGACCCGCAATACCAATTACTTCCCAGTTAGACTTGGGGTCTGTGAGAACTGGAGCGAGTAAACTGAGTACAGCCTCGCGGTTCGACCCAGCGTAAGCCAGACCCAGACCTACGATAGCTCCGATTCGCATTGTGTTGGTGTTGTGGAGTACGTAGTCTGATAAGAGAGCCAATGCGGGGTCGCACTCGTTTCTCACGCCGCAGTTGACGATTCCGCAAGCTAGCAGAGCTCCGGATTTAATGTAGTCTTCGGAGGAGTACAGGTACTTGTCGATCGGTGTTAAACCACCGTCGACGTCCCAAAGAAGCACTAGACCCAGCGATGCTGTTGCACTTAGCATACCGTGCTCTTTGTTCTTGTATAGCCACTTGTTTCCGTCCTCTATTAATAGCTTGTCGTGGCCAAAGGCTGCGTTGACGAATCCGTTCACGAAACTTGCTGCGAGATTCTGTCGAGCTGAGTCTACCTGGCCACCGCCAAACGGCGGTCTTGAGTTCTCCAGGTGAGATTTGTAGACGTCTTCCGGGGTCTTTGGCTCCATTATGTCTAATTCACGGGCTAAGTTCAGGAAGTGGTTGTTCAGGTGAGAGTTTGACATTATTTCGATTAAGTCGTCGTACTCCGCAGTGGTTTCGGGAATTTCGAGGAAGATTTGTTGGCGACCTAGCATGAATGCCAACTGCTTTTGGATTGATCTAAATAGAAAAAATTTATTTATTTATTTATCTAACTAGATGTCAATGAAAAAATGCTCTATTTCTAGATACATAGTTAAGAAATGACCTTGTATCTTGTGAACTATTGACATTTTTAAAGATATAAGCTCATCCTGATGTTATACTCATCGAGACCTTTCATTTGAGTACCCACATGAAATTTTTATATATATATATATATATGGTATTTGTGAAATATATAAATATATAAAATATATAAAAAATTGATGTGGGTACTCAAATGAAAGGTCTTGATGTGAGTAATATCGGGATGAGCTTATATCTTTAAAAAAGGCAATAGTTAAAAAAGTACAGTGCAATTTAACATATATTATGTAAATTATTGACATTTTTAATGATATAAGCTCATCCCGATGTTAGACTCGTCGAGACCTTTCATTTGAGTACCCACATCAATTTTTCATATATTTATATATATGTATATATGAAAAATATATTAAAATGCATGTGGGTACTCAAATGAAATCTCTTGATGAGTGTAACATCAGGATGAGCTTATATCTTTAAAAACGGCAATAGTTAAGAAAGTACAGTGCAATTTCACAAAAGCTTTTTTTTTAAAGCTTTCAAGAGAATTTAGTTTTTAAATTGAATAAAATAAAAAACTTACAAGTCAGTACAGCTTAAAAATATATAGCCAATAAGATTCAAGTCGTTGAGCTGCATGGCGACTCTCAAAGCCTGAGGGTACTGCTTGAACTTTCTGTACAGCTTCCAGGCGCTACGAAGAAGAGTGCTGTTCTCTGGATCAGCAACGTACGGCACGCAACTAGTCAGGTAAAGACAAACACGTTGGTAAGCGCTCTCATCAACGTAGCGCTCAACTAGGTCAAGTCTCTCGATCTCCATCAGAAGATCGCATGCCTCAGTCTCAGCGTTGTGGGCCATGTTGTAAGGGATTATCTCGTGGACGAGACCTATTAATTTTTCAGTATTTGCAGCAGCATCATCACCGCTGCTGACTTCATCCCATTCCGCAGCCAGTTCTCCAGAAAGATGTCTTACATATTCATGCCCCCATTCGCTGAGCGGCAATGCTGAACCGGTCAGACGAAACTTTAGACAATCACGACCCTCAGCCATGGTCATTGCAAGCACAGATATTATATCTGAGCAAAGCTCCTGGCATTCTTGGTCCTGTAGTTTGTCGTAGATATTTTTCATAGTTTCATAATGCGGTCTCATGAATTTTAGCGGCTTTGGCACGCTGGTCATTGAGGTTGTGGATGCGCGAATGTGCGCACGAAGTTGCTCCAGTGCGGGGAAGTGCAGGCGTTTGTCTCCATCTTGGAGACGTTCCACTAAGTGTTCTAGTTCTTCTTGAAGTAATTTATCTTCCTCTGACTGAAATTATTTAATAATAATTATTAGTTAATTTATTTAATTATAACTTTTATTTTATCTTGGAAAAAAGAGGTCGTGTCATCTCAAAAAAAAAAGTCTTAAAATTGACAAGGATGAATAAAAAAATATAAAATTTTTTTAGTAAAAAAATATTTTTATTATGAAGATAAAATCATTTTTATTAAGATAAAATAAAATTAATTAGCATGAAAAATATGATTAATTTAAAACATAAAAAAAATAAACTTACCAAGTCATTCTTTTCTTCTTCTTTGTTCTTGATGTCTTTAGTCGATTTCGACTCCATTTTGACACACTCGGGCATCCTGAGCAAATCTTATCAAATGTTTACTAAAAAAATGCAATTCAACCTTTTATAATTTTTAACAAAACTGCCCGTCAACTTTTTAAAGGTTATAAATTCTTGATTTGATGTGCGAGTCATTGCTACACCAGCGACTTCATTTTTCTACTTCTGGTGGTGAAAATTTGAACTAAAATTTTTTAAAATGTCAACGCACTGCCGTCTATTTTAATTTTGCAATTTAGATTATTAATTTTAATTATTAACGATTAATAATTAAAAAATGAATTATATAAATTAAAAACTACAGTAAAAAGTTTATTTTTATTAATAATTAAATTAAAAAATTTTTTTATTTATGCTGTGATAATTTTTTAAAAAATTATTTTAAAATAAAAAACTAACCTTAAAATTTTCAGATTAAAAATTGAAAAACTCTAAATTAATTATAATTAATTAATTAATTTAAAATTACCGCCTTTGCAAGTGAGTGTCGTTTACATCGTTTACAATATCGAGTAGAGAGAGTAGCCCTGAAATTCTTCAGTCGATTATCGAAAGGAGAAAAAAAAAAAACAAATTACAGACTGTAATGTTCGACAACTTGAATCAAAATAAAAATGAAACAAAAGTAAGTGGAAGGAAAAATAATTAATAATATTAAGAAAAATATCTGTCGTACTTGACAGTATGGTTTATTATTTAGATAGTAAAATTATAAAAGTTGGAACAAGCGGATTATGACAGCAGTATGATTGATAATGCGCTTGCTCGTACGTGTAGTGATATTTTGCTCGAGATCGAAGATGAGGAGCGACAGCAGCATGGAGGCCGGAGTCTAGTCTCTGTGTACTTTTGGGGCGGTAGTAGTGTCACTACCGTTAAATAAATTAAATCTACTCCAACTATATAAGTTTAATGATAATATCAGTGGCAATATAAATAATAATAATCATTATGACAATTAGTTTTAAAGTGTAAGATTTAATCGTTAGTATTATTACATTTAAACACGTAGACGCCAATGTGCGTACAAAGGCAACAAAAATTTTTATACTGCTATTTTATTGACGTGTGATTAAAGCCTATTGGAATTATTTATTTTATTTATTAAAAAAAAATTCATTAAGTTTTTAAAGTAATTAATTAGTTATTATTTTTTTAATGAATTTATTTGGAGTTTTTAGATCAATTTTTTTTAATAAATAATTTTTTTTATTGTTATTATTATTGTTAATTATAATCAAAAAAAAAATTTTTGTTGTAGTTATTGTGATAATAATGACGCGCCACAATTCGGAGGCCTTAGCTGTTTCCGATGAGCGGCGACTGCAATACGAAGAGTATTATTCGATCACCAGGAAAATCATTGCCCGTGGTGTTGTCGACTATTAAAGTGAGAGTGTCGTCACGACGTGACTTATCGCCTTCTCCGTGTGCCAAGAAGAGACGGAAGTATAATAGTGAAAGCTGGAAATCGTTTAACGAGGACAATATGGCATCGCAGAGTTCAAACTCACCTGGACTTGTCAACGCAGCATCATCCACGCTGTCTACTACAGGATCATCGGCACCAGTGGCTGTTGCCACACAATTGCCCTCGTCGTCATTGTCAGTAGCAACCTCTTTATCTACGCCCTCGTCTTCTGCATCAACGTCCCCGTCGCAGTCACCCTCGCCGTCACCTATGCTGTCGCCATCCTCCATCTCTTCTATCCCTCAAGGACTTCAAACTCATTCGCAGCAGAAATCAAATAATTTTGAACCGCTTGACAAAAGTTCATCCAATACTTTGAAGGTTTTTACTTTTATTCTGAAATTTTAATGTTAATTAACAAAGTTTTGAGATAAATGTTTTGTCAAGTCTCGAAACCTCTTGTTGTTTTATTATTCACAAGCATTTCAGATAATTAAGTATTTAAGTACATCACTCTCAATGTAATTCTATTTAATTATTGATAAATTCACTCCAAATGGTTTTCTGTCGGTTTCAATTGTTTAAGACTTACAAAAGAGTTTATTATTAGCAGATTGTTATCGATTAAGTAATTTTTTTTTATGTCAGAGATAATTAACGACCGTCAAATACAAACAATTGTTTATCACAAAGTGTTTAAAAATATTTACAATTATATCTTGATAAAACTAATTCCTCGGATGATATTTTCTTTCTTTTAGGTATTGTCTATTTATTTAATAATATTTATATTTTTTTAGAGAAATCCTAAAATGGAGTTGAGTAAAACGGATCTGTTGAAGCTTCTTGGATATTTGGAGGGAGAATTACAAGCACGTGACATTGTAATAGCTGCATTAAAAGTAATTTATTATTGTTATTAATTTTTAAGATTTTTTTTTTTATTTTTTATATTTACTAATTGTTTTATTTAGTCGGAAAAAATGAAGCATTTGTTGAGCTCAAGATATCGGAGTGGTACAGCAGATCCTCATTCAGCGTTAGCACGGGATGTTGCTATTGTAGGTGGTGTTATGCGAATGGAAAACAATCAAACAGACCGACAAGTTGCTAGTTTAGAGGCTCTTGTAACTCAACAAAGACGAATGCAATGTCGAATGGCCAAGGTTCTTAAAGAGGCGGAAATTCGACATAGATTGGTAAATTTATATAGCTAATAATAATGATAATAATACATTTAATTTTATATTTTTAGTTAATACAGTAGCAGCTTTAACACCTGAGTGTACTTAAAAACATTTTAATTATTTAAATACTATAAAATTCCAAATACTATACAGTTGTTTTAAATATCCCTGACGTTTGGATTATTGACTTTAAACAGAGTTTTTTTTTTTTTCATTTTAAAAACACCAAGTTTTTATATTTCTTCTATTTGTATAATTAACATTTTTTAATTTTTTTTTTCATTCTGCTTGTTTTTACGGAGCATTTTTAATAAGATATGTCGTGAACTCTATTCAACTTTTTTTTTTTAAATTAATTTTTTGTGTATTTTAAAATAAAAATATATATCTATTAAATCAAATAAAAATTTCGTTAAAAAAATCAAAATTAAAATGGTGGACTCTACACAGAAAAAACAAGATCTGAAATTTTGTTTGTTTTTTTTTTTTGTAAATAATAACCTTGTATTTTAATATTGATTTTTATACAAAATATTTTTTTTTTTGTCAAGGCCAAATAAAATTTTATGTCTATTTTTAAAGTAAAGAAATAAAATCAATAATTAAAATGTCAGATTAGCTTAAAATAAAAATAATAAAAAAAAAAAAATTCTTTGTCATCACACAGGATGTATCTTTTATACCTATTTGAATCTTATTTTAGAATGAATAATCTCCAGCTATTTATAATTTCCATTTATATACTTAGTATATTTTGTTTTTTGGTAGGTAATAAAAGAATTAGAAGAAGAGAAACGTAAGCATGAGCACGACACGGCACAGGGCGATGACATTACTTATGGACTTGAAAAAGAGCGTACTAGATTAAAAAAAGAATTAGAATTAGAAAGACAAGAGAAAAAACGACTGGAAATGGAATTGAAAAAAGAAAATATTTCACTTGAAGTTGAAAAATCACGTGAAAAACAAATAGTATTGGTATTATTAGCTGAGCTTGAGAAAATCATAATGAAGTACGTGGAGGAGAGAAAGCGTTCTGAGGACTTGGCCCAAATATTGAGTGAAGAAAAGGTACGCATTGATTCGATGGCCGAGGGATTGGAAGAAGAAAGTAAAAAGTCCTTACAAATGGAGGCTGAGTTAGAAAAACAACAAGCGCAATTTGATATGGAGCGTCAGCAGTATCGTCAAGCACTTGCTAAAGCTGAAAAACGCAGCAAGGAACTGGAAGCGGATCTCGAGGGGCTAAAAACGGAAATAGAGTCGTGGAAGAACGGTGCTACTATGCGTAATGTTCGCACACCGTTGGGTGTTACTCCACCTCCGCCACCAGCGAAGCCTGCCAATTTAGCAGCTATACCCACACTAAGACCTTCTGGTAGTGCTGCACAATCTCGTAAGTTTTTTTATCATTCTGTAACTTAATAATCCTTGTTTAAGCTCATTTATATTATTGATATTTAATTATGTAAATTATTTTTTATAATAATAATCTATATTATTAAGAGAATCCTTGTATCTTGAGAACTATTGACATTTTTGAAGATATAAGCTCATCCTGATGTTACACTCATCGAGACCTTTCATTCGAGTACCCACATCAAATTTTCATATATTTATATATTTCACAAATACCATATATATATATATAATATAAAATATATAAAAAGTGCCATGTGGGTATTCAAATGAAAGGTCTCGATGTGTGTAACATCAGGATGAGCTTATATCTTTAAAAATGTCAATAATTAAGAACTAACCTTGTATCTCGTGAACTATTGACATTTTTAAAGATATAAATAAGCTCATTCTGATATTACACTCATCAAGAGCTTTCATTTGAGTACCCACATCAATTTTTCATATATTTATATATATTAGATATATGTATATATGAAAAATATATCAAAATGCATGTGGGTACTCAAATGAAAGCTCTTGATGAGTGTGACATTCGGATGAGCTTATATCTTTAAAAAGGTCAGTAGTTAAGAAAGTACAGTGCAATTTAACAAAATTCATTACTTAATAAAGCAAAATTATATTTATTTATAGTCAAAGGATCAGCTGTCCTTGGTACTGGTACACCAATGGTCAGCAGCAAGGTTGTTCAACCTACTGCGACTGTTTCCAGCGTACCAGTAAGCGGTCCAAGTACGTTAAAAAAAAAAAAAATAAGTGAAATTTAATAAACTAAAAGAGTAATTTTATTAAAAAAAAATTATTTTTCAGCCACAGGAATTGCTAGATCAGTGACACCTCGACAAGCTATGCGAGGCGTTACATACGGAGCAGCTGTGCCTGCGACGCCAATTACAAATGTCACTACTGGCACCTCAAATGTGCCACTTGCCAGCAATATTACCACGCTAACAAGTGTATGTACTACAACAACAATTACAACCGCCCCAACGAACATCAATACTAATGTAGGACCACCGATCGGTGGTAGCGTTGATTCAGCGGCCTCCGAGCTTCAGGTAATTCATCAACAATTTTCTTCTCGGTCTACGTTAATTTAATAATTATCAATTATTATTATTACTATCATTAATCATTAGAATTTTAAAACTAGGCCCAATTTTATCACACGTTTTTATTTTTTAAAACTTCATAAAAAAAATATATATATATCGTTACACTACACATTATAATAATGTCTTTAAATACTGCATGATCATTATTATTATTTAATAATATTATTATTACATTTGTATACCATATTAAGCACGGAAGAGCTAGTCTTCCCGATCAACGTTGTCATTTTAAAGATTTGTAATAATTAAATTCTGTTTATTATTATATTATTTTTAAAATCATATCTATTAATTAATGTTGGGCCGATTTTTTAATTAATTTTATTTTATACCGTGGCAACTTTTAAAAACAAATATTTTAATAATTGTTATTATTATTATTATTGATATTAAGGAATTTAAAAAAAAGTAGCATGTTTTATTAAAACATGTTTTTTAAAAATTTTCTAGTCTTATGCCCGTTATAAAACGGCGTTTGATTTTATACATATATATATATATATGGGGTATATATATATATATATATATATATATATATTTACCGAGTACTTATTGTTTGATTAATTAATTAATTAATGTATTTTATCATAACGCTAGACTTTATTGTCCTCATTAGTTATTTAATTTCTCATTTTCTCATGTATCATCTACTCTTTATCATTTTTATTCGGTTTTAATTTTACCAAGTAAAGACAAATCTATTCACGTCAACATTTCATATTTATATAAATATAAATACTTATATAATAGATATTATTACCTATAATTAGTACATAGACAAATCAACAATTTGACGAGAGTAGAATTGTAAATACAATAATAGTAATAATAATTATTATTATTATTACTATTAAAAAAAAATATATATTAAATTTTTAATTATATTTAATCATATATTCTTTAAACTATAAATTTTTTTCGCATATTCCAAAGATCACACTTTTATTTTCTTACACTACCGATCATCAATTAAATTTATTTATTTTTTTATCTATTACAAATTTTTATACCTAATTTAAAAAAAAAAAAAAAAAACAATTTTATTTAATTAATTAATGATCGGTGTAAAAAAATCATTCACTCAATTATTAATAATTTTTTATTTTACAATTAATACTTATCGTTCTATTTTTTGTGTACATAAGTCTATTATTTAGTATGTATATTGATTAATTCCTTAATTAAAAACATATAAAAAAATTTTTTCGTATGCAACTCACTTCCGTGCTTTATTTACACAACTTCCCTGCTTGCCCTTCCAACAATAATAATAATAATTAAAAAAAAAAATCTAAAAAAAAAATCTCGCGTTCACTGTGAACCATCGGCCCGCAGTGATAAGTGCTTTATTTATTTTATTATTCACACTATCAACATTGATCAGAACAATCAAATTAAATAAGCAAGCAAGCAAGCAATAATTAATTAATTAAAAACAAAATCTAGTTAGATAGGACAAATAAAAACAAACATATTTACGTTGTCACAACTGCCACATGCCACATGCTGACTTTTTTTCACATCATGTATTATCTGCTGTTTTTCACCAACCAATTGGTCCTGGCTTCTGTATGGTTTGGTCGATGGTTACACATCTCTTGGTTTTGGTAAATAAAAATAAACAATTAAAAAAAAATAAAAAGCTATTGGACCACCGGAAAATAATAAAATAAAATTTATATAATTAATGAGACACACGTATGGCTGTGTGTTGGTTCCTCAGACAACGGATAAGCGTACTGTAACGCCGCTCCTCACTTCATCTTCATCGTCATCTTCATCACCATCACCGTCATCAGCATTGTCATCGCCTGGAGCCGGACAATTGACAGGAACTAAAAAACCTCTTGTTCCACGAGGTATACCGCCTCCAGTGCCGCCCAATAAACCGGTCGTTCCACCGAAAAAAGAAGCCGCTGCTTACATGAGACGGACTGATCCGAATTCTCTTCAAGATTCGTTAAAAATTAATAAATCTTCTGCTCCGTGTCAAACACCCGTTCCTGCTTCACCTGTCATTCAACCTGCGTCAGTCAGTCCTATTCTAAGTCATCAAATTGAAGAGGTCAGTTTTATATTTACTTGCTTTTTAAGATGTCAATTGATCAATGAAAATTAAGTTAGCCGACTTGTAAAAAACCTCAAAATCTGTAGGTGAAATTTTTTAAAAATATTTTTCTGTTTTAATTTAATTATTAAAAAAAAATCAAATAATTAAAAATTTCGGCTAACTTTAGTACCATATTGATCAAGGTGTCATATTGATCTGTGCTTCATTCTTTGAATACTTGCAAATTTTTTTTTTATTTAATTAATAAAATAATTTGTTCTTAAAAATTATTTTTAAAAAATTGCATTTTTAATTTTTTTTAATTTCTACTTATCAATTTTTTTCTCTAATTTTTTTTTTGCCATAACTTTCTTTGTTAAAAATATAATTAAAATTATCAAATATCAGCTAAATAAATTTTAATGTTTAATTTTCTTAAAAATATTTTTTTAGTCATAAATTAATTAATTACCTGCTGATATCAGCTCCATAAATTTCTTTCATATTTATACCACTGATGAAATAAACCATCGTCATTTTACGTCAAAGTATAAAATTTGTAACATTGTAACACCTGCATCCTCTCTCGCGTTCAATTAGTCACTTAAAAATTCAAATTTAATTTATGATTCATAGTTTTAAATAAGTAGACTGCTCAAAATCACAAGATATGACTCATAGATAAATAAAAGCTAAAAATTTATTTTTATTTACCTACATTTTTACTTACATAAGCTTCTTCCTAACTATTTTCAAATAAAATAATTAAATTATATTAAAAAAAATTAATAAATTTCAGAGCAAGCCGCGCTGATTGCCTTCAACGGGAGTTAAAGACTAACAACAGTACGGCTGACCTACTGTTGTTTTCAGGAAATGATGGAACAAAAAAAAACGAAGCACTACTGCACACTTCACGCATTAAAAAAGCCTCCACTCAGGAATTTTTTCACAATAACTGTCAAGAAATAAAACTATGAAATTGATCTGATTAAGTTTGTGATGTTACCACTGCCTCGTGATTACTTGTGTGGATTTTTTGGTGATTACTGGAGACTGTATAAAATAAAAAAAAAAAAAACATTAAATGGTTAGTAGAAATGTTGCTTATAATAATAAATAATAATAGACACAATAAATTGCAGCTAAATTTATTAAATAAAATATAAAAAGAAGAAAACTAAATAATTAAAAAGTAATAGCGGTTATCAAAACAAAGAATAAGTAAATAAAAATAATTAAACAAGTAAAAAAATAAATAAATATAGTCATTTTATTGATATGCTGGATTTGCTAGTATGTAGATGCATTACTATTGAATAATTGTTACGCTCGACAATTGTCGGCATGTACATTGATATATTTCGTCCTAAAATTTTATTTTCATCTAATGCAATATTGTTACAGTCTTCCAGATATTTCGATAATCATTATCATCTTATTACTTATTATTGTTATCATTATTATTATTATTTATTTATAAAAAATTAACTCTGCAATATTAGCGGATTAAGCGTATCGTTAATTGAATTAATCAGTTTGATTCACTCACGTCTACAACATGAAGACATGAAAATAAATTTAGCAGATATTTGATAATTTTTTTAGCAAATAAATTATGGCAAAAAAATTGAAATTTTTAAAAATAAAAAATGCAATTTTTTAAAAATTATGGAAAAAATCTATATAATATTTAGCTGACGTTTTTAATTTTTTTTTTATTAATTAAATTAGAACAAAAAAATATTTTTTAAAAATTGCACTTACAGTTTTTCAAGTTTTTTAAAAATGAAAATTTTTTCAATAAAAAAAATTCTAAAAATTTTCAGATTCGGCTAATTTAATTTTTTAAGTTCTTATAAAAAATCAATTACAGTAATAAAAATGCTTTTAAAAATTTTCATTAATAATTTTTTTTAATTTTAACAAGTGGAATTTTTTTTAAATAATTTTAAATAGTTAACTTCAGTGTAATAAATTTATTTGTTAAAAACAATTAAAAAAAATGATTAATTGACTGCTAACTTTAATGTCATCTACAAGACTCACTTTTATTTGCGGATCATCGTCAGCGAATAAATTGAATTTTATTAATAAATTAATAGAGGCATGCGTCCATTATAAATGTCTCGCATAATTTTTACAATAAAAAAAAAAAAAAAACAAATACTCAATCGTTTTAATACTTAAAACATATTCTCGTCACTCACATCACCTCATCGTTAAATTTTTAAGCTAAAATGTAGCTAATTTACTTATAACTCATCCTTTCATTTCGCATGATCTCTATGTATACAAAGAACAAAAATATTAAGTAATATTAAACGAAATTATTATTAATTTTAAATAATTATAAAAAAAAATACATTAAATGTACGTAAAGTGTACCGAATTAAAACTTAGATATGTAAAGGACTGTAAAAAATCAAATACGATGTGAATTATATATGAATGAATAAAGTAAACTACGTTAAATAAAATAGTTATTTATTTTTTCAGAGATTTTTTTCATAATTTATTTTTTATCTGATAATTAAGTACAGGTCGAGTGTCATAGAGTACTGATAAGGGTCTATGTATGTCAATGTGGATGTAAATATTTCAAGTGCGACAGAAATTACGAAGGTAAAAAACTTCTTGTCATTATATTAAATTAAAAACTAATAAAACTTTTTATTTACTTAAAATTATAGCTGTAAAGTAAGTAAATGTGGTTAACAATTACGCAGGTCATTACTTGACTCTATATACTATAATTAAGTAGCCCTAATAAATTTATACATAAAACTACTTCGTATTTTACACAAAATCATTGACAGTTCTCATGAAAAATTTTATGTAGGGTAAAAATATATCTATTGAAATTCTAATCAATACAATATATATAAAAATATCTTATATGAATTCTATTGTGTATTTTTGTCATAAAATCAATGTTAGGTATATTCTTGCTTGAAACTTCTAACAGAGTGTCACAAATAAAAATACTGAATTTAACATCCTGTTTATGACTTTTTTATTACTTCCAAGGTATCTTTAACTTTGTAAATTAATATTCTAAATCCCTACGTAGTAAATCCTTATCTACAATACTTACAGTAATATTTTTATTACCGTATAAATAATTATAATACTGATGAGTAAACTTTTCACTATTTTTATTAAGTTTTCATAAAAAGGTTACGATACCGTTAACAGACATTCTTTATGTTTAAAGTGATTTATATGCAAAAAAAGTTAAACAAAAAGATAAAAATTTAACAATTCCACACATGTATTTATTCAAATTTATACTCTATAAATATTTAATTTTTTTTATTAAAAATAAATTTTCTTGTATCGATTCCAGAATAGCAAATTACTAAATAAATAAATTAAATATTTATGGAATCTAAATCTGAAAAATTCACACAATGACTTACTAAAATTTCCTTGTATACTTTGTTATGCAATCAATTTTCATGTTCGATTTTTTTCTTCAGGTTTTATTTAAAATTCTTATAACAAATTAGTTTCAATACAACAAATGCTTTAAAAAATTTCCACTATCATTTTTTTTTTTTAATTTTCACCTGTAGAATTTTTTTCATAATTATTTAATTGCTATAAAATTATAAAAAGATTTTTAATGTCATAAAAAATTAATCTGTCATCTAATTTGACATTTATATATCATTACTTTGATTGTAATAAATAAATGACATTGAAGTTACAAGTCACTGGACCACTTTTTAATTTTATTTAATAAAAAAATTTTTTCAGAAAAATTATTTATAAAAAATTGCATTTTTAATTTTTTAAAATTCCTTCATGTCATTTTTTTGTCATAATTTATTTATTACAAAAATTTGTTATATTAATCTATTTAGCAGATATTTAATAATTTTTGATGACATTAAAGTTAGCTACCTGACTAATTTTTAATTTTATTTAACAATTAAATTAATTATAAAAAATTATTTTTAAAAAATTGCATATTTTATTTTTAAAAATTTCTAGATGTCAATTTTTTTTTCTTATTTTTTTGCCATAAATAAATAATGGCATAAAAAAATTGATCTGTAGAAATAAAAAAAAATAAAAAAATGGTCAAGTGACTGCTAATTTAAATGTTATTATTAACTTATAATGATAAATAATAAATTAAAATCAATTTTACAAACCAGAACCTAAAATCTAAAATAAAAACAAATTCCCGAAGTGAAATAAATAAAAAATAAACAATAAATAATATATATATAAGAGTATATTTATCCTGAGATTCTCAAAACTAAATAATAAACTTACTTTACAGCTCTCACGAATTAAAATTTAACGTAATGCGCGCATTAGCTGTAGTGTATTGCATTCGAAATGACTTCCCGCACTGAAAAATTAATCCGCGCATGCGCAGTTCCCCCCAAAATGGCGTCGTAAAGGTGGCGCTAAAAATCGGCATCGTTGTAAAAAATAATTGGTCATATAGATTTCGGTAGAGTACAAAATACTTGCAGTAGTTGTTGAGAATTCATAGCTCGGCAGTCCGGTCCAGTTCGCGACAGTCCGCTCCGATTCGCCGGGGCGTTTAATCCCGGTTGTTTCAACATCCACAAAATAATCCACCACTTACCACTATACCACTACCTAGTGCTAGTGCATATATATCCATCAGTACAGTAGCTGTGACATCGATATTACGATTCCTCGTAGTTGAGGCGTCTCAGTTTGT
Source organism: Cotesia congregata (assembly GCA_905319865.3). NCBI lineage: Eukaryota > Metazoa > Arthropoda > Insecta > Hymenoptera > Braconidae > Cotesia > Cotesia congregata. The sequence goes on from CAJNRD030001120.1 coordinate 17,329,752, forward strand.
TCAGTTCCTGACGAAAGAGCAGTCCCAGTCTCCCTTAAACCGTTGCCGCGTTCGTCGGACAGCAACGTCCGTGATTCGATACTCTGTTCGTGGCACGTCGCGTCGTTGGACCTTTTTTTGTTCGTCCCTCTCCTCCAACCATCACCACCATCACCACTACCTTCACCACCACCTGCTCCTAACTTCACTCCTAGCACCACATCTCTTCCCAGCACATAATCGTTGTCTTTAAACCCCGGATAAATATTCTCCAGGTGTCCAGTTCACTAATAAAAATCAATCTAATCCCGATAAATATATATTAAAATAAAAAAAAACATCTATACTAATCCAAAGAAAGGTGCGAGTGTATCATCCATATAATATATATATATACATATATATCTACTTAAACTCCGGTTACACGAGAGACAGGATGGCGTTCAATGGGGACGGACCCCACTCGAAGAGGCAGCGACTTGAGGAGTCCGGTCACAGGGTGAGGAGCTTCCAGACACCGTAAAAAAAAACCCGCGTTATTTATTTACATTTTTTTTTTTTTTTTTTTTTGTCAACTCGTATTATCACACAATATAATTAATTACACGGTATTTAATTATAATTATTACTATTATTATTTTTATTTATTTAAATTATTTAATTAATAATTTATTTATTTATTTATAAATAAATAATTAATTATTTATTTAAATTATTTAAATTTTTATAAATTAGCAACTTCTTAGATTTTTCTAAAAATTAATAAAATTTATTTTTTAACAGATACATACGTAAAAAACAGCTAGAGTACGACGTACAACATACACAGTTTAATTCACGTACAAAAAACATAACATAACATAAAACTGTGGTCGTAATGTTATCCTCGGAGGTTTTATAAAACTGTCCATGTCCATTAAATATATTATTATTTGTATTATTATTATATCGTAATCGGTGGATTCAACGTCCTGGCTCTACTCATTGGGGCTCGTAACAGTTAAATTAAAATCGGCGGTGCTAAGTATTATTGTACAATACAATCGCGCGCGAACCTCCGTTTAATATATAAATATATATATCGACGTCGCCATTGGTTTGATAAATCGACGGACCCTGTACTGGCAAGAGGAAGGATCGTTGATTCGTTAACTACTACCGAGTATCGATTCCGCGAGTAAGCCTACTATAATACCGAATTATTAAAACGCAACCGTTGATAATTAATTAATAATGTTTACGTTAAAGAAATAATGAATAAAAAGGCTTGTATAAAATAGTGTTACTGTTTGAAAACAAGTTGAGCAAGGGCAAGTGATCGGCATCTTTGTAGACACTGCCGTCAGATCTGATCAGAAGTCGAAAGCTGGCTCGTCCTCGTCTTCGTCCTCGTCGTGGTCATCGTCATCGAGTCGACAACCTGTTATCCCTGCGTGCCAGCGGCCCCGCCGCTCTCTTGTCATGGAGGTATATTGATTATTTCGCGAAGCCGGTCGCTACCGACGATACCTTCCTCTCTAGATGCTTTCTCGAGTTATTAATTATCACACTTATTGGTATTGTTATTTTTTTTTTTTTATTATTTTATTGTTCTGATAATGATAAAACAATTACTGTGATTAATGTTACTGTTATTTTTATTATTGTAATACAATTACATAGACCGTAGGTATACGATTATACGATACAGTTAATATAACACACTACAATGCATGTTATGTCTTGTATCGATTTTCGTACGCTTAATCACGCGTATTTATTCCATTCAAACGCCTGCCTTGTAATATAATTTAATCATTTTTCTTTTATATTTATACAACTAAATTCAATAACTAAAAAATTCAATTGGAATTTATTTTAGGTTCCCAGTAGGAAAATAAGGTTGTACTAAAATTTAATTAAAAAGGATCATTAATCATCAAAGTTATTATCTCGATAATGGAGCTGGTTGATAAGCTCCCGTTCCCGTTCCCACTCATAGAGTTCGTAGAGCTCGTAGAGATGTCATGCTTTAGGAGTCAAAAAAATCTATAAATTACCACCAATTGGATGAAATGTCTTGTAAAGACTTGAATATTAATCGTCTGTCGAATGTAGAATAGAATAGAAGCATATGCGCATATTCAACAATTGGCGCACGCGCTTCTAGAGCATTGAAATCGATAATTAATACAATTTGGCATCTCCGTAAATCGTTTATCTTTGACCAATGATACGTAAAAAAAAAAAGAGAAAATTCACCCCTCAGAGAATTATTAAAAATATTTGTTTTATTCAACTTCTTCTTCTTCTTCTTCTTCTCATTGCTGTTAATTTATTCCAATTTGATGGAATTAAATGATAGAAAATATTAGATCTGAATAGCACTAGTGTGTAGTATTTAAGAGTAAGATGTACATTGAATTTAATTTAAAAGCCAGCTAAAAGTACAATGATATCTTTCTGAATAACCTTTTGTTTGCTATCTCTTCTCATTCTGCTGTGTTATATCTCTTCTTTAATATTAATAATGTATGTATGTATGGTTGTATCTATTGTATAAATTTATGTAGGTATTTATTTATGAGCGATGCGATGACATACAAAACAAGATTTGATATTATAGGTATGCGATGATAGCGAAGCCCGATCTGATTACTCGTTCAACACCGTGTCATTGTACTCCACTCCGCGGTGTTGTCTTCCGAACGTCGCACTGTAGTCGCGACATATTACAGAGTTAATAATAGAAATGCATAGAGATACAAGGAGGTATTACAACCGCGAGACAAGTTGAGTAGTCAGTTGTCCCATTCGTTTAGTTTATTCAAATGTTTATTCGCCTGAGGTACATACTTATTTTTTATTTACTCCCATTGTTTGTTTTAATTTTTTTTTTATTACTATTTTTTATTTATTTTTCTTTTTTTTTTTCAGTGCTCATTACCAAGTGTAGTTTAAACACCTCTTAGTTGCCAATAGTATGTGGATACCCACACACTCATAAATAACTCGTGTGGAGATATAAAATAATTTATATAGACACAAGTACACATGTTGGTAAAAGTTTGGGTAATTATTTACTAGTGGGGTTTATTATTTTAATTTTCATTTTTTTGAACGAAATTTTTTTTTGAAAAATACATAAAAAAATGAGCAATTAAAAAAAAAAAAAAATTAAGAAATTAAAGAATTAAATTTGAAAGAAAAAAAATTATAAAAAATTTCAAAGAATAAGAAAAACTTAGTATGTCTGATAGTTTATCAGACATAGTTTTTTTGAAGGCAAAAAATTTATCGAAATCTTTATTTTTTTTTTTCACGATATTTTTTATCATAAATGCATCTTAAAAACAAGCAGAATAAAAAAAATATTAATTTTTCACTTAGATATGCCAAAAATAGATTTGACCCCACTTGTAAATAATCACCAAAGTTTGATTTCATAGGTAACATCTAAATGAATCAGCTAACGGATAAAACACATAAAATGAATTGTTATTATATACATACAATAGAATATGTACAACATAGCATAAAGCGTATTTGTTTTTGATGTTTTGTGTGATAGCTGAGTGCTCTCAACGCATTTTAAGACCGCGAACAACGTGATGCAGCAAGTGAGTCAAGAAAGCTCTCTTGGATACTGAGCAATAAAATGTAAACATTGTTTTCGCTGCTAATCTCTTTATTGGCGCGTGCTTGGCATTTTGCCAATGGCAATAGTCGTCTACTAGCTCTCAGGCTTCTTAGCCTCTATATGTATCCTTGTTGGATTTCTCCTGTTGCTGGTAAAATTGAGGGCTAAGAATCACTGATAGATACCTAAACAAATGCTGATATAAGTTTAATCTTTCTTCGAATAAAACTTCCTGTTGCTAGTCAGCTGTTGACATTTAATAGATATTATGTCTAGAGTATGTATATTTTTGTGTATGTGTGTGTTGCTCTCAATAATAACGAATGTGCCATTAGATCTAAAACTAAAACTATTATTAAATAAACATTGTATCTATGTTATGGTTTATTATTAACCGACGACGGTGATAGATAGATTTGTAGCAAGACATGATTTAACTGGTGTATGTTGGGTTGTCAAAGTTGATTGCCCGGTACAAAAAGAATAGGTTTACAATGGTTGAGCGGTTGGATGACGTCCATAAACGATTCTACACAGGGTAAACGGAGTAGACCTCTGGTTAGCTGAGTTTGTAAATTTGGATCGGGAATTTGCGTTGTAATAATGTATTTAGTGCGACCACTAAACGTAGACGACAATTAAAATCGTTTTGCCCGGGATTTACCGGTTGAATATCTCTTTAATGTCTCTCTTAGTATAGTACATTAAATATATATAAATACAAATAATATAAATAGGACATCGATACTAGATACCTCAAATACCTCAAATTAATTTAATACACCAATGACTTAACTGGTTGACGTTTACTTAATAATACGACTTCCTCAATCCATTTTCTCGTCCATGCGACCGTTATTATTTTATTGATATTATTACTACTTTAATAATAATTATAACTCGTCGTGATTGTTATTGAGCTCAACATCAATTTAATTTGCTCTATTGTGTTTCAGAATCACGAATACAGTGGATACGGAGACGAGCCACGTCGCAAAAGGTAAATTGTTTATTATTTCATTTAGGTTTTTATCTTTGCTCTAGGCAATTATATTTAAGATATTCTGAGATTGGAATTTTATTTTTTTTAATAAAACTTGTGGTTTTATGAAAGTTTTGTTATCTATTGTATCTGTAATTATCAGTCTTCTTAATCAAGATAATTAAATTTCTTTAATCTATATTATTAAGAGAATAAGCAAAATTTTGTGGCCAGTATATTTATATGATAAAATGGGTTTTTTAGTAAAACTTAGTGTCTTAAGAAATGACCTTGTATTTTGTGAACTATTGACATTTTTAAAGATATAAGCTCATTCCGATGTTACACTCATCAAGACCTTTCATTTGAGTACCCACATCAATTTTTTATATATTTATATATATTATATATATATATATATATGTATATATGAAAAATATATCAAAATCAATGTGGGTATTCAAATGAAAGCTTTTGATGAGTGTAACATCGGAATGAGCTTATATCGTTAAAAATATCATCAGTAGACAAAATACAAGGTCATTTCTTAATTACTGACATTTTTAAAGATATAAGCTCATACCGATGTTACACTCATCAAGACCTTTCATTTGAATACCCACATCAATTTTTCATATATTTATATATATTACATATATGAATATATGAAAAATATATC
>CAJNRD030001120.1:17335223-17345264 GCA_905319865.3 Cotesia congregata
GTCAATAGTTAAGAAAGTACAGTGCAATTTAACAAAAGTCATTATTTAATAAAGCAAAATTTTATTTATTTAAAGTTCACAAGTTACGGCAGTCACATAGTAATTGCAAGGTTGCTAGTTTTATTTTAAATTCCAAGATAATAATTTAGAAATTTATCACAATTTTTCTCTTTATTTAACTCTAAATTTGAAGGAGATATTATTCAAGCTTGTAGTAAGTATGAGCAGAGGAAAATGTGAGAAAGGTTTTACAATTGGCCATATTTTATATGAGTAATATACACAGATATATATATATATATATATATATATATATATATAAAGTCTAAAGAATGTTATAAAAGAATGAAAATGCCAAGCTCAGAAGCTCTAAGTTATATTTTATTCATTCATATGTAATGTAGTTGGTTGAAAATTGCTCATAAATATTTATTGGTTTTTCAGAGAGGACAATAATAAACCGAACCACGTCTTATTGTTTACTATAATCAACCCAGTTTATCCAATAACAGTGGTAAGTAAAACCAAACTCATTAAATATATACATTATTAATGATTAATGATATTTATTAGCCCATATACATGGTAAAGCAAATATATTGAAGATGATTATTATTATTTATGGTAATATATATATTATATATGCATGTATATCAGAGAGAGCACTCAGTCTGCAATGCACTCTGATCTGGCGAGCCAAAAATTTCCAAGATCGTGTGTGTTGTGACAAGCTTAGTACTCACGTACACGATGCTTACGTGTATTATACAATACAGTCCACGTGGATAAATAATGCTCATTCCACCCGTAAATTCCTCATTGACTTTGAGGCATAACGACGGCTCATTTCTCAACCAAGACGACACCGTTGTCTGGATTAAGTTGAGCGAGGTCAAGCGACTGTCAGCCGAATCGAAATCTAAAAGTCTAGCCTGCAGATGGCTAATTTTTTACGCTCTTTAAATATAGATTATTTTAAACAATAACCCATTGGCTAATTAATATTATTAATTAATATCTACACTGAGAAAAGAAAATACTTTTATTAAGAAAATTTTCTTGATACAAAAATTCATGTTCTTGAAAATTTTCAAGAATATATATTCTTAACTCAAGAATTTGTTAAATAGATTGAAATAATTTTTACTTAATTTAAATAAAGCTCTCTTGTTTATCTATTATCCAAAGATAAATATTGATAGCTCTTGTCTTAAGAGATTAATAATTTGATCGTCATCGAATTTTTTGAACCAAGAATTTATTGAGTAAAAGTATTTTTTTTTTCTCAGAGTACACAAAATTTTTTTACACTAAAAAAATTTTAAGGAATACAAAAGTTATTTTAGAGCAAGAAGAAATTTTCTTGGCTCAAGAAACATTGACTTCATTCAAGAAATTTTCAATATTTTCTTGAGCCAAGAAAATTTACACTTCAGTCAAGAATTTTTTTTTTTTTTTTTTTTCAGTGTAAAATATTTATCAAATCTTGTTTTATTTTTATCTAATTTATAAACATCTGTTTCAGGAAGTACTGCACACAATCAGTGCACCCAGCGGACAGGTACAACGTATCGTTATCTTCAAGAAAAATGGAGTCCAAGCTATGGTTGAATATCCTTTTTATTCTAAATATAAATAGAGTTAATTTTTTTTTTTTTTTTTTTTTTTTTAAGTAAAAGGTAAATTAATTTTTATTTATGTTTTATTTTTTATTTTTATTATTTTTTATTTATGTTTAATTGTAAACCTTCAAAAAGTAAATGTAAGAAATGTTATGAATAAGTACAGATATATTATCCTTAACGATTTGTTTTCTGATATTACGTTTGACTCGGTGGAGTCAGCAACACGGGCAAAAGAAGCCCTCCACGGTTGCGACATTTACTCGGGTTGCTGCACACTGAAGATTGACTTTGCCAAGGTAAGCATAAGAAGTCTGGTCGTAACGGGGTAGTATGGTTTATTCAAAGTTAAAATGTTGACAACGTGGTAACTGGTACGCAGGTCGCGAATTATCGATCGAACGAATGAGAAAGACAGTGAGAGAGAAAGAGAAAGATGAATAGAGGGAAGATAACGACAAAGACAAAGTAAAGCGAGAAAACTAGTAGGTACTCTATGTATGTATGTATGTATGTATGTATGTATATTATGTACGTAGATAATAACTATGTAAAGTTAAGTCGAGAGTATCCATAGAGGACAGTAGTAAGACAGTGAGAAAGTAAAGCGAATGAGAAGATTACGGAGACTGAGAAAATGTGAGCCCAAGTATTAAAGGTAGAAGAGGAGTCCGCGAATTCGTTGGCTCGTCTTGCAACGTCTGCCAACGGTTTGAATTAATACTCTCGTTTAATGCCTCTACGCTGGGTTTAGTTATACGCTAGGCGATTTAGCAGTTTGGCGGTCTAGAAAGCACGTGAGTGCCTGCCAAAAATAGTCAGATGATTCTACTACAACTACTGGCACCACCGCTGCTCCAACCAACAACTGGTATGACTGAAACAAATATCCTCAAGACTCACGACTTATGGGATCTGTTCCCCTTGACTAAAAGTCGAGGAGCAACACTGCATTCCTCGAGCGATAACACCCATAAAATAAACCATCAGCTCGTAATATCTTCAGCCAGTTGTAGTTATAGTTATTATAATCAACCGGATACTTGAAATTTAAATCGTCAATCCGACTGGTGACGCTAATGCTAATAGTAATAACATTTTACGATACATCAAACCTAGGAAACGAGCACTTATGCGTACGCTATATGTGATTTAAAACGTTGAATATGCCATCCGCTGGCAGTTGGTTCACTGGACAAATATAGCTCAAGTATTTCAGACTTGACGTTGATATGACAGGGATGCTCCAGTAGTAGGTTACATTACCAAAAAGTTTGCTATTTTTTCTTCCCACCACAAGTTATCTTCATCATCTTGATGATGATAATAATAATAATAATAATAATATTCTCAATAATAATCATCAACATCCTCGTCTACGACGGGCAAATAATTTTCGGTAATTTCGGTTAAATATCCTATGAATCTTGTACAGTTTACACGAGTAAGCGTGATCTTAACGATTTGTCATTCGTTTCTCTCCATCAACTCTCACACTTAGCTTCATCCCGGCCTGGTCCCTCGTACTTTCATTGCGGTTATACATATTTTATGAGACATTTATAGTCAATTTAGTGGATTTTAACTTGTGTGTATAACAATCATTATTATTCATTTTCATTTGATCATTATTATTATTATTACTAGCAATTTTGCAGTCACTATGTGATTGCCGGGACTCGTGAATTATAAATAAATAAAATTTTGCTTTATTAAATAATGACTTTTGGTAAATTGAACTTGTACTGTATTTTCTTAAATATTGCCGTTTTTATAGATATAAGCTCATCCCGATATTACACTCATCGAGAGCTTTCATTTGAGTACCCACATGCATTTTTGATATATTTTTCATATATACATATATGTAATATATATAAATATATAAAATATATGAAAAATTGATGTGGGTACTCAAATGAAAGCTCTTGATGCGTGTAACATCGGGATGAGCTTATATCTTTAAAAACGTCAATAGTTAAAAAAGTACAGTGCAATTTAACAAAAGTCATTATCTAATAAAGCAAAATTTTATTCATTTAAAATAGATAGTAAAATAAAAGAGTTATATATAAAAATATATGAAAAATTGATGTAAGTACTCAAATGAAAGGTCTTGATGAGTGAAACATCAGGATGAGCTTATATCTTCAAAAACGTCAATAGTTAACAAGATACGTAATTTCTTAATTATTGACATTTTTAAAGATATAAGCTCATCCTGATGGTACACTCATCGAGACCTTTCATTTGAGTACCCACATGGCATTTTTTCATATATTCTATATATATGGTATTTGTGAAATATACAAATATATAAAATATATGAAAAATTGCCATGTGGGTACTCAAATGAAAGGTCTCGATTAGTGTAACATCAGAATGAGCTTATATCTTTAAAAATGTCAATAGTTCACGAGATACAAGGTCATTTCTTTATTATGTATCCAGAGATAGAGCCTAAATACTTATCATAATAAATTGACTATCAGTGAGAATGATATAAAACCTTAAAAAGGCACAAATTTAAGTCAAGACATTTGGAATAACATTAAAAAAATATGACCATCCTGGAGACAAAATTTTTTTTATTCTCTTAATAACATAGATTATTAAAACAGTCTATTATTTTGATATGTTTCAGCCGACGAAGCTTAATGTATACAAAAACGACGCAGAAAGCTGGGACTACACGACACCAGCATTGGGTAAGCTTTTAAGCTCTCTCTCTTACTTATTCTTCTGATTTACTCAGTCAATCATTCACCCGCTCAGCTGCTCACTCACTCGAGAGCAGTGCAACGGCGAGCGATCGAGAGTCGTTCTGTCTAATATGTTGTTTTTTTACCTTAAAACCTTTTTTTTATTTAAAATTTTTATTTTATTTAACTCGTAGAGAGTACTTTTGGTCTCTTTTTCTACCATCAATATTTCGCCAATGCTGCTATTGCAACTGATGCTATTCTGGTCCTCGCTTCCTCTCAGCTCGGCCTCATGCTCTATCAGCCTCTCTACTACTTCTATTTCCAACTCATTGCTTCCTACCCTCCCCAAGCCTCCTCCATCCCTCACTCGGGAATCCTACCCTACTGTGTTATCCCTGACATGTACCAACACTCTTTTATCGCCATTAGCCGCCTTCAGCCTATCTCTATACCTGCCACTAGTCGATTGCTTGCTGGCTGCCAGCCTGCCAAACTGACAACTATCGAATTGGAACTCCTCGGGGCGGAACATTGTCCCACTGCTAAAAATCACTGACAAACACTAAAAGAAGTTACCTTTTAGATCCACCAATTCCCGGGCATATGTCACTAGATTTCTCTGACGTGTGGATGACTTTACCACCGCCCCGAAGAAAATTCAAGCGAATAAACGCACTGCCAATAATTTTCTTTACCTATACTTACTACATATATATTAAATATCTCCATCTATTTATCTATCTATATGTCTTCATATAATATCTCTATCTTTTACGATTACTTTTTTGACCACGCCCTCTAATCCACAACTGTTATAACATTATAACTATATATTTAATCCTTTAATCTCTCAAACTGTAAATCACTCTTGCTCTTTCTCTGTGATCGGTATTTGTCCGCTGTACCAATTCCCGGCAGATATTGTCATTTGGAAAAATATACGCGAGCTTACGTGAGAATCCATGATAAATGCCACAGTTACACACAGCATTAATATTTTTTTTTAATATATCTTTACATTTTAATTCGTTATTACACTAAATGTCGCATGGAAGCATTTTGTAGATATATTTATTTATTTTAACAATTAATTATACATGGAAAAAAATTTTTTATATAGATTAGTAATACTGTTTAGCATTGTAAATTAAATATATCGAATTAGTTAACATATTTAAATTATGTACATATTTTTACGCTTAAATATATCGATCCTAGATTTTAAATAGTAAATTTTAATTATTATTATTATTGTTTGGTAGTAAATTTAATCCTTTTAAAATAATTTATGCCAACGAAGATAAAAGTGGAAATATTTTATTTGGAATATTTAACATTTAAATCTTATATTTAATGTTTGTTATGAGTACTTGAAACATATAACATACATATATAAGCTTTGAATTTAGACTTGGAAAACTATGCTAAACAGAGGAAAACTCAACATAAATTATTTTACTAAGGATTATATTATATTGTGTGCAGAGTTATAAGATTGTCTGCTTCGTAGACCTTAAGTCAATAGTTTTTTTAGATGAGTTTTAATTTAGAACATACTCATATAATATTTAAAAGGAACTAAATTTTTTTTTACACTGATGAACAGTATTATTTATTTAAGTTAATTAATATTTTATTACTTTCCGGCGGATCTGCAAAAAAAATATTCTGTGTATTTGTGAATTTTTTACATCAAAAAATTAGACGAGAAATTTAAAATGTTTTATTCAGTTTTTGTAGTTTATAATAAAACGGAAGTTTATTTCTACTTTAAATTCCAACAGTTTGAGTTATAAATTCTAAGTAAAATATTGAGGGTGTAAAAAAATGACACGATATGTTTTTTTTAGGAAATTGAATTTTATATAAAAAAAAAAAAAAAAAGATTCTTATCAGTTTTATCGTATCCCTTCTTCTCTCAGACGGAATTTCAATTTAAAGTATAAGCTTGGAATGATCACAGTTGTAAGCGCTTAAAAAAAATTTAAAATCAAAATCCTGGTGAAAACATTTTATCGGAGGCACATAAAAATTTTTATTTAACTTTTTTTAAAGTAAATTTATTTCTCTATATAAAATAGTTCGTCAATTTTTAAGTAGAAATTTAAAAAACTTTACTAAATATTTCTCGGCAAGTTTTTGTTAAATTATGTTACTATTTTAATTATACAATTATAAAAGTAAATAATTTTATCTAAAAAAAAAATCATAAATACACAGTATAATTAATTAAAATAATTATAGCTGTGTAAATAGATCCGTCAGAGTTAATTAAACGTAAAGAAGAAATAGAAGAAAAAATTTTTTTCCAATTATATTATATACTGACGTAATGTATTATTATATAAAGTAATATTTAATATAAATAGTGAATCATTGTCGCATTGAGCTTCCAGATACACATCAAACCTCCTAAGCACACATCGCGTTTAAAAACGGTATATATATATATATATATATATATATATATATATATATTTGTATAAAATATTTATTTATTTACTTATTGCTTAAATAATTTAGTGAAGTACTTGTCACAACACATGATGGATATCCCAGTGTATATTTAACATAAACACAACGGAAAAAATATGTAGCAAATACTAAAATAAATAATGACCGGCGTTAAAAACTTTTAAACATCATCAAACACAAATGACAAACATATATAATTTGTCATTGAATCACGCCATCAAAGATAATATATATAATAAAGAAGACACACAACAAATAAAATACATCACCGGCCTGCACTCAACTTTAACACAAGGATCACAAGATATAATACAACAAGTTAATATTAAACCGGTGATCAGCGATTAACTCCACACATCTAATCTCAAACACCAAATTATATTATCATTAATAGTAATAATAATAATTATTACATATTATTATTTTTATTACAATAAAATTACAATAAAAAAATAACGCGTTAAAATTTCAGTATAAATATTAAAAATTAATGTCAATTTTTGTTGAGAGACCTGTAGTAATTTAGTGAAAGATGCTTTCAAGAATCGTACCGTCAATTATCGCTTGAAGAACCGGCCGAGACATAAAGGAACCAAAAGAAAGTTATTTATACTGAATGCCAAAGGGATGGAGACACCACTAAAAAAATAATATAACAATAAAATTAATAATAATAATTACAACCAGACGAGTGAAAATGAATGAGAAATAGAGTAAAAAAAAAATACGGAAAGCTAATATATTAGAGAGTGTTAAAAACTGTAAATATGTATTTATATATATGCCTATGTATACGCATATATATTAATATATGTCTACGTAGACTAATTAGTTACGTAACTGTCACATAGCTCACAAGATCCTCACATATGTCACACATACTACGAGTAGAGTAATTAATATACGGCAATCGGACCCTCAACAACTTCCATTCACCAGCATCGATATACGACTATATATCTATATATATTAATATATATGAAACAACAACTCACCTCTACTCATGTAAATGCATTTTATAATATATATAATATTTATATACTACAGATGTACTAATAATTGAGAACAAACAATACTTTTACTACTATACGGCGCATCATAAGTTCACAGTAACAATGATTAATTCAAACAAACCATTTATAGAACTCTGATAAAACATTTACATTTATGCATATATGTGCTTTATTAGATATATGCATCGTGTATATGCAGATTAATTACCAAGTGGTTTTAGTAGTAATATATTAATAATTATTTAATAAATAACAATTATAATATAGTGATTTTTGCTAATGTGATCAAAAATTAATTTTTGCAGTATTAAAAATATCAAAATATGAGAAAAAAATTTATATAATTATTTGAATTACAGTCAATAAAATAAAATATTTCTTCAATAAATTTGTAATTAAAAAATATTTTATTAGTGAAGAAATCTTTAACATTTCTGATCACAAGCAACACTATTAATTAATAAAATAAAATGAATAATAATAAAAATAATAATAATCACAACAAAATGTTATATTGCATATTTTGTAATAAAGGCTACCAATGCACTCACAGACAAACATTCGACGGATGAACCTATCGACCACTGCTATCGCCCCGCCATCAAAAAATACCGAGTCTACAAAAATCGAGAAAAATATTAAGAAAGAAAAAGAGAGAGAGAGAGAGAGCTTAAATAAATAACCGGAGCATACAAAGTAGCAATTCCTCCCGTTCATTGACACTTAAATTAATATAAAATAAACACAAGTGCCGGCCGAGGTCTTAAACAATAAATTTGTCCCGGTGAATGAAATAAACACGGATGTAATGATAATAATAATAATTATTACTTGTTAATGATAATTGTAATCAACAAAAAAAAAAAAAAATCAACATTTGGAAAACATGTGCACGGATATACAAGAATAATTCGGAAGTGCGGAAGATTGCAGGTGAAAGATGTTATGTTGGAATGTTTGTCTGTGTGCAGATGCGGCCATCAACTACTTTGTTGACTTGAGGCGATGATGATGATGATGATGATGATGGTGATGATGATGATGTTGGATTTGCAATCGACTAAAGAGAAATTGAAAGGTCAGGTGATCTCGATCAGGTCTGGTGAGTGTACAGCACTTTAGGTAGGTTCTGCAAGTACTTTTGACGATCCAGATCAGAACCTCCGCTTGTACTTGTGCTGGAGATATTAAGCAGAGGCTTCTTCAACAATTATTTTCGCAACTGATCAGCTAATTAACGGTAAGTCGAGTAATGCCGCTTGCTTGCCAACCAAACAGTTAAGTAGTTTTTAAGCAGACATTTTATTATTTTTAATTATTTAAATAATATTAAATAATTATGTTGGATAATAATTTTAATAAAAAAAAAAATAATAAATTTTTTTATTATATTATTTGTATATATATGAATTAGTTGCTGGATATGAGGTGATAGATCGATATTGCAATAAATTTGTAGAGCCGCGATTTCACTGACAATGTTGCTGGTGGTTGGCTGTGGTTAGATTCTCAGTTTTAAGACGAAGAGTAAGAGCGAGAGATTAAATATACGACGGAGAGACGAGAGTGTGTGTTTGGTCGCGATAACCGTGCTTACCGAGCAAATTACCTCTGTTTAAGGTGCAGGAGCCCACCAAAAAGAACCAAACACCAACGGACGACCGGCGCCGCTTCTTGCTGAACCGAGATATGGAGCAGCCCCACAGCCATATGGTAACTTTTTTTCTTTTTTTACTTAACAGACTTTCCAATTTTTTTATTTTTGCTTTAGTTACATGAAAAATTGATTTTCTCAGAATGGAGGGAATATTTTATTTTATGATGGTGTTAAAGTAGCAGAGATTCAGGTTTTGATTAATTACACTGAAAAAAAAGTATTTTTTCTTCAAATAAATTTCTTGCTCCAGTGAAGAAGATGATATTCTTCCTGAATGTGAAAAAATATGAAGTTTAGATGAAATTAACTTTTTTGTTGAAAACAAATTTTTGGAATTTAAAAAAAATTTTAATTAAATAATGATTTTTGTTAAATTGAACTGTACTTTCTTAACTATTGACGTTTTAAAAAATATAAGCTCATTCCGATGTTACACTCATCAAGAGCTTTCGTTTGAGTACCCACATGCATTTTCATATATTTTTCATATATACATATATATAATATATATAAAATATATGAAAAATTGATGTGGGTACTCAAATGAAAGGTCTCGATGAATGTAACAT
>CAJNRD030001120.1:17345750-17374912 GCA_905319865.3 Cotesia congregata
TATATATATATATATATATATATATATATATATATATATATATATATATATATATATGAAAAATTGATGTGGGTACTCAAATGAAAGGTCTCAATGAGTGTAACATCGGAATGAGCTTATTTCTTTAAAAATGTCAATAGTTCTCAAGATACAAGGTCATTTCTTCATTATGTATCCCGAGATAGAGAATTTTTTTCTTTTTCTCTTGATAATATAAATTAAACAACATTTTTATAATTTTATAAAGACAATTTTTTTTATACAAAAAAAATTGTACAAAATATTTATTTGTATTCTAAGAAGAAAAAATGCTTTTTTAAAAATTAAAATTGAAACTCTGATTTGAATGAAGAAAATGTAAAAAAATTTTATGATAAATTAAAAAAAAAAAATATCTTCTCAATTTTTTTATCGTAAAGTTGGTAATGAATTTTTGAGTAAATTAAAGAAAGTAAACTTTAAATTTCATACACTAAAGCTATTTATTAAATTGGTTATTCAGGAGATTAAATTAGAGGAAACGTCTAATTGCTTCGAGTTGAACTAAAAAAAGTAAAAAGTAAATTTGTCAGTAATTGCCAACGTCTTTTGTAATTAACGAATGTTATTAAAGTTTAAGAAGCTTGTTAAAATATAAATCTTGGGAGTTTAATACTTGTGGTTAATTTAACAAACTTTAATAACGTTGGGTTCTTTGTTGGCCTTAGGCTCGACGCCACAAGTGGCCTTTCCACCCGGGCACGATCGCTACGAAGAAAGCTTCAATGGTCCCGCTACCTATGCGGAGCCTTACGAGAGGTATGGGTTAAAGGGCGACTTTAGCGGGCGAGAGCCTCTTCATCCGTCTCCAGCTAGACCTGGTTATGTTCCAAGTCTCGGACAAACGCCGCCGACAAGTACTCAAGGCTCGGTTATGATGGTTTACGGCCTACAAGCTGACAAAGTCAACACTGACAAACTCTTCAACCTCTTCTGCCTCTACGGCAATGTCACCAAGGTAAATACACTGGCTCACAATTGTTATTTCTTCTTTTCTCAGTCAACGTTTGTTCTTATTATATAAGGGAACCGGTAATTTCATACTGTTCACCTCAAACGCGATGCGCTTTCGCTTGAGAGTTATTGTTGCTCATTTTAATCGCTGTGATTTTTAGAAATTTATTTTGAAAAAAAAAAAATGGGCATTTTTGTGACAAAAAATTAATTTATTTAAAATTTTTGATAATTTTTTTTCTAAGCTGAAGAAATAAAAATTTTTTATAAAAATTCACAAGTTCGCTATTAAAATTTTTTTTTCAAATTTAAAAAATTTTTTTACTGTAAAAAAAATTAAAAAAAAAATCAATTTCTTATTTTTTTTTTAAATTAATTTTTTTTTAGTGCGATATAAAAATTCAAATAAATATTTAAAAGATTTTATATTAATTTATTTTCTTATTTTTATGACAACTAGTATAAAATTTTTGCGATAAAAATTTAATACTGTTTATAAATTTTATACCATAAAATTTTTTATAACAAAAGATTTAAATACTCTAGAAAGTTTATGATAAATTATTTATTCTGTTCTTAATTAAATTAAATGTAAAGTTACTTAATAAGACATAATAAGACTGAAAAAATGAATAATAGTACTATCAAAATAAGTGAACTTTTGATATCAATCCACTTTATTATATTAAATCAAACATTATGAAAATTAGCTGATTAAGAGTTAAAATATGCATTTAAGGTGTAAAGTCTTAAGAGTAAAAGGAATCTCACGATCCAGAAAGTGAACATGTTCTCCCTAAGGAGGCCTTTCAGAAACTCTAATTCATAGTCAAGAAAGTCATCGTGTGCAACAGATTAACCCAAATCTTATTGTAAAAGTTTTTATCAGCCTTTGGGAATAACTTAATTGATTCGCTTAAAAGATAAATTATAAAATAAATTCCAGGGTAATTTTAAGCTAAAAAGGTGACACAAAGTAAAGTTATACGTGGAACGTAAATTTTCATAATGTCAAAGAATTTATCAACCCTCTATTCATTTAAAATTTCCATATTCTTTTCACTACACTTTGTATTGTATTGTTGAAACTCTGCTAAAATTATGATGTTTAAGTTTTTGTAAAGATAAGAATCAGTTTCTAAAAATTAATCCAAACTTTTTTATTTTTTTTTCCAGGTTAAATTTTTAAAGACAAAAGAAGGATGTGCCATGATTCAAATGGGAGATAGTATTGCCGTGGAGCGGTGTCTCCAGAATTTGAATAACGTAACGATCGGGACAGAAGGTAAACTTCAGCTCGGGTTTTCAAAACAAGCCTTTCTCGCAGACGTAACCAACCCTTACGTGTTACCGGACAAGACCGCAAGTTTCAAAGACTTTACCGGTAGCAAAAATAACAGATTCTTAAACCCAGCTATGGCTAACAAAAATAGAATACAACCACCGTCAAAAATAGTCCACTTTTTCAACACACCGCCAGATCTAACCGAGGAGACAGTTAATAAAGTTTTTGTCGAACGTGGAATAGAGACACCCTTAACCATAAAGCTGTTTCCACTCAAGTCAGAGCGCTCTTCCTCGGGGCTTATTGAATTCAGCAGTGTAGGAGTTGCCGTAGCTGCGATAATGGAGTGTAACCACACAGCACTGGAGAATAGCAGTAAGTTTTAGAAACTAGAGCATTAATACTATTCATTAAATAACTTTCCAATCAAATGGAGAACCGGCATAGAAGGAGTTGATAAATACAATAGAATAGACGGAGTAAAAAAAATCAAACCATTATTTGTCTCCTACACTGATAGAAAGATTGATTAACTATTAATAATTTCATTGTCTTGAAGACAATTATTTAATTTAATAAATATTTTTTAACATTCAATAAATATTTATTTGGGAGAAAAGTTATTAATAGCTAATAAATATTTTGTTGAGTGAATTTGTTTCGCTTGCAATGTCATATGATATGAAGGTTGCTTATAACCACAAATCATCTTTATAAATTATTTGAATTAATTATAATAGCAACCTTGCAGTCACTATGTGACTGCCGTGACTTGTGAACTATAAATAAAATTTTGCTTTATTAAATAATGATTTTTGTTAAATTACACTGTACTTTTTTAAATATTGACTTTTTAAAAGATATAAGCTCATCCTGATGTTACACTCATCAGGAGCTTTCATTTGAGTACCCACATGCATTTTCATATATTTTTCATATATACATATATACATATACATATATAATATATATAAATATATGAAAAATTAATGTGGGTACTCAAATGAAAGGTCTTAATGAATATAACATCGGGATGAGCTTATATCTTTAAAAATGTCAATAATTCACAAGATATCTGTTAAATTGCACCGTACTTTTTAATTATTCACATTTTTAAAGGTATAAGCTCATCCCGATGTTACACTAATCGAGACCTTTCATTTGAGTACCCACATGGCATTTTTTATATATATGGTATTTGTGAAATATATAAATATATAAAATATATGAAAAAATTGATGTGGGTACTCAAATGAAAGCTCTTGATGAATATAACATCAGGATGAGCTTATATCTTTGAAAAGGTCAATAGTTAAGAAAATACAGTGCAATTTAACATTGCACTGTATTATTTAACATAGTGACTGCAAGATTGCTAGTTTGTTAATAAATATTTATTAAATTCTTTGATGTTGAAAAATCATTTATTAACAGTCAATAAAACTTATTAAATATAAACAAATCATATCAGTGTATAATTTAATTTTTCTTGTTTCCAACCAGATGGCAAGTTTCCGTACATAATGAAGTTGTGCTTCTCATCATCACGTACGATACCGGCAAACTTCCCACCAGCCGGTGCCAGCGCAAATGCATCCAGCGATTCACCCGGTAACGGTCACGCTAAAATGCAACAAGACTCTGAATAGAACGTCGAACCCCAGGGCCAGCGCGAGCATCCTATTATCAGCATCCGTCATCATCATCATCATCAACAGCAGCAGCTTCATCATCATCATCATCATCAGCAACAACACCATCTTCTACATCAACAGCATCAGCATCAATCACCGCAGCAGAAGCACCATCAGCATCATCATCAACAGCAGCAGCAGCAGTATCATCCGCACACTCATTTTCGGCATCATCGTCTCTCACAAGGTCAGACACAGGGTCAATATGGCCTGCATGAGTTATGTGTCACGGTAGGAACGGGGGTGCATCCCCCGACAGCCATAGCTTTATCTCCCGTTTTACCTCCGCCACTTCCTCCTTCCTGTCACCTTCTTATCACGACACCGAGTATCTATTCAGGCATACAGCGGGTATCTCATCAGGCGCCCCCGCCTCCTCCTCCTCCTCCTCCACCACCGCCGCCTACTCCCGGTGCGCCGCCACTTCCGACCCCTGCGGCATTACCACCTCAACCGTCGCTTCCTCCATTATCGTCACAGCCGCTGGCCGCTTTCTGGCCCTACGGATAAGAGTATCTAAGTTTATACTTTCTGCTGTCAAACAGAAGGATTTAATATTTAAAAAAAAAAAAAAGGGAAAAAATTAATAGTAAAAAAATAGTTGTAAAAAAAAAATTGCTAAAAAATAATACTGATAAAAAGATATTTAAGTAAAGTAAAGAGTAAGAATAAGAAAGTTTAGATGAAGAAAAAAAAATATATAAATATACAAGGCTGGACCAACTATATCCAGACATAGACATGCCTAGAGGTCCCTCGTCCCGTTTTTTGATTAATTAATAGTACTGCCGTGGTTCTGGTTAGTTTTTTATAAATCATAAATTTATTATTAAACGGAAAAACATCACAATTGTAATAATTTACAATATAAAGTGTGATAGATTATAATGAATTGCCACTAAATTTTAGAATTGCTTTTTTTTTTCGTCTCAGATACATATCAAATCACGTGGCAATTACGTTTGCTGATTAGACGATTTTTTGTCGTTTATTAATAAATATAAATAAATGTAATAATTATTATGATATATAATATATTAACAACGAATGTATGACTTTTCTTACGTTCGAGCTATATATTCTACAAAGTGTCATTACATCTATTGTTTGCTTTTAATAAAAACATAAACACCTGAACCACGTGCTATTAAATATATTACTGCCGTGTTTATAATCATTTAAATTACCGTCCAGGATTACTTTGACAGGGAAAATAAAAATATATTACAATAATAAATTATAAATAAAAAATAAATAGTAATGGTATATTGTCAAGTAATGTTGGATTGGTGTATTTAATTGGTTAAACTGGATTTAGAACGATGATTACGCGACTTTACGCGATGTATTTTTGGAGCCACCTCTAGTCCCCGATACTTTGCACCATTTCCGACGATAATTGCCGCTGCTCATTTATTTACCGCGTCTAGTACCGATAGATTGATTAATTAATTCGGAGGGTTTATTGTAAATTACAAATTAAAAATTTTTTACGTTTATTTTCGACTTTTATTTATAAATATTGACGTATTTAGGAAGCTTAGTGAGCGGCAATAAATTGTCGTGACTCTTTTATGAATTTTAAAACAAAAAAAAAATATATATATATACACATAAATATATCTTCTTGACTGCTATATTTAAGAACAATAAATTTTATCTTATCACTTTCCGCTCACACTTGCGGTGGGCTGTAATGTTCAGATTTCCTAAAAACTTTGAAATAAATAAATAAATATTGAAGAAATGAAAATAAAAAAAAAAAAAAAAAAAAGTATATACTCGATACTAAATTCCTTATTCGATTTGTAATAGTCGAATCACGGACTGTGAACTGTGAATTGAATTTTATATACAAAAAAATAATAAAACAATTACCTTGAAGACAACCGATATAATTAGTATCTCTTGGCAATATTTTGTCGGGTCAAGGGATGTTTTTATAATAAAACTATAAAATAAAAAAAAGGAAATAAATAAGATTTTAAAATAGTAAAAAAGAAGGTTTTAGATCTCGGATTAATTAAAATAAAAAATTTTGATTAAATTAATAAGCGAACCAATTGACAACGCTATCAATTAAACTCTTCTAAATTACTCTATAATTGCTAAATATACACATAAAAAATATATATAACATAATGTAGAGACGCAACTCGGCCATGCATTATATAATAATGACTACAAATAATATTAATTATAATTAAATGGTAAATACTTAAAGTAATAATTGCCCGGGCATTGTATCCCCCATGACGTAGACAGATAGAAATAATAAATATCAGCGCCAATTTGAGTCCACTGATCGTGCGAGAGATGATGAGTGATTGCGCGTGTAAGATTTTAAGCGAAAAAAAATTAAAAAATGAATTTTAAAATTCATTTGAGTGAGAAAGGAATTTATTATTAAGATAAAATAATAAACAAACAAATGATTAAGACGATTTTATTTAAAAAATGATGAACAAATTTATATTTGAGGCAATTGTAAAATATTTAACTAGAGTATTTGATAAAAATAATATTGTATTGCGTAGTTTTGATTTTTATTATTGAGAAAAAAAAAAAAATAAAAAAGCAAAATTAAGTAATACAATGTCTGATGTCTGTAAATAGATAGCTTCAACGATGATTCGCAATGATTTAATGAACGGAATTGTTTTGGAAAGTGCTTAAGTAGCCTAACAAAATAATAATAATAATATTAATAAATAAATAAATAATATTTAAAAAAAAAATTATGGACTAAATAGAGACAAGTATCGTCGTTCCACGGACGTTTACATACGCTTCGTATTTTCTATTTACAATTAAATTTTTATTAATTTTAATATTTCAATCAATCTTATTAATTAATATTGACGTTACTTTTTTGCGATTTATTATTCTAAGTATAATTATTGCCATAATTTTATTATTTTACGTCGTCCCTAATTAAGATACTGGCGACGAGTTACAGGCTGAGAACTCTTGAGCGGTGAGAACCGGGTTCGAATCCCAGTGCCGGTAAATTTATCATGAATTATTTTTCTGTTATTTTTAGAATTACTACACACTTAAGTGTAGAATCATATCAATTTAGTGTAGAATTAATGATGAAAAAAATAAAATTAATCATATAGACATCCAGCGAATTTTTAATTAATGATTAATATAATTAGATGGCGAGAATAATGTCATATCGTAAGTAATTGTAGGTGTATTGTATAGAAAGTATAAAAAAAAAAAAAAAAAAGTAATTAGGAGTTTTGGAATTCAATCAAGAGAGTATCGTCATTATTATTTTATTTATAATTATATATAATTAAAAAAAAAATTTTCTTGATGAATTTATTAATTTTAAAAAATTAGTTTTTTTTTTTTTAAAGTAGAGATATCGTTTGGATACGGCTGTGAGAAATATTTGGCAAAAAAATAATTTTTTTGAAAATTAAAATAATAATATATATTAAAATATCAATATAAATATATATATCCTCGATTTACAATTCACACGACAATATATTATTAATTATTATCATTATTATTATTATGATTATTACTAATACTTAAAAAAGTCAAGTCAGTTGAAAATAATATTTTATAAAGAATTTTTAAATAATTATTCACGACAATGGAAAATTTTTTAGCAACTGATTATCATTATTATAATTAATCCAATAGTTATAAAAATCTGGCTTAGATATTTTTACGCGCCAGATTAATTTTAATCAATCAATTAAATTAAAATAAAATATAATAATGATACAAATACTTAATGATTAATCAACAGAAATTTTTTTTTCTTTTTCTATTTATAAAAAATTATAAAAAATAAATCTTAAAAAAAAAAAAAGTGCGTAGAGCATATAAATAAATTATCTTAATTGACTCTGTAGTCATTGAGACGCTTAAAACGATGCCCTCGTGATTAAAATCACGCTCCGCTAATAAATATAGTGTCGCTTTTATTCAAGCGCAGACTTTTAATAAAAATTAAAAAGCCAAAAAAAATTAAATAAATAAACTGAGATGAAAAGTAAAAGTAAAGTATAAATAAATAAAAAAGTAAAGTAATAATAAATTTGAATTTTAAGAAAACAAATAATAAAATACAAAAGATATCTTCACACCAGACTGTCGCTTATTTTCTGATAAAACACTTGTACATTAATCAATTAATTAATTATTAAATTAGTTAATATAATTAAAATGTAAATTTGCTAACTTATAAATTTTTAGTGCGTATTACAACGAACTGGTTTTTGTGAACCGATATTTTTATCGGATTAATGAAAGTGATGAAGAAATATTTTGTCTGCTGTAAATGTAGCGGTACTGTTTACAATTAATTTATCATAAAAAATACTTTTTATTATTTTAGTAATTAGTATAAATTGTTAGGTTAAGAATTAAATAATTAAACGTATCGCTGCATAAATATAATTTTTTTTCTGTATTATATTATATAATATCTGTTTGCCGTCTCTTGACGACTTGACTTTGCGTTTGCTCTCGTTTATATAAATTAAATTTATTAAAACAAACTAATTAAACAAAAAAAAAGACATACCGAAAGATATTAAACTCTACTAAAGAAAAATAAAAATAAAAATTACAAAAAAGCGTAAATTAAATGGCGCTACGATGAAGACTATACCATACACCGGCAGAAAATTTAAGTCAATAAATAATTAAATTAAATTGCCAATTATTGTAGCTTTGTTTTAAGAAAAATTAGTTCGAAATTTATTATATATATATATATATATATATATATATATATATATATGTATATGTACAATCGTGGTTATTCATTTAAGTATGTTTTTAATATTACTGGAAAATAGCCGTTTGTAAACTCTATTATTAGTTGATAATGTCGTTTGTAAAATTAGTCGCTAATAAAAAATGAAATTAGCGAAATGGAAATTTAACCAAATATAAATTTAGTTATTTATAAAATAACGAAAAATGAAAATCTGTGGCTTAATGAATTTAACCAATTCTTACTTCAGAAACTTATAAAATTAACCAATTGTAAACCGATAAAAAGCCGTTTTTAAACATCTTATAACTTTAGAATGAGTCGGTCGAATCTGCTCTAATTTTTAGAAGAAATAAATTTATAAAAGTCTTTTTAGATTTCTCAAATTGTTTTTTTTGATCCTTTCATTTGTTAAAGAATTACTAGAGATTTAAAAACGGCTAATTTTACAATTCACAAAGTTTACAATCGGCTAATTTTATACACAGTAAAAAATTTTACGTCAAAAAACTTACTGTTAAATATTTAACACTTTTTTGTGTTGATTTAACATTTATTGTTTTTAACACAAAATTTTTTGACGCAATGATAAAAAATTTTTTACTGTGTAAGTTTCTGCATTAAAAATTGTCTAAATTTACTTAGCCACAGATTTTTGTTTTTCGCTATTTTATAAATGACTTTATATATTAGCTAAAATTTCCATTTCTCTAATTTAATTAATATCATTTTTTATTAGCGACTAATTTTACAAATGACATTATCAACTGATTTCCAAACTTAAAGTTAATCAATTTTCCAATAATATTAAAAACATTTAAATTAAAGACCACGATTGTATATATCAGTATAGTTATATATATATTTTTTTTCAATTTCTATAATTTTTTGCAGTATTAAGCAATCATCTTCCGGTGAATGGGATACAAATTATGTACAAAATCAAATCTTATTGTATTTAAATAATCTGATACATATATTGCATATATATTAAACCACAAATATTCACACACGTATACATTTTACAAATATATATATATATTTATATTTATATAAATATGAATATATACATATACACCTACGTCTTGTATTAAAATAATAAAATAAAGACGAACTTACACAAAATAGCGGTTAAAGTGTTGAAAAACATTTCTAACTTCTATAATGGCTATTATATCAAGGTTGTATGAAGAAAAAAAAACTAACAAACGATTTATAGTGTCGATAATTATTCTAAAAAGTGGGCGAAAGTTTAAAATAAAATACTGCATATCTATCCATCTATGTGTATATATTTGAAGAAATGAAGAAAACTTTTTTGTCAAATGATAAATGTAGGAATTATTATTATTTATAAATTCCAATTTTTTATAAAAAAATTGGAATATATACATTAATTAATTGATTAAGTGGACATTGAGTCTTCAAAAAAAATGGTATTAGAATAAATGTCTTGTTAGTAATTAGTATAGAAAAACATATCGCTATTATATCATTAATCATTTATATAATTTAATTATTAAATAATATTAATTATTAGGTTATTATAATTGTTATAATGTATTGTCATATTATTGGTTATCATCTTCGTCAACAGTTGATTAATTATTATTGTTCAATTTATAAATTTAGTTGATGATGTTTGTAAAGAAAAATTGTAACGACTGATGCGCTATTGCTGACAAATTACTCTCGTAATTTATTTAATTTAATCACAAATTTTTCCTGGTAATTAACAAAATTTATATACAATGTTTATCTTGTAGAAAATTAATTTAACAAATTGCAGATACTTTTAAGTATTAAATATTTTTTTTAAATTGATGAAAATAAATTATGAGAGTAATTAAAAATAGCAATAGTCTTCAGAAGAGCCAAGTATTACCGGTGACATTTACCTGCCCCTCCCTACATATCAGGTTGTAGTAAATCCAAACTTTCTGTCATATCAATGTATGTAGAATTAGTTAACCGATTTAATTGTCGGTGATTAGAAAAAAAAAATCCTACCCTGAATCCGAGCTAGGGAGAGTTTATTAATTAATTAATACTGAGTATTATAAAAATAATAGCTCCCTGGGCTTGATAATTAAATAACCCGTCCCCAGTAAATCCTAGTGTCCTCTCCATAATAATCTGGACCTGGAGCATTCAGGTCCTTGCTCTGTCTTCCCATCGCTGCGTCAAAAGACAAACTAGATGTAATATAACAAGATTTATTGATTATACATATAAATATAAATATATAAATATATATATATATATATTATATACATATATATTATACAATATTAAAATACAAAAAAATAATACATGGAATATGATTTTTAACAACTGTATCATAACGGGTTGATTTTAATTTTAACTCTTGTTTTATATTTTAAGGATTTTTATTGGGTGGTAGATATATTCAATTTATTATGCTCGGTAATAAATAGTAATAATTACTATTATTATTATTATTTTTATTATGATAAATTTTAAGTGTCAAGTACTTCTCTATAGACAGTCGCGACACACAGAATTATTAATCCAGTGATTTAAGAGCAACCACCCTCCCTTGATAATAAATTGTTCCTCGTTATGTCGCGGTACAATGCGTATAAATTTAAATTTAAATGTATTTTAATGCTATAGAGGTATAATTAGTACAATAATAACAATATTCATTATTTAAACACACAAGTTATTTCGAAATAACTATTTTGTTTAAAAGAAGAAATATTAAAAAAAAAAAAAAAACACATTAAATTTATACTTTACATTAATACATTTTTGCAATGCCATTTAAAAACAAATTAATTAAAATGTTAATTAATTAATTATTTAAATAATAACAATATTAATTATTTAAACACACAAATTATTTAGAAATAAAAATTTTATCTAAAAGAAGAAATACATAAAAAAAAAAAAACATTTTTGTAATGTCATTTAAAAAAAATTCTAATTAATTAATTATTTTAAGAATAATTAATAATTAAAATATTAATTATTTAAACACACGTTAATTTAAAAGAAAAATTCTAATTAATTAATTATTAATAATTAGTACAATAATAACAATATTAATTAATTAAACACACAAGTTATTTCGAAATAACAATTTTGTCTAAAAGAAGAAATATAAAAAAAAAAAAAAATAAAACACATGTACACATTAAATTTATACGTCACTTACTAAAAAAATTTTGCGATGCCATTTAAAAAAAAATTCTAATTAATTAATTATTTAAATACATTATAACAAATACATATTAATAAACAAATAATAATTAATTAATAAATAAAAAATTAAAATACAAAATATGTAAACGTAAAAATGTGTGTGTATTTATATACATTTATAAATATATAGGTATTTTATTTTATTTAGACATATTTAATATTTATAAATGTATATAATTACTTAGCATTGTACTGTATGTCGTACGCTCTAATGTTGTTTAAAGAGTTATTTGCGAGTCAATTATCTGTGCCTAGCAGCCCTGAGCACCCTACCAAGTGTACCACTGTCTAGATGAAAATCTAAATATACAAAATAATATAATAATACTAATAATAATAAAAAAAAATAATTATTATATAATAATGATGATGAATAAAATGAATAAAAGGATAAAATACTTGAGCGAGTGAGCGAGAGAGCGAGAGGCTAGATGAAAACAATGGTGAACAAACAATAATTGCGATAAAGCATTTTAAGCGTAATTTTATTAAAATAATAATAATTATTCTGTATAATAGTCAGCACAAGTTCCTATTTTTTGGGAATTAGTTTATTTATTCATTTTTATCAAACGTTTTTTTTTTAATTAAATATTTTTATTTTTCTTCTCGTTTTTAAATTTGCCAAACAAATGTATTGCCTACTCGATTAGGGGTAAAATATATGAAATACAAGAGATTTTAATGAATATATTAAATATATGCCTTAGATCCATTTTATTAGAATATATAGATCTCTTTTTTTTTTTTAAAAAAAAAAAAAACATTCATCACACGATTGTTAATGTTAAATTAATGATCTTCACTCGCACTCACTCGCCAAATATTTTTAAATAAAATAATAAAATTTTTAAAAATCAAACAATAAAATTAATTAAAGTCATTAACACAGACACTAACAAATTGATCAACAAATACACTCTTTACTCACGACAAACAGCAAAAAAATAACAGCGGAAGAAATATTAAAAAAAAAAAAAAAAAAAAAAAAACAATTACTGTATAGAAGAAAAAATGCTTCTAGCTGCTAGTGTATCCGTAGAATATAAATTTATTTTAATTTAAGTTTTAAAATATAATAATAATAATAACAATTAATCATATATATATATTAAAAAAAAAAAAAAAATTCAGCCGCTATCACATACTCTGTAACACATATACACTGTAACATTATATTAACATTATATACTAAGAATTGATACATATGAATTCACATTAAAACATGTACTACTCTTATATTATCTATATATACATATCTCTATATATATATAAATAACCATTGATTAACAATTTTACACCCACACTCTATCTATACCAATTCTTCTCTACCTTAATTAAAATATTTTTTATATTAAATATTAAATATTAAATATTCTTCTTGGATGAGAAAGAAGAAATAATAATTATTGATATTAATTAAATTGATGGAAGTAAGGGTAATGATCTAAATTTTGTAATGAAAAGATAGATTGCTTTGCTTGATATTTTATTAAAATTTATTTTAAGTCATAAGGAAAGGTTATATTTACAACACGATACATCATCTTCACTGGAATACAATGTTAAGCGTGCATTATTTGTTATAAAAAAAAAAAATATATATTTATGTATGTTGTAAAGGGTAGGCTTAAAAGTATTCTTTACGATTACAAATGTATATACAGGCTTTCATTGAAAGCATACAATAAGTATCGGAGTTATCTGTTACTGTTGTAATATCTATATATAAATATAAATATCAGACGGAAGAATAAGAGACGAGTATGGAGAGTACAATAGCAGGAAGCCAATCATTTGGAGATCAACGAGCCCGCTCCATTTCACGCAGAGCTTGAGTAGGTACTCCGGGTGCAGGCAAATTTCCATCAATATCTCCACCAGCTTCCAAGTCATTGCTACTTGCTTCAGCAGCTTTGAATCGTTTCCATTTTCCTATTGATTAAAAAGTTATTAAATTCAATGGTACTTAAACTACTATTTAATAACTTGTTATTATTATTATTATTATAGGTAACCTTGCAGTCACTATGTGACTGCCGTGATTTGTCAACTATAAATAAAATTTTGCTTTATTGAATAATGAATTTTGTTAAATTACACTGGATTTTCTTAAAAATTGACGTTTTTAAAAATATAAGCTCATCCCGGTGTTACTCTCATCAAGAGCTTTCATTTGAGTACCCACATGCATTTTTTATATATTTTTCATATATACATATATGTAATATATATAAATATATAAAATATATGAAAAATTTATGTGGGTACTCAAATGAAAGGTCTCAATGAGTGTAATATCGAAATGAGCTTATATCTTTAAAAATGTCGATAGTTCACATGATATTCGTTAAATTGCACTGTACTTTCTTAACTATTGACCTTTTTAAAGATATAAGCTCATTCTGATGTTACACTCATTAAGAGCTTTCATTTGAATACCTACATGCATTTTTGATATATTTTTTATATATACATATATATAAATATATAAAATATATGAAAAATTGATGTGGGTACTCAAATGAAAGGTCTCGATGAATGTAACATCGGGATGAGCTTATTTCTTTAAAAATGTCAATAGTTCACAAGATACAAGGCCATTTCTTATTCGTGAATCTAGAGATATAGTAGATAATCTTAATAATAATGATGTTACAAGCAAATTTAAAAATTATAATAAAATTAATTAAATTGTTATACATTTTTAATCAATATTTTTTCTATTAAAGTCTCCAAATTTCGGTGAAATATCACCTTAATATTGATACTCCTGGTTGCGTGTCGTAATTTAAAAGTTTCTGATTTTTATTATCGTGAGTAGACCGAAATAAAACCTCTAATGATTCTTATTGGAAATTTTACGCTCTAGAAATTTTGATCAAAATTTACATATCCCGCATAGCAATGATCCAATGATATTCAATTATATTATAAATTTAAAAGTATAATATAAAAAAAATTATAATATTTATTAAATAATTTATTTTATAAATTTATACTTTAATTGATAGTATAAAATCAACTAATACTTCACAATTTATTTAATTTTTCAATTAATTTGCTATCAAAATTCCACAAAATTTATTAATATCTGCTAAGTTAATTACCATATTTTTTTTTTCAGTAATTTTTTACATATTACAGTCCAAAAAAATTTATAATTTACAATTAAATAATTTTTGACATTAAAAAAAAAATTTTAATTACAAAAAAAATTATTCATCTCCCTTTTATTTTTGATTAAATAAATATTAATAAAATCCAAAGAATTAACAAAAATAAACCCTATAGATTGCATCAAACAATGTAATAAAAAAAAAAAAATGTCTATTGTCTATGCTAATCTTTGTATAAAACAGCCCGTGTAAATTATTTATTGACACATTAGATAACTTTGCCCTTTGATATTCCAACATGTAACCACATATTGGTACTTACTCGCTAAACGTATCATGGTAACACCCCACCAAATACTCCAGCCCCATCCGACCAGACAAAAGAGCACAGTAAAAGCTTGGCTGACTCCAACAATAATATCGACAATAAACGCGCCCAATCGTGACCTGGCACTTGACGTCGCAGCAAACCGAGGTTGACCAATGCATAAATTAAACAACCCACTCCAAATAGTACCTGGAATCCAATTCAATACAATATACAATTGACACAATGTAACGCAATACAATAGACCAAAATGCCGCTAACAATAACAATTATTAACGGCAATATCCTAATATTGCATTAGATTTGATTAGATAAATGAAGAGCAATTATCTATCACTAATAGATGATTATCATTAATAGACTTGTCTAGATGATTAGACAGGAAGATAGACACCAGCCGATAGTTATATTACCTGTACCGGGAAGGAGGACATTCCAAACGAGGCAGAACCAGGCCAGTGGGACGGGAAGACAGGGAATGGCAGCCCGCATCACGGAGTTGTGCTCAATCAGAACATCCGGGATCTTGGATTTCTGCTCCTAATGGGACATTAATCACAGTAATAATCATTAATCACCAGTCTATAGTCAATAGTCAATAGTCTTCAGTCTATCATTTTCACTCCATCAACTATCTTCTTGGTTCATTATCAAATTGATATCTCAAACTCAAATAAATTACACTGAGAAAAAAAAATTCTTCTTTTAGAAATTTATCTTCTTTAAAATTTTAAGCAATTTATTTTTTTATCTAAAGAATTAATTAAAACTACTTGTGAACTATAAATAAATAAAATTTTGCTTTATTAAATAATGACTTTTGTTAAATTGCACTGTATTTTTTTTAACTATTGACATTTTTAAAGATATAAGCTCATCCCGATATTACACTTATCAAGAGTTTTCATTTGAGTACCCACATGTATTTTTGAGATAGTTTTCATATATACATATATATAATATATATATAAATATATAAAAAAATTGATGTGGGTACTCAAATGAAAGGTATCGATGAGTATAATGTCGAAATGCGCTTATATCTTTAAAAATATCATTAGTTGATAAGATCGCAATGTCATTTCTTAATTATTGACATTTTTAAAGATATAAGCTCATCCCGATGTTACACTCATCGAGACCTTTCATTTAAGTACCCACATGCTATTTTTGATATTATTTTCATATATACATATATATGATATATATAAATATATAAAATATATGAAAAATTGATGCGGGTACTCAAATGAAAGGTCTCGATGAGTATATTGTCAGGGTGAGTTTATTTCTTAAATAATGTCAATAGTTCATAAGATATTCGTTAAATTGCACCGTATTTTGTTAAATATTTACGTTTTTAAAGATATATGCTCATCCCGAAGTTACACTCATCAAGAGCTTTCATTTGAGTACCCACATGAATTTTTGATATATTTTTCATATATAGATATATATATATAAATTCATATATACATATATACGATTTATTAAAATATATGAAAAATTGATGCGGGTACTCAAATGAAAGGTCTCGATGAGTATATTGTCAGGGTGAGTTTATTTCTTAAATAATGTCAATAGTTCATAAGATATTCGTTAAATTGCACCGTATTTTGTTAAATATTTACGTTTTTAAAGATATATGCTCATCCCGAAGTTACACTCATCAAGAGCTTTCATTTGAGTACCCACATGAATTTTTGATATATTTTTCATATATAGATATATATATATAAATATATGAAATATATGAAAAATTGATGTGGGTACTCAAATGAAAGGTCTCAATGAGTGTAACACCGGGATGAGCTTATATCTTTAAAAATGTCAATATTTCACAAGATACAAGGTCATTTCTTAATTATGTATCTCGAGATAGAGCATTTTTGAACGCAGCCTAAATACTTATTATCATAAATTGACTATCGGTGAGAATTAAATAAAACCTTAAAAAGCCACAAATTCAAGTTAAGACCTTTGCAATGACACTAAATTTCACTAAATAATATATAGATAATTAATTTTTCCCCAGTGTCCAGCAATCATCACGCCAGTGATAATAACTATTGACTATTACTATCAATAAAACAAAAACTACCTCCGAGAGTGGCGGTGGTGCGACGCTGGTTAAACTGTGTTTGGCACGTATGTCCCTGGTGGTCTCTTTTTTCTTGCAGGAACACCAGCTGGGCAATCGGCACCAGCTTATTGGCTTGCATGGGAAGCAGCAGCTTTTTTCAGGCCGACAGCAGGTCGTCGTTTCTGCTGGAGCAATTCTGGACCCTGCTCGTACTTTTCTACAAATAAATAAATAAAATTGTAAAAAGAAGAAATGTAAAATTAAAATGAAGAAATAAATACCTGCAGCAAGCTGGCTTGAAGCAAGACCAAGAGTTAGGTTTCTTGGTCTTGGCACTCTTGGGTTCTTGCTGCTGATTAATCTGACTCAGCTGTGCGACGTTCTTCTTGTGTCTCCGAAAATTAAAGCACTTCATATTTCTTCCCTTGGCTTTGGTGTTGCTCCAACGATCCTGCAGCCGTTTAACCGCGGAATTTCTCCATTTAAGGAACCTCTCTCTTCTGGTAGCAGCCGCTCCAAGCTGGCTGGTGTCCGTTGGTTGAATAACTGCGACTGTCGGCTCGGTCACCTCCACGATCCTGTCGACAGCAATGAACAATGGTACATCTAATGAAAAGGTCAAGGGCGAAAGAACTTCGTCGACCCGCTTAAAACTTTTGCCCCTCATTTTAAAGTTTTACTCGGAACTGTTTGTTACATTTTATGGTAATTTAAATCTAATTATTCTTTAGAAAATTTCTTTCTTATAATTAACTCCTTATTTTTATTATTAATTAATTAATTAATGCAACGCGATTTTTTGGTTTAAGGTAAACAATTTTTGAGCGACTTATTCAGCACAGTTTACCACGCAAAACGATCGGTCGCATTGGACGTCGGCTACTCGAAGATTGCGGCGCACCCCAACGTCCGCGGTTGGTCAGTCTTAAGAAGGGGACTTAGGGAGACCCGGTCACGCAAAGATTTAACTAACAATCGATATCCTACTACCCTGTACTGACTTTTGTTCGGCTTGACGTTCTCGTGTCTCGAATAAACCGTGTTTACTTCTATTCACCTACTCTACAGCCCACAAGCTTGAGCTATACCTCACGCCCGTCTCCTGCTTCCTCTTCACCGGTAGATCCTTCATGCCGAGGCCCATTTCACCTGCCAGGTGACATACATATATTGCATTATTTACTTTGTGAATATCCTAAGCTATGTTTTATACCGATGACTAATTCATTAATTATACAAGAAAGTATTTTTTGAAGAAGTTTAAAAAAAAATTTTTTTTTTAGGTCAAATTATGTTTTGCTGATATTTGTGGTGAAATTTAAAATACATT
Source organism: Cotesia congregata (assembly GCA_905319865.3). NCBI lineage: Eukaryota > Metazoa > Arthropoda > Insecta > Hymenoptera > Braconidae > Cotesia > Cotesia congregata. Next base: position 17,364,558 of record CAJNRD030001120.1, read on the forward strand.
TATTTAAGCAACAAGTTTTTATCTTAATTATTATTTTAGAATTTTTATTTAATTTAAATAATAAACTTTTACCAAAAAAAATACAATTTCGCCTTATTAAATAATGACTTTTGTTAAATTGAACTGTATTTTCTTAAATATTGACGTTTTTCAAGATATAAGCTCATCCCGATGTTACACTCATCAAAAGCTTTCATTTGAGTACCCACATGCATTTTTGATATATTTTTCATATATACATATATATAATATATATTTTAAAGATATAAGCTCATCATGATGTTGCATTCATCGAGACCTTTCATTTGAGTACCCACATGGCATTTTTTATATATTTTTCATATATACATATATATAATATATATGTAAATATATAAAATATATGAAAAATTGATGTGGGTACTCAAATGAAAGCTCTCGATCAGTGTAACATCGAGATGAGGTTATATCTTTAAAAATGTCAATAGTTTATAAGAAACAAGGTCATTTCTTAATTATGTATCTAGAGATAGAGCTTTTTCGAATATCTCCTAAGTACTTATCATAATAAATTGACTATCGGTGAGAATGATATAAAATCTTATAAAGGCACAAATTAAAGTCAAGACCTTTGCAATGACACTCAATTTCACTAAAAAAAACCGATTTTATCAAATGACTATCCTGGAAACAAAATTTTCCTTATTTTCTTAATAATATTAGATTAATAATAATAGTAATAATTTTTTACATTAATATGATTATCGATCTTTAATATAAAAAATCAATTTTTTTAAGTATTTTTTAAGTAAATTTGTTTATAAATATTTAATATAAAATATCCTCGAATAATAATTAAAAAAAATTTATAATTTTCTTCTCATAAATATCTTTTAACTAGACTTTATTTCCCCGCTTAGATTTTCAGGTTTAATTTCAGTAATAATTTTCAATACAAAACACTATTTATACAACCCACCACTTTTTATCGCAACACATTAATTTCACGCAATTTAATCATTTAAATTAATTACTTGATATTCACAAATTGGTATTTATTCAACCAAAAACAAATATCCAATTTATTGGTGTGAATCCCCAAATAACTAACTAAATCTAAATAAATTTCAGCCTATTAAAATAATAAAAAAAAAAATATTTAAAGCAAGTGGCATAAATCATGTGCAAAACAATTTTCTATTTCTTCTTCTTAGAATCTTATAATTTTGCCCTGGTTATGGCAATTTCTTCCTTCTCTTCTCGAGTTGGAAACTAATTACCCTCCCTCCCCTCTCCTTTAATTTGATTTTATTCAAAGGACCTTGGCCGCACGCGACGTCACGACGTTCATTTTCACCCTGAGCGATAACACATGGGTGAAGGAAAATAAAAATTACCAATTGGTCAATTGTGTTTCACCCGCCCTGCCCTTGTAAAAATTAACTTTGATCGATTATTTTTTGCCGACTGGACGTCTATAGGTGTTAAAAATCTGACCCAGGTGTCAAATGACTCACCCACAATTATATTAATTCTCAGAAAAAATCAGTTACTTTCTTCTTATCTCTATTAAAAACAATAATAATAATAATAAGAATAATAGGTGAGAAAAAAATTCCTGCATTTTCTTATGTCCGAGCGTCCATGCAAATCGGGCAGATCGATAGTCATCGCTGGAACAAGCTCGCACGCTCTACTCGAGGTCAAGAAACTCTGGACGTTCTGTAGGACAATTTTATCGTCTTCAGGTTGATCATAAAGACGTACTACGAATAAAACTTTTCTTTTTCTTCCAGCTAACTATAACTAACACGCTGATAACTTTTTCCATTTAAATAATCAGATAAAGAATTATTTTTATAGAATTAATTATTCCCAACAATTAACCACATTATTAATATTTAAAATAAACAATTAGCGTAATTAAAAATAAAATTAAAAAATAAACATTACCGTCTATTTAATTGCAATAAACCAGAGTTATTTATTTAAGATCTAAGGTCTTAAGATGGTAGATTAAACTCAAGTCAATAATTTTCTTGAAACGTTTGAATTAAAATAACTCATTTTGATAAGTTTCTAAAAATATAATATTACTTTACAAAGTGCTGTTTAGTTTAACTTTAAATTAAAGATATCCTAATCCGGTCTACAGAAATTTCGCCACGCATCGTTACAGTCACGAACACACATCACCATACCATGGCTAAAAAACAATATAGTCTTCTTTCCGCATTATTAATTTAAATAGAAAATAAAATCCGTAAATGAAAGAGAAATTAGTAATAATTATAATAACTTTATCAAAAGTTATTAATCTTATGAATTAATAAGTATAATCTTACCTTTTTTTTTTTTATATTTAATTAATTAAAATAAATTAAATTAAATTATTTTACAATAATTTAATAGTGCAAATAAATGAAAAATAATAAGAAATTAGCAATAACTATAACAACTTTATCAAAAGTTATTAATCTTATGAATTAATAAATATAATCTTACCTTTCTTTTTATATTTAATGACAATATTAAATTATTTTAAAATAATTAAATTATTTTACAATAATTTAATATTGCAAATAAATAAAAAATAATAAGAAATCTGATGACTTAATAAATATAATCTTCCCTTTTTTATATTTAATAACAATATTAAATTATTTTACAATATTACAATAATTGAATATTGCAATAAAATAAAAATAACAAATAATAAATTCTAATAACAATAAAATAAATACTTACGCAGGTTCGCCATTTCGTTGACTCTCGACATGCATCACATTACCGCTGAGTGTTTCAATCTCCTGAGAACGTTTTACAACATGAGTGCCGCGTTTTTCCCTAGCAGAAGAAACCCCTCTGACAGTATTGAGACTAACTCCAGTGTCCGTAGAGCGAATGCTCTCCACCGAGCCGGTTGATAATCCATTTGAGGACTTGAGAGAAGTTTCACTTCCGTGGTTCCGTCCTTTATCTTTTCCCTGATCAGTCCTTTCATTATTCCCCGATGAGTCGTTTTCTTGACGTTTATTATCACCGACAGGATTAAGCGAGCCGGCTTCAATAGCTCTATCAGTTTCATCAGTTTTTAATTTTTTATCACCTTCATCCAATGAACGCTCAGCTTTTGTCTCTTGAATCTTTAAATTTAAATTTTCTCGAGTTTTCTTTTCATCGTTACCGTTTTCAACTTTGACAACAGCTTCGACATTAATTGGCTCTACAACTGCCTGAACTTCCTGAACTTCTGGTGGTTTATCTTCGGGCTTAATTTTGCTTTCTTCCTTAGCTTTGATTTCTTCTTTAGCTTTAGCTTCCGGGTTATTATCAACTTTACTGTTACTATTAGGCTTTATCTGTTCCGGCAAACCATTTTTATCATCCTTATTATTATTTTCATTATTAGAAGTAACAACAGCAGCTGTTTCAATAACAGTACTACTGTCAGGAATAATATTAGTAGCGTCAATTTTAAGCGGCTGGACTGCTGTCGTGGTCGTTGCACTAACGACACTCTTAGTTCCTTCACCTTTTGACGGGTGTTTAAGAAGATCTATCAATCCATGATCGTTTTCCTTTTTGTCTGAAGATTTATCACCTGAAATTTGGAGAGCTGGGACTGGCGTTGAGGTTTCCGCGCTACCAATTACAACAGACTCGTCGGTGGTGGTAGCAGGCACTGAGGAAGATTCAGAAGATACCGTTGGTGAATTTATTTCTTTTTTATCATCGCTATTATTATCTGAAATCTTAATAAATCTTCCACCTCCATTATTACTAGCGACGCCTCCAGTAGCAAAAGCCGAATAACGAACTGGTATTTTTGTTGGCGATCGATTTATCTTCTTATCCGGGGATTTACCTGGATTTCCATTAGCCTTTCCAGGAATTCCAGCTTTATTAGCTGTACCTGTAACTACACCACTGGATTTTACATTTGTTGCATTGTTTTTGACACTTCTGGTTGATGGTCTTGCTCCACGTATCGTCTCTGCGGCTGGACGGATTTGTTTTGCTCCCGGAGTTTTCAGGGAACTGGAGCGCGGAATTTTGGTGACATAACGACCTGACCGACGTTCCCATTTATCACGCTCTTTGTTCTTTAGATTGGAACGATGTGAGACCAGGCCACCTCGTGGTTGGGGGATCAGACTTTGTTTCCTTGGACTATTTCCTTGTGACAATGATTCTAAAATAAATAAAATAGTAATTAGATGTTTTATTGATAGTAAATTGTAAATTATATTGAAATTTAGAGACATGTGATAATTTTTATAAAAAATTAAAATTTTGCTTTATTAAATAATGATTTTTGTTAAATTGCACTGTACTGACTTAAATATTGACATTTTTATAGATATAAGCTCATCCTGATGTTACATTCATCAAGAGCTTTCATTTGAGTACCAACATGCATTTTTGATATATTTTTCATACATACATATATATATATATAATATATATAAATATATCAAATATGTAAAAAATGCCATGTGGGTACTCAAATGAAAGGTCTCGATGAGTGTAACATAGGGATGAGCTTATATTTTTAAAATATATATTATATATATATGTATATATGAAAAATATATGAAAAATTGATGTGGGTACTCAAACAAGATACAAGGTCATTTCTTAATTATGTATCTAGAGATATCATATAACTATTTTGAACATAAAATTTTTTTTATTCTCTTAATAATATAGATTATAGTAAAAAAAAATTTTTTTTTAATTCCATCTTTAAAAGCTCCAAAAAATTATAAATAAAATTACAAAAAAAAAAAAATTATCAAGTGTCTGCTAATTTCATTGTTAATTATAATTGTCCAAAAAAATTAAACTTACTGGGCTGAATAAATCGGCGGGCAGGTACGGGAGGACTCTGAGGTCTAGATTGTGCATGCGGAAGCGGGCCTTTAAAGCCTCTAGGCCGGAATGGCGAGGACCTACCACCAGGAATCACCCTCGTGGGGGACAAGGGACTCCTGATGATCCTCTGCTCATGCGTTGGCGATCCACCGACAGACCTCGAGGTCGGCTCGATCGCGTCCGCGAGAATAACAAAGCTGGATCTGCGGTGTGCTCGGGTCATCGAAGATGATGCGCCTGATATCTTGTACGGTTCGGGAGCTCGCGGAGGCTCGGGTATATCCAGGTAGTACTGATGATGAACATTGGCACTCGGGTCCAGAAGACGGAATCCTACATGGTCATCATCTATCAGCCGCGGTCTGCGATATCTTCTCGTGTCTTCTTCGAATCCGTCGAATCTTCGTCGCATCTTTTTTTACGCCACCAGAACTTCATCTGTAACTAATTTATTTATTTTTATTATTATTACTATTATTTACACTTGCGCAATAAATCAATCTGTCAAAGTACTTGTACCGCACTACTATTCTCTGTCATTGCTGGAGTAATAGTAATAGTAATAGCAATAGTAACAGTCATAGACTCTCATGACCCTGCCAAAAAAATTTATTACCTATGTTTATGTATATTTATAATCGTTCTTACTTGTCAAGATTTAAATTATTGATACATATATCAAAACATGACCCCGTATTATTTTTTTTTTTTAATTTTTTACCTCATTTCCGATTTATTAATATTTCATTTTATAATTATTGCTATGTTGACATTTTTTTTTCTTTAAAATTGTTTTAAATTTTTTATGACATTAAAATCACAATTTTTTAATTTTATTTAATGAAAATTAATTTAGAAGATATTTCATAATTTTAAGAATTTTTTTTATTACAAATAAATTATGTCAAAAAAAATTTTGAAAATTAAAAAAAAAATGCAATTTTTTAGAAATAATTTTTTGGAGCAAATTTATTTATTAAAAAATAGTCAAGCGACTGCTAACTTTAATGTCATTTTTATTTATAAAACAAATTATTTAAAAAAAATTAGATTTTGTATTTTTTTTTAATTTCTAAATGTCATTTTTTTTTTGCCATAATTTCTTTGTTAAAAAAATTCTTAAAATTGTTAAATATCTTCTAAATTAATTTTAATTTTTTGTTTTTTAATATGAAAATTAAGTTAGCCGACATTTAAAAATTTTTAGAATTTTTTTTTATCGAAAAAATGATTACAAAAAAATAAAGAAAAAAAATTCACTTGTTAAAAACTTCAAAAACTATAAGTGCAATTTTTTAAAAATTTTTTTTTAGTTTTAATTTAATAAATTAAGCAAAATAAAAAAATCAAAAGTGTCGGCTAACTTTATTATTATTTTTTAATTTCTTCAGAAATATTATTTTTTAAAAATTGCATTTTATATTTTTAAAATTTCTAATTATCAATTTTTGACATAATTTATTTGTTACAAAAATTATTAAAAATTTTTATTATTAAAAAATTAAGTTTAGTAATTTTTATACTTACATTTAATAAAAAAATTTTTAAAAAACTTTAACCTAAAAATGATGACAAGTAATTTTTTTTCACACCCTAAAATTTATTATAAATATTTTTCTTCTTTTATTTGTATAAAAAAACTTCCGTTTTTTTTTTTTCAAAAAAACAGCTGTCAAATTTATACCTGTAATTATTCTTCTTAAAACTTCTTAATACCTACCACAGAACAATTAAATAATTATAATCCCCTAACGCACAAAGATAAAGATAAAAATAAAAATACCTTTAAAAAATATAATAACTCATAAAGTCACGGTCGACAGTCAAAGTAAAATCTCGTTAGCATGTGCTTTTTTTTTATTTTATTTTATTATTTTAAATTTCTCCAAGTAATCGATTTATACAAGGACTTGAGCTTATAATAATTGATAATAATTGCACCTGTCATTTTTTTAGTTCTTCTTATGACTAACCACAAACTTATCTTCAATAAAATCTAAATCAGCGCCAACAAATTTAAAATGACAGACTACTTAATTCTCTGAAGAAAGAAGAAATAATAAAATAAGAAGAAGAAATGCTGAAACAAAATGAACTCACCTGACAGTTGTTATTGGACGCGACACCGTCTCAAGCGAGACTCTGGACTTGCACACACGCGGAATCATTCGAGGGTACTGTTTCGAGAAACAAACTAGCTGGTGAGAGCTTGGCTCGGCCGTTCTGACTGACCGACCAGCCAGCCAGCCAGTCGGCGAGAACACTGGACTTGTAAGTATCAAATAATAATGTATGTTACGTGTAAGAGTTTTATAGTAATAGTAGTTTTACCTTGCAGGTGTACAGACATAATATAACTACACACACAAAAATTAATTTAGCAGATGTTTTAAAATTTTTGAAACAAATAAATTATGTCAAAAAAAATTGACATTTAGAAATTTAAAAAAAATAAAAAATGCAATTTTTTAAAAATTATTTTTTTTAACAAAATTATTTGTTTAAAAAATGGTAAAGTGACACCGCTAACTTATAAGAATTTATTTAGAAAATAAACAAATAAATTATGTCAAAATAAATTGACATTTAGAAATAAAAAAAAATACAAAATTCAATTTTAAAAGAATTTTTTTTTTTTTTAATAAAGTGTTTGTTCAAAATATTAAAAAATGGCGGAGTAACTGCTAACTTATAGAAATTAATTTAACAGATGTTTAAAAATTTTTGTAACAAATAAATTATGTCGAAAAAAAAAATTGATATTTAGAAATTTAAAAAAATATAAAGTGCAATTTTTTTTTAATTATTTTTATGAACAAATTTGATAATATTAAAGTTAGCCATGAAAATTAAGTTAGCCGATATCTAAAAAATTTTATGATTTTATTTTATTTAAGAATTATTACAATAAAATAAAGAAAAAAAATTTTTCATTTGTTAAAAACTTCAAAAACTATCGGCTAACTTAATTTTCATGGCTAACTTTAATATTATCAAATTTGTTCATAAAAATAATTAAAAAAAAATTGCACTTTATATTTTTTTAAATTTCTAAATATCAATTTTTTTTTTCGACATAATTTATTTGTTACAAAAATTTTTAAACATCTGTTAAATTAATTTCTGTAAGTTAGCGGTGTCACTTTACCATTTTTTATTAATTTTTTGAACAAGCAAATTTGTATGAAAATTAAGTTAGCCGACATTAAAAAATTAAAAAAATTTTTTTTTATTAAAAAAAAATTATTCCAAAAAAGAAAAAAAAAATTTTATTGGTAAAAAACTTGAAAAACTACAAGTGTAATTTTTTAAAAATATTTTTTAGTTATAATTAAAAAAATTAAGCAAAATAAAAAAATGTCGGCTAACTTTATGATTATAAGTTAGCCGACGTTTTTAATTTTTTAATTATTTCTCATTTATTAAATTAGAACTAAAAAATATTTTTAAAAAATTACACTTGTAGTTTTTCAAGTTTTTTACCAATAAAATTTTTTTTTTCTTTTTTGGAATAATTTTTTTTTAATAAAAAAAAATTTTTTTAATTTTTTAATGTCGGCTAACTTAATTTTCATACAAATTTGCTTGTTCAAAAAATTAATAAAAAATGGTAAAGTGACACCGCTGATTTATAAAAATTAATTTAGAAGATAAACAAATAAATTATGTCAAAAAAATTGACACTTATAAATTTAAAAAAACAAAAAATGCAATTTTTTTAAAATTATTTTTTTGAATAAAATTATTTGTCAAAAAAAATTAAAAAATGGTAAAGTGACACCGCTAACTTACAGAAATTAATTTAACAGATGTTTAAAAATTTTTGTAACAAATACTTAAATTATGTCAAAAAAAAATTGACATTTAGAAATTTAAAAATAATTTTTTTGAACAAATTTGTCAGCGACAACTAACTTTAATGTCATCCACAACACTCTGCTTCAACACTTGCTGATATGACTGTCACCACGAACCACAACCAAGTAAGTAAACGCCGAGGATTACTCTCGGTAGGCGATTTAAGTATACGGAGAACTAAACTAAACAACCCCTTTACTTTTTCGACTGGCCAGAATAGAGAGTTTAGTTGGATACGCGTGCTACATTACCGCCAAAAATACACGTGGATTGTCCTACATCCACTATCAACTTGTTCAGCTGCTTGTATTAATAATACATGTCATTAAATATTTAAAAGCATCTACATAATTTATAGCGTTTTACAAGTAAGTGATAGTCGTCTAACGTATTACTGTCATTAAATTTCTCTTTGCTTGTTACTTCCTAACTTGTATTTCATAATTTTCATTTTACAATTTACAGACATGATGAGGCCATTTCTTCCGTTCTGGCTCCGGTGAGCAAGCGGAACATTTATATTATTAAATATTTTACTTGTACTTGTAAGTGTTTTATGTGCAAGAAGGAATAAAAAATAATTCAGTGTAATCTGGCTGAAACTGGGTCAACTATTAGGACTACTATTTTCTGGGTCCGGTGGTGTAAAATTCCCACTTGAAGTAATCATCCAGCTCAATGTGCTAAATAGTACAATCATTGCGATATATCTGTATTGACTTTCAATTACTTAAACATTAGCTTGATTGAAGTTAAAATAGGGCTGGGCAATAACTCAGCTATCAATGTGTCTTGGATCTCTTTTAAATTACCAAGATAGAATCTGACCTTTTTTTTTTCTTATTATGATAATTATTCTCTGGTTTAAAAAATAGAATTTAAATTGTATGCACTTATATATCTGATTACTTTTTTGTTTTTATAAGCAAACTAGCAATCTTGCAGTCACTAGGTGACTGCCGTAACTTGTAAACTAGAAATAAATAAAATTTTGGTTTATTAAATAATGACATTTGTTAAATTGCACTGTACTTTCTTAAATATTGACGTTTTTAACGATATAAGCTCATCCCGATGTTACACTCATCAACAGCTTTCATTTGAGTACCCACATGCATTTTTGATATATTTTTTATATATACATATATATAAATATATAAAATATATGAAAAATTGATGTAGGTATTCAAATGGAAGGTCTTGGTGAGTGTAACATCGGGATGAGTTTATATCTTAAAAAATGTCAATAGTTCACAAGATATTCATTAAATTCTACTGTACTTTCTTAAGTATTGACGTTTTTAAAGATATAAGCTCATCCCGATGTTACACTCATCAACAGCTTTCATTTGAGTACCCACATGCATTTTTTGATATATTTTTTCATATAAACATATATATAAATATATAAAATATATGAAAAATTGATGTGGGCACTCAAATGAAAGCTCTCGATGAGTGTAACATCGGGATGAGTTTATATCTTAAAAAATGTCAATAGTTCACAAGATATTTATTAAATCGTACTATACTTTCTTAAATATTGACTTTTTTTAAGATATAAGCTCATCCCGATGTTACACATATCAAGAGCTTTCAGTTGAGTGCCCACATGCATTTTTGATATATTTTTCATACAT